>JAPVLO010000700.1:0-528250 GCA_027257055.1 Cephalopachus bancanus
TTATTATTATTATTATTATTATTCTCACATGGTTGTCTTAAAGTTCAAGTTCAACTTCAAGAAGAAAATCAGTTCCCTTTTATTGAGAGTCTACTCTGGGCCAGTGAGCTCAGCCGTTGGCCAGCTGTGTCTCTGTGTGTCTTTGCAACCACTGGATCTATCATCATCCTCTCCACACAGCAGATGAGCACACCAAGGATCAGAGAGGTGCATTCACTTGACCAAGGTCACATAGCATAGGAAGTAGAGGAACCCAGAATTCAAACCCAAGCTTATCTGATTCAGAGTTTTGCACAGGAAACCAGGACCGGGAACCCCAGACCTGGAACACCACAGGGTTCCTCTCCTCTTAGGGGCTTTGAAAGTGGCTTCTGGTGGCCGATGGGACATTCTGAGCATATGAGGTCTTGACCATCCGGGAGAAATGGCTTCAATCCGGCTCAGCTTTCCATAGCACAGACGAGAGGGTGGAGGTCCCCAGAGGGGAAGCAAAGAGGCTGGGTTCCAGAGTCAGGTACCCCAGAGGTGCTGAGCTGAGCCCACTGGGTGGGCGTGCGGCTGCTGCTTGACATGGGCACTGTGGGTAGTGCTGAGGGAGTGATGCCTGGGCTGAAGAGCCTGGAGTTTCCAGCCAGCCTGGAGTCTCTCCGTGCACCCTCTGGAATAACTTTGCTTTCCGTGCCTCACGTCCAAAATGAGACAAGTGCTAGTACTCATCTTGGTGGACTCTACATTATTATTATTATTTTTTAGACAGGGGATCTCACTCTGTCACGCAGGCTGGAGTGCAGGGGTGTAATCATAGGTCACTGAAGCCTCGACCCCCGAGTAGCTGGGACTCCAGGTGTGCGCTACCATGCCCGGCTCATTTTTGTGTTGTTTTGCTTTGTTGCCCAGGCTTATTATTTTTATTACATCACTATTCTAAAAACAGTCCTCTGGCCGGGCTCGGTGGCTCAGCCTGTAATCCCGTGCTTTGGGAGGGTGAGGTGAGTGGATTGCCTGAGGCTGTGGGTTCGAGACCTGCCTGGGCAACTTGGTGAGACCTCTTGTCTACAATAAATAAAAAAAATTAGCTGGGCGTGGCAGCGTGCACCTGTAGTTTCAGCTACTTGGAAGGCTGAGGCGGAAGGATCGCCAGAGCCCAGCAGGTCAAGGCTGCGGTGGCCGGGAGCGGCCACTGCACTCCAGTCTGGGCAATAGAGTGAGACTCCAACTCAAAACAACAACAACAACAACAAAAAACAGTCCTCTGGCCTGGCGCGGTGGTTCAAGCCTGTAATCCCAGCACTTTGGGAGGCCGAGGCGAGAGGATTACCTGAGCTCAGAGGTTTGAGACCAGCCTGGGCAACTTGGTGAGACCTCATCTCTACAATATATCAAAAAATTAGCCAGGAGTGGTAGCGCGTGCTTGTAGTTCCAGCTACTTGGAAGGTTGAGGTGGAAGGATCGTCTGAGCCCAGCAGGTCAAGGCTACGGTGGCTGTGAGCATGCCACTGCCCTCCAGCCTGGGTGACAGAGTGAGACTCTGACTCCAAAACTAAAGAATAAAATAAAAATAAACAAATAAATAAAAACAGTCCCCCCATGATAATTCCAGCACTTTGGGAGGCTGAGGTGCGAGAACCACTTGAAGTCAGGAGTTTGAGACCAGTCTGGGTAACACAGTGAGACCTTGTCGCTACAAAAAAACAAAACAAAACAAAAACAAACTTTTTTTTCAGATTTGCCAAGCGGGGGGCGGGGGGGGGCTCACACACTGTATAACCCCAGCACTTTGGGAGGCTGCGGCAAGATGATTGCCTGAACCCAGGGTTTGAGACCAACTGCGGCAACTTGGCAAGACCTCACCTCTACAATAAATTTTTAAAAATTAGCTGGGCGTGGTGGTGCCCGCCTGCGGTTCCAGCTACTTGGAAGGCTGAGACAGAAGGATCGCCTGAGCCCCCAGCGGGTCGGGGCTGCAGTGGCTGTGAGCGTGCCACTGCACTCCAGCCTGGGCCACAGAGTGAGACTCCAGCTCAAAAAAAAAAAAAGGATGAGCCGGGCGTGCTGGGGGTGCAAACCTGTGGTCCCAGCTCCTGGGGAGGATGACCTGAGTCCTGGGGGTCGAGGCTGCCGCCAGCCGGGCCATGCCACCGCACCCCAGCCTGGGCGACCGGGTGAAACCCTGTCTCTGGAATAAATAAACACACGTGGACACGTTGGCCACCAGCTCCGCCTCCCCGCGCTCACCCCCACGGAGCCGGGACAGGTGAGGCCTCCTCTCCGCCCACCCCCGCCTGGCCCGGTCGGTGCCAGCCCCAGGCTCGTGCCCAGGGCGGTCGCCCCGGCACAGCCAGGCTGCCCTGGTGCAACCGGGGAGCGGCCCAGCAGGTTTATCCTCCCCGCGGTGCCCTCCCCGCCTCCCCGCCCGCCCGGCCCTGCGCGCCTGGCTCGCTGGCTCGCTCGCTCCTCTCCGCCGGGCGCAGCCAGCGGGCGCGGGCGCGGCGACAGGATGCCCAGCATCCTGGCCTACCAGAGCTCCGAAGTGGACTGGTGCGAGAGCAACTTCCAGCACTCGGAGCTGGTGGCCGAGTTCTTCAACACGGTGAGCGCGGGCGGGCGCGGGCGCCTCTCCGCGCGCGGGTTCGAAGCCCGGCCGCCCCTCCCGCGAACGCGCCGGGGCGGGAGTCTCGCTGGAGCGGCTCGCGGGTCCGAGCCTCGGCCTCCCCATCTGCGAGCCGAGGGGTGCCGGCTGCCGTTCCGCTGCGCGTCCTTACGCGGCGCCGGGCTCGGGGGTGGGTTTTGGAATCCGCCCGCCGGCCGGGAAAAGAGCCGATCTCTGTCCTCCCCGGGTGGCGGACACGGAGGCGACTTCGGGCGACCCAGGGAGGTGGTGTGGTCGCGGGGGACGCCAGGAAGCGGGGGGGCGGGGGGGGAGGAGGACGGCAGAGGAGGTCTCGGAAGTCCTGGAGTGGGCGCAATCGGGGCAGGCTTCCTGGAAGCGGTGACTGTGTCTGTCTTGTTCTCAGCTGTGCCCCCAGCCCAGGATGACCAAGTCATCCCGGTCTCCTCAGGACTATCTTGGTTTCTGCACTTCAAGTTCCACCTCCCCGAAAACCCCCAGTTCTGGGCTTACCGGGATGGTGGTCACCCTTCCCCAGGCCGGGTTACAGCGCTGCCTAAGAAGTGCTCCAAGCCGGGCTCGGTGGCTCAGCCTGGAATCCCGCGCCTTTGGGAGGCTGAGGTGAGTGGATGGCCTGAGCCCGCGGGTTCGAGACCCGCCTGGGCAACTTGGCGAGCCCTCATCTCTACAATAAATCAAAAATCAGCCGGGCGTGGTAGCGCGCGCCTGTCGTTCCAGCTCCTCGGAAGGCTGAGGCGGAAGGATCGCCGGAGCCCGGCGGGTCGAGGCTGCGGTGGCCGGCAGCGGCCACTGCCCTCCAGTCTGGGCGACAGAGTGAGACTCCGACTCAAAAAAAAAAAAAAAAAGAAGTGCTCCAAAATCGAGAGTTGGGGACGGTGACGCCTTCCTATAATCCCAGCACATTGGGGGGCTGAGGCAGGAGAATCCCTTGGGGTTAGGAGTTCAAGACCAGCCTGGGCAACATAGTGAGACCCCCCCCATCTCAAAAAAAAAAAAAAAAATTTAAAAATGAGCCAGGTGTGCTGACGCGTGCCTGCAGTCCCAGCTACTCGGGAGGCTGAGGAGGAAGGATCACTTGAGCCCACGAGGTGGAGGCTGTGGTGAGCTGTGAACTCATTCCTGCACTCCAGCCTGGACAACAGAGTGAGGTTCTGTCTCTAAATTTGAAAAAAAAAATTATGAATGAATAAGTGACAACGGCGTTTAACCAAAGCCAGAAGGATGCAGGTGGCCAAAGATACTGTCCCCGCACGGGTCACTGGGGACACAGCAGTGAAGGAGCAGGGTTGTTTGCTTCCCAGGGGCTTCTGGGACGGCGGATGATCCAGTTCTGTGCTCTGCGTACAGTTGGTGCTCAGCAGGCAGCGAGCAGGGTGATCATAGGAATAGTGGCTCTTATTTTGTGCTTGCTGTGTGCCAGGCATGGTGCTAGACGCTTCACATGAAGAATCTCATCTCATCTTCACAAGGACACGGGGAGTTAGAGGTGGTGTGGGTCATCTAGCATCATTCCGTCTTCCAGGTGAGGACACAGGCATCCAGGGAGTTTGAAGGACTTGTCCAGGGTCACCCTGGTAGTTAGAGACAGGATTTTTTTTTTCTTTTTGGAGTCGGGGTCTCACTCTGTTGCCCAGTCTGAAATGCAGTGACACGATCAGGGCTCGTTTGCAGCCTCGAACTCCTGGGCTCAGGCGATCCTTGGCTGGGACTACAGGCACACACCACCAGGCCTGGCTTTTTTTTTTTTTTTTTTTGAGACAGAGTTTCACTCTGTCACCCGGACTGGAGTGCCATGGCATGCTCATGGCCACCCCAGCGTCGACCTGCTGGGCTCCGGCAATCCTTCCACCTCAGCCTTCCAAGGAGCTGGAACTACAGGCGTACACTACCATGCCCGGCTAATTTTTTGATTGACTGTAGAGACGAGGTCTTGCCAAGTTACCCAGGCTGGTCGCCAAGTTGCCCTGAGCTCTGGCAATCCCCTCACCTCGGTCTCCCAGAGTGCTGGGGTGACAGGCTGAGCCACCAACCCCAGCCGCTACCTGGCTAATTTTTAAAACTTTTTCGTAGAGTCCGGGTCTCGCTATGTGACCTAGGCTGATTTTCAACTCTTGGGCTCAAGCAGTCCTCCAGGTTCAGCCCCTCAAAGTGCTGGAATGACAGACATGATCCATTGCGCCTGGCCAGAGACATGATTTAAGCTTGGAGAGTCCAGGAGACTTTTTTGGGGAGGTGGGTGGCAGGCTGGGTCCTAGGATGCCTGGGTCGCTCTGACTCTTGTTACCTGTGACCTTGTAGCTTTCCATAGCTGAGAGGTGGGAGGGTGGGACCAGGACTCCTCATAGTCTCAAGGGTTCTTGCTGACAGTTTCTGGGTCACTCGTAAGATGGGAAAGGGTTGAATGCCCATCCCCTGAGGGTGGGAAGAGGGTTAAGTTTTCTAGAGCCTTCTCTCTGGATTGCCCAGCCACTGCTGCTGTTCAGTCTTCTCTGTTCAGCCCAGGTGGGCACCCAGAGGTGTGGCATAGGGGCTCTTGCCTGTAATCCCAGCACTTTGGGTGTGGTGGTTCATGCCTGTAATCCTAGCACTTTGGGAAGCCAAGGCAGGAGGATCGCTTGAGGCCGGGAGTTCAAGACTAGCCCGGGAAACATAGCAAGACTCCGCCTCTTAAAATATATACATAGGACTGTGTGTGGTGGCTCATGCCTGCAATCCCAGCACTTTGGGAAGCCAAGGCAGGAGGATCACTTGAGCCCAGGAGTTCAAGACCAGCCTGGGCAACATAGACTTCATCTCTAAAAAAAAAAAAAAAGTTTTAAAAAATGAGCCAGGCATGGGAGTGCAAGCCTGTAGTCCCAGCTACTTGGGAGGCTGAGGCAGGAGGATCACCTGAACCCAGGAGGTTGAGGCTGCGGTGAGCTGTGATCGTGCCACTACACTCCAGCCTGGTCTCTAATAATAAAAATAAAAGACACCAAGAAAGGGCTGACTCAGGCGGGAGCTGGCACAGCCCAGGTGTAGCTGTGTGTTTCCATCTCTTGCACGGTCCTCCCCCTGCCAGATCCTTCCACCTGACTTCAGACAAAGCGGATGGAGCAACTTGCAGCTGCTCTGTGAGGCTGCAGCCCTCAGACCCCCCTGGTCGTGGCTCTTGTTGGAAAGAGAGATTTTACATCATCGTCACCCCTGACCTGCATTTCTAGATTTTTTTTTTTTTGAGTTGGAGTCTCACTCTGTCGCCCAGACTGGAGTGCAGTGGCCGCTCCCGGCCACCGCAGCCTCGACCCGCTGGGCCCCGGCGATCCTTCCGCCTCAGCCTTCCGAGTAGCCGGAATTACAGGCACGCGCTACCACGCCCGGCTGATTTTTGGATTTATTGTAGAGACGAGGTCTCGCCGCCCAGGCGGGTCTCGAACCCGCGGGCTCAGGCCATCCACTCACCTCAGCCTCCCAAAGGCGTGGGATGACAGGCTGAGCCACCGAGCCCGGCTCATTTCTAGATCTTATCAGACAGCAAGAAAATTTCACAAAACAAGACTGACTTTTCCTGGTGCCAAAGCTCTTGGCCATTTTCTATTCTGAGTCAGAGTTGAGTGAGAAAGGGTTTCCCCAAGGCTTTCGCCTCCAAAACACTGCTCAGTAACTCAAACACGTCACACGGCCATTAAATCTTATAGCTCAGAGGGTGGGGTAGGGTGGCACGCTTTTTCTGCACAGGGCTAGCTGGCCAATATTTTTGGGTCGGGTGCAGTGGCTCACGCCTGTCATCCCAACACTTTGAGAGACGGAGGCGAGAGGACTGCCTGAGCCCGGGGGTTCAAGACCAGCCTGGGCAAGTTGGCGAGACCTCTTCTCTACAATAAATCAAAAAATTAGCCGGGCAGGGTGGTGCACACGTGTTGTTCCAGCTACTCGGGCGGCTGAGGTGGAAGGATCGCCTGAGCCCAGCAGGTCGAGGCTGTGGTGGCCGTGAGTATGCCACTGCACTCCAACCTGGGCGACAGAGACCTCGACTCAAAAAAAAAAAGAAAAGAAAAACTTGTCTTTATGGGTCAGGTGAACTCTTTTGTAACTACTTAACTCTGTCATTATAGCTGGAAAGTCATCATAGATATGTCAATAAACAGGTACAGCTGTATGCCAAGAAAACTTTGTTTTTATGGGCACTGAGATGTCCATTTCATATCATTTTCACATGATGGAAAATGATGTTCCTTTAATTTTTTTCAACCACAAAAAAATGTGGAATGGGAGTGGTGGCTCATGCGTGTAATCCCAGTGATTTGGGAGGCTGAGGTGGGAGGATTGCATGAGGCCAGGAGTTCGAGGCAAGCCTCGGCAACATAGTGGGTGAGACCTTGTCTCTACAATTAAAAAAAAGAAAAAAAGTGAAAGCATCATTCTTCACGTGTGGGTGGTGGGCTGAACTTGAACCGTGGGCTGTGGTTGGTCAATTTTTCTGATATACTTAAGTAGCAAAAAATCACCAAATAGAAAACAGCAAGTTCGCTTTTTTTTCCCCCTTTCAAATCAGGAACTAAAAGTGAGTGTATTTCTAGTGAGCATGGGCTTATTCACATATTGTCACTTCCTGTGAGTAGTTTGACAACTTGTGTTGAGAGGTGAATTAACAAATGAGCCTGCCTCGCCCCCAACCTAGACATGGCACCTCTAGGAATTTTTATCAAAGAGATAATTCCAGTAGACAACAAGACTTATGTATAAACTCATCTCTGAGTCATTTGCAATTGCAATAAAGAAACGGATAAATAAAATGGAATCCGCAGCCAGGTGTGGTGGCTCACACCTGTCATCCCAGCACTTTGGGAGGCCAAGGAGGGAGGATTGCTTGAGTCCAGGAGTTCAAAACCAGCCAGGGCAAGATAGCAAGATCCCATCTCCACAAAAAAAATTTAAAAAAATTATCTGGGTGTGGTGCTCTGAAGCTGTCATCCGAGGACTTTGGGAGACCAAGGCAGGAGGACTGCTTGAGCCCAGGAGTTTGAGACCAGCCTGGGAATCATAGTATGACCTTGTCTCTATTATTAAAAAAGAAAAAATTAGCTGGGCATGGTGGCACTTGCCTGCAGTCCCTGCTACTCAGGAGGCTGAGGCAGAAGGATAGCCTGAGCCCGGGAGGCTGAGGCTGCAGTGAGCCGTGATCATGCCACTATACTCCAGCCTGGGCTACAGAGTGAGACTCCAACTCCAAACAAATAAACAAATAAATAAAATAGAATCAGCAACATTGTTAATCATGCGTGTGGAACTGAATATAATCTGGTAAAATACTATGCAGCGATGTAAAAGCATACTTTTGACCTAGGGATGTATATATGAAACACAAAATGAAGCAGAAAATTAACAAAAATCTGTGACTATTGATTTCATCGTTATCCATTTCACGCCAGAACTTACGGTTGGAAGACACTTCTCTGAAGGGGAATTTTTTTCCTTCCTTCCTGCTCTGCTTGCAAAACTCTGAATCTGGAGTTGAGGACGTGGAGTCCAGGCGTTCATGGTCAAGGTCCGAGAAGAAGAAAACACCAAAGGACTCAGCCTGGCTGTTGGGTGGCTTTATGGAAAAGGGCATTCAGAAGTCAGGTGGGTTTTGAGAGATGGATAGGAGTTCGCCAAATGGAAAGGTTCGGGAAAGGAGAGCAGAAGAGGAGGAAAAGATATATTGGGTCCTGGAATTCCTTCTAAGAATTACTTTTACAAGAGGAGCTGGTTGGGTCGGGAGAGAAAACAGTATGTTCCTGTGCCTAGCATGGGAGGAGAGAGGAAGGCGGACACGTTCTTCAGGCTGGTGTGGGATGCTTGAACTGTATCCTGTGTTCTTGGATGGAGTCGTTCATTCTTTCAGCCAAAATGCTGTTAGCCAACATTTTGGGTGATCCTGGGGTCCCCGAGAGGCTCAGCATTTCCAGGTTGGGGGGAGGGGTCCGGAATTAGGAGGAGATTCCTCCAGCCCATGGCTGGCTTCAAGCAGAGGGAGAAACACGGGCCGGAATTGGGATGTCACGGGTAGGGCTTGAGGCCTCTGCTTGCTGAGTGGAAGGGTACGTCGGCGATGGACACCACAGCCTTCTTTTTCTTTTTTGAGTCGGGGTCTCACTCTGTGTCCAGGCTGGAGGGCAGTGGCACGATCACGGCTCACGGCAGCCTCGACCTCCCGGGCTCAGGCGATCCTCCCGCCTCAGCCTCCTGAGTATGTGGGACCACAGGTATGTGCCACCACACTCGGCTAAGTTTTGGTTTTTGATTTTGTAGCGATGGGGTCTTGCTATGCTGCCCGGGCTGGTCTCAAACTCCTAGGCTCAAGCCATCCTCCCTTCTCGGCCTCCCACATTCGGTTTTCCCGCGTCCTAGAGAGGGAGTTAATGCCTTGAGGCTTTGGGACAAAGAAACTAGCATATGCAAGCACCTTGAGGAAGGACAGTTGGGAAACTGCTAGTGGCTCAAAGCCAGAGCCCAGGCTGGTGTAAGGGAGAGACTGAAGGGTGAGAAAAAGGACCAGAGAGGTTTCCAGGGCCTGAATCAGGAATACCAGGCCGAGCGAGGACTGTGTGCTCTATCCTAAGGGCACTGGGGAGCCACAGATGGAATTTGAGCAGAGGAGGGTCATGATGTGAGGTCAGCTGGGGTGTCTGGTTGCATTTTGCAGCTGGAAGAGCTGGGAAGGGTCACCCAACAGGAGCAGAGGTCAGGGGTGTGGAAGGAGCTGGTTCGAGAAGGGCAGGGAAGAGAGGTCAAGGTGTGGGTTGTCTTAGCTTGCACCTGCTTGCTTTGGCTTGGTGACCTCCAGGTGTGTGGCTGCCTCTGGGTGCCTGGCAATTTAGGAGAGTTTCGAGGGGTGCAGGCAGAAGTTTCAAGGCCCCCCAGCTCCCAGAGGCCTCTGCGATGCTGAATTTTCAACCTGGAGCCAGGCATGGTGGCTCACGCCTGTAACCCCAGCTCTTTGGAGGCCGAAGCAGGAGGATTACTTGAGTTCAGGAGTTTGAGACCAGCCTGCGCAGCCTAGTAAGACCTTATTCCTACCAAAAAATTTTTTTTATTAATCAATATTTTTTATTTTGATATTGTGGGGTACGGTTAAGGGTTAGGTATACAAATATGTTTCGTTCAGGCACCCTTGTTGATAAGGGGTATCTCCCCGTCCCCAGACAGATATTGACTACCGTTAATCCCACCTCCCTTCCCCAAAAATTTTTTTAAAAAATGAGTCACGCATGGTGGCACACACCTGATAATCCTAGCTACTTGGGAGGCTGAGGCAGGAGGATCACTTGAGCCTAGAAGTTGGAGGCCACAGTGAGCCATGATCGTGCCACTGCGCTCCAGCCTGGGCCAGACAGTGAGACTCTAAAAACACAACAAAAGCAGAAATAAGGCTTCGAGGCCCTGCATCCTACCTTCTCTGGAAAACACCTTCTCAGATACTCTGTTAGGGAACAAAGGAACGGCACACTGGCACGGGGAACAGCAAAGCAAAGGCACAGAGGCGGGCATGCATAGGAAGACAAGCTCAGAGTGGGGAGGCTGTGGCGGGTGGAGGCTGCCTCCAGCTGTCTCCAGCACTCTCCTCACCTCCTCTTAGGAGCCTCCTAGCTGCAGCGGGCCTTTGCCATGGGGTTCCAGCCGCAGCTCTTCCCTGAATGCTGTGTGATCCAGGGGAAGACCCGTCCCTCTCTGAGCCCCTGGCTGCATGCAACCGGCAGGTCTCGTGAGTTCTAATCCTGCCACACTTCCCTCTTCTGCCTTCTTCCTGGTTACCATCTATTAACTCCCGGGAACACGACCAGTGGGGGAAGGGCAGGGAGACACTTCTCTGAAGAAGAATCTTTTGCTTCCTTGCCGCTCTGCTTGCAAGGAGCTGGGTCTGGGGTTGAGGACACAGCGTCCAGGCACTCATGGTCAGGGCTACAGAAGAAGAAAACACCAAAGGACTCAGCCCAGGTCTTGAGAGTTTTCATGGAAAAGGGCGCCTTGGAGTTGGGTTTTGAGAGATAAATAGGAGTTTGCCAAGTGGGGTAGGAGTTAGGAAAAGGAGGAGAGAAGCAGAGGGAAAAGATGGACTCAGTTCTGGAAGTTAAAGAGAAGTTGATGCGTATTTCTGCTACGTGTTTTCTGCTTTATCTGTATCCTTAGATCAAAAGCATGTTTTTAAATAGCTGCATAGAATTTTTACCAGAATATATTCCGCCCCACACACACAGATGACAGTATTACAGCTTCCATTTTATTTCTTTTCTTTTCCTTTCATTTTTCTCTCCCTTCCTTCCTTCCTTCCAAGGCAGGATCTTGCTCTGTTGCCCGGGCTGGAGGGCGGTGGCACAATCACAGCTTACTGCAGCCTCGACCTCCTGGGCTCAGGTGATCCTTCCACTTCTGTCCTCCGAGTAGCTGAGACTACAGGCATGCACCACCACACCTGGCTAATTTTTTTTTTTTTTTTTTTTTTTTGAGTTGGGGTGTTGTCCAGGCTGGAGTGCAGTGGCGTGCTCACAGCTACGATAGCCTCGACCAGCTGGGCTCAGGCAATCCTTCCACCTCAGCCTTCCAAGTAGCTGGGATGACAGGCGCACACCTCCAAACCTGGCTAATTTTTTGATGGCTTTTTGTTGTTGTTGTTTGCTTTTTGTAGGGACAAGATTTTGCTAAGTGGCCTCAACCTCCGGGACTACAATAATTCTCTTGCTTCAGCCTCCCAAAGTGCTGGGACGAGAGGCACAAGCCATCGTCCCTGGCAATTTCACTTATTTATGTATCGCAAAGACAAATGACTCAAGTTTGTGACTTTTTCCCTCCTTTTTCTTTTTGAATAGGGGAGACAGGGTCTCACTTTATTGTCCAGGCTGGTCTCAAACTCCTGGGCTCAAGCAATCCTCCCGCCTTGGCCTCGCAAAGCACTGGGATTACAAGCATGAGCCAGTGCACCTGTCCTTGTATATAAATCTGCTTTGATCCTTTTAGTCAGCAAATATTTACTGAGTACCAATCCACAAAGGGGAACAGGGGAAGCTGCTGACTCCTAGGACCATGAAGAGGGTGAATGCCTACTGAGCAACCCAGATGTCCACTAACAATGACTGGATCACTCAACGTGACCCATCCATTATGTGGAGCATTATTCAGCCTCAAAGAGGAAGGAGATTCTGGCTGGATGTGGTGGCTCATGCCTGTCATCCCAGCAATTTGGGAGGCCAAGGTGGGAGAATCACTTGAGCCCAGGCGTTGAAGACCAGCCTGGGCAACATGGTTTTTTCTACAGAAAAAAAAAAAAAATTAGCTGGGTGCGGTGGCGTGTGCCTGTAGTCCCAGCTACTTGGGAGGCCAAGGTAGGAGGATTGCCTGAGCCCAGAAGGTCAAGGCTGCAGTGAGCCGTGATCATGCCACTGCACTCCCAGGCCACAGAGTGAAACCTTAGCAACAGCAACAAAAAAAGAGTAAATTTTATAGTATGTGATTTTTGCCTCAATTTAAAAAAATTGATTCCACTGCAGCTATTATTATTATTAGAAGTAAACATATCACCATGAGATGGGAAAGTGACAGTCATGATTTTATTTGACATTTATTCATTTTATTGAATAATTAGCATTTACTGAAATCCTCAAAAGGATCCTATGAAGTTGGTACTTTTGTGCTACTCATTTTACAGATGGAGAAATAAAGGCTCAGAGAAGTTGGGTTCTGTCCCAAGGTCACACACCACACAAATTACAAGCATGGGGAAATTACAAATCCCTGAAAAGCCTGGTCTCAGAGTCTCTTACATAACCACAGCACTGTCGAGTCACTTAATTACTGGGTGATTAACAATTAATTATATATGTCTTTTTTTTTTTTTTTTTTAAGAGACAGAATCTTGCTCTGTGGCCTAGGGTGGAGTGCAGTGGCACCGTCACAGCTCCTTGCAGCCTCAAACTCCAGGGCTCAAGCTATCCTCCCACCTCAGCCTCCTGAGTCCTGGGACTACAGCTGCACCATTATGCCCAGCTAGCTTTTTTGTTTATTTTATTTCTTATTTTTTTACTTTTTATTGAGCTGGAATCTCACTCTGTGGCCCAGGATGGACTGCAGTGGCATGCTCACGGCCACCCCAGCATCAACTTACTGGGCTCTGGCGATCCTTCCACCTCAGGCTTCCAAGTAGCCGGAACTACAGGCACGCGCTACCACGCCCGGCTCATTTTTGATTTATTGTAGAGACGAGATCTCTCTAAGTTGCCCGGGCTGGTCTCAAACCCACAGGCTCAGGCAATCCACTCGCCTCCGAGTCCCAAAGTGCTGGGATGACAGGCTGAGCCACCGAGCCCGGCTGTTTATTTTTAAGGAATAGGGTCTCACTAGGGTGCCCAGGCTGGTCTTGAACTCCTTGGCTGGAGTGATCCTCCCACCTCAGCTTCCCAAAGTGCTGGGATTACAGGTGTAAGCCACCACGCCTGGCAATTATGTGCATCTTTATTCATGCACATAAGTCTTGTCCTGTGGCTGGTATGCACTCCATGCCTCCATTCCAGCACAGACGCTAGCGGGCATGTGTTGAGTGGATATGAACGTGGGTTCCCAATGGGTAGGGGAAGTCAGTTTGAGTGGAGGAAGTCTAAGCTTTGCCCTTGAGGAGAAGGAATGAGAGGTGTCTGGACTTCTTTTGTTTTTTGAGTCGGGGTCTCACTCTGTCGCCCAGGCTGGAGTGCAGTGGTACACTCACGGCCACCACAGCCTCGACTTGCCAGACTCAGGCCATCTTTCCTCTTCAGCCTTCCAAGTAGCTGGAACTACAGGCACCCACCCCCACACCCAGCTAATTTTTTTGATTTATTGAAGAGACAAGGTGTTGCCAAGTCGCCCAGGCTGGTCTCGAACCCCCGGGCTCAGGCAATCCTCTGGCCTCCACCTCCCAAAGTGCTGGGATGACAGGCGTGAGCCACTGCGCCCGACCTGGACGTGCTTGTTGACTCCATGGATTCAACACATTTCTCTGAGCACCTGCTGCGGGGAGGGGGACGGGCATGTGCGAGGTGCTAGGGACAGTCAGGGATCAAACAGTTGTGTCCCATCCTCAGGGATGTCCTGGTCCAGTGGGGGAGGCAGAGTCGGTTCTCAAGGTGAGCAGTGAGCACATGGAATCCCAACGCCGCTCTGCGGAGCCCTCTGCAGAGGGGTGGGTGGGTGGGGGTTGCAGTTTCAGCTTGGGGTGGCTGGGCCAGTGAGAGGGGGACCCCACGGCCTTCCTGAGTCTGGAGGCCAACTCAGGTCAAGTTCCCTCCCTCTTCCCTCCCTGTCTCCCTCTCTCTTTCCCTTTTCTCCCCACACTGAGATATTCATCCAGCCCCCTCCCTGTTTGCCTCACATTCTGCTGGATCCTGGTGATGAAACAGCTGACAATTCCAGAAGAGCAACACCCCGGTACAAGCAGTGTCGCAGCCCAGGTGCCAGGCAGCATATCCACTCTGCATGCATCCTTTCCTGCATGCATTTACTGGACACCTACTGTGTGCCAGGCACCACTGTTCTGGACATGGAGTGGGGGCGGTTTCAATTGCACAGACAAAACTCCCCAGCCTGTGGCGCTTCACTCTCAGCCTCGTTGCAGCAACTGGAGACAGGAAAGGGAAACTGAGGCATAGAATGTCCCCCCCCTGATGTACTGACTGGAAACTCCCTGACTTTGTTTTCAGGTCCTTGGGCCCATAGTAGGCACTCAAGACATGGTTGTTGAACAGATGAATGAGTGAATGAATGAATGAAGAGAGGTGAAGTCACCTACTGGAGCCTGGAATAAATGAATGAATGAAGAGAGGTAAAAATCAGCTGCTGGAGTGGGATTGAATGAATGAAGAGATGTAAAGTGCCTGCTGGAGCCAGGAATGAATGAATGAATGAATGGAGGTGAAGTCACCAGCTGGAGCCAGGAATGATGAATGAATGAATGGAGGTGAAGTCACCAGCTGGAGCCGAGAGTGAATGAATGATGAGTGGAGATGAAGTCACCTACTGGAGCCAGGGATGAATGAATGAATGAATGGAGCTGAAGTTGCCAGCTGGAGCCAGGAATGAATGAATGAATGGAGGTGCCATGGCCAGCTGGAGTCAGGAATGAATGAATGAACGGAAGTGGAGTTGCCTGCTGGAGCTGGGAATGAATGATGAATGGAGGCGAAGTCACCTGGTGGAGCTGGGAATGAATGAATGAATGAAGGTGGAGTTGCCAGCTGGAGCCAGAAATGAATGAATGAACGGAACTGACATGGCCAGCTGGAGTCAGGAATGAATGAATAAATGGAAGTGGAGTTGCCTGCTTGAGCTGGGAATGAATGATGAATGGAGGGGAAGTTACCTACTGGAGCCGGGAATGAATGAATGAACGAAGGTAGAGTTGCCAGCTGGAGCCAGAAATGAATGAATGAACAGAGCTGACGCCAGCTGGAGTCAGGAATGAATGAATGAATGAAAGTGGCCTCGCCTGCTGGAGCTGGGAATGAATGATGAATGGAGAAGTCACCTGGTGGAGCCGGGAATGAATGAATGAACGAAGGTGGAGTTGCCAGCTGGAGCCAGAAATGAATGAATGAACAGAGTTGACAACCAGCTGGAGTCAGGAATGAATGAATGAATGGAAGTGGCCTCACCTGCCGCAGCCGGGACCCAGAGAGCCCGGCTCACGCGTGTCCAGAGCCCAGGGCTGGGCGCTCTGACTGGATGCCAGACAGGTGTCTCCCACTCCGCAGGACCTGGTGGCACCAGAGCTGGGAAACATGGGGACCCGGCCCCGGGGCAGGGAGGGCGGCTGGGCCAGGGTAGCCAGTCGGGGCGTGAGTCACCCCCTCCACCCATGGCTGTGTCCTCCTCTCAGGGGCACCGGGGACAGCTCCTGCCCGGGTTCCGCTGGCCTCCAGCTCGGTGTGACTCCACCAATAACAGGCCTGTTGTTATCACCTCCCTCAACAATAACAGTGGCAGCTGCAGCCCCTGCTACTCTTTTTTTTTGAGTCGGTCGCCCAGACTGGAGTGCAGTGGCCGCTCCCGGCCACCGCAGCCTCGACCTGCTGGCCTCCGGCGATCCTTCCGCCTCAGCCTTCCAAGGAGCCGGAACTACAGGCGCGCGCTACCACGCCCAGCTAGTTTTTGATTTATTGTAGAGACGAGATCTCTCCAAGTTGCCCAGGCTGGTCTCGAACCCGCGGGCTCAGGCCATCCACTCGCCTCAGCCTCCCAAAGTGCTGGGATGACAGGCTGAGCCACCGAGCCCAGCCGCCCCTGCTACTCTTAAAAGCTCACAGCATAAACCAGGCTCGGTGGCTCAGCCTGTAATCCCGCGCCTTTGGGAGGCTGAGGTGAGTGAATTGCCTGAGCCCGCAGGTTCGAGACCCGCCTGGGCAGCGAGACCTCATCTCTACAATAAAAAAAAAAAAAAAAAACAGCCGGGCGTGGTAGCGCATGCCTGTAGTTCTGGCTACTCAGAAGGCTGAGGCGGAAGGATAGCTGGAGCCCAGCAGGTCGAGGCTGCGGTGGCCGGGAGCGGCCACTGCACTCCAGTCTGGGCAACAGAGTGAGACTCCAACTCAAAAAAATAAAAATAAGAAGCTCACAGCATAGCCCAGCGGTGCCCTTTTCTGACGCCTGGTCCATGCGTGTCTCCCAACAGCCTGGAGGGCAGTGCTGGGGATCCGTCCCCCTTTTCTTGTAGGATGAAGAGACTCAAGACATTTGTCACACAGCCAGGGGGCAGGGAAGCCCCGGGTTCATTTACGCTACCTGCTTGTCCCGCCATCTCTCCAGGAAGGGGTTAGAAGCAAGCTTTAGGCCAGTCACAGTGGCACATACCTGTCATCCCCGCTCTTTGGAGGCCAAGACAGGAGGACTGCTTGAATCCAGGAGTTCAAGACCAGCCTCAGCAACATAGCAAGACATCATCTCTGCAATAAATCAAAAAATCAGTCAGGCTTGGTGGCACATGCCGGTAGTCCCAGCTACTTGGAAGGCTGAGGTGGGAGGATCGCCTGAACCCAGGAGGCCGAGGCTGCGGTGAGCCGTGGTCATGCCACTGCCCTCCAGCCTGGGTGACAGAGTGAGACCCTGACTCCATAATAACAATGATGATGGATTGAGAAATTGACCCATAAATGACCAATGGATGGTCAAGCTCAATTAAAACCTTAACAGGTGGCTGTGCATGGTGGCTCAGCACTTTGGGAGGCCGAGGTGAGAGGATCGTCTGAGCCCAGCGCTTTGAGACCAGCCTGGGCAACTTGGCGAGACCTCGTCTCTACCATAAATAAAAAAATAATGATTAGCCAGGCGTGGTGGCGCATGCCTGTAGTTCTGGCTACTTGGAAGGCTGAGGTGGAAGGATCGCCTGAGTCCAGCAGGTCGAGGCTGCGATGAGGCATGATTGTGCTACTGCACTCCAGCCTGGGCAACAGAGTGAGACCCCAACTCAAAAAAAAAAAAAAGAATGGATTGAGTAATTCATCTATAAATTAGTTGGCCAAGGACAAGGAAAAGGTTGACAGGTGAATGATGAACACATCTTGGGTCGAAACGCAGCAGGTGACCGATGGGCTGGTGACTGGGACTGGACAGAGGGGGCAGCCCTCCTCTGTCTCCCCCATCTGACAAGCCCCCTCTCCACGGCCTTCTCTGTCCAGTTCAGCAATGTCCCGTTCTTCGTGTTTCGGACCACTCATGATATTTCTGATGCGCCCCTATGCCCAGAAGCACTCCCGCCACATCTATGGAGTCTGTGTCCTCTTCATGGTCATAGGTGGGTAGGGGACGGTGGGGGGGGGCGTAGGGGGAAGGGCACCCCCCTAACCGCCGCCCTTGCCTCTGCCGCCCCAGGCCTCTTCTCTATGTATTTCCACATGACGCTCAGCTTTCTGGGTCAGCTGCTGGACGAGATCGCCATCCTGTGGCTGCTGGGCAGTGGTTATGGCATCTGGCTACCTCGCTGCTACTTTCCCGCCTTCCTGCGGGGGAACAGGTGGGCTGGGGGCTGGCTGGCTGGAGCGGGCGGGGCCTGAATCCTCCGAGCTCACCTGGGCCTCCTGGGTCCCCTCCGCTGGGCCCCGGATGCCCTCCCCCTGACCACGCCCAGTCTCGCCTGACTCTGCCTGACTCACCTGGGCTTCCAGGTACCTGACCTTACCTGGTTCCTTGGAATTCCTCCTGACTCCACCCAACAAGCTGGGACCTTCTCCAGACCCTGTCTGAGCCACCTAGGGGTCTCAGAACCCCATGTCTAAGCTTACCCGGGCCCCAGGTATCCGTCCCTGAGCCTGACACCTGAATCTTTCATCAGATTCTTCTGGGACCCCTGGGTCCCTCTCTTGACAGGACTGATCCCACTACCCCCACTACTGGGCCCCTCTGAACCCCGTCTAATCCTTCCTGTCCCACCCGAGTCTTCCAGGACCCCCACCGCTACCCTGATCACCCCTGTTATTCTTCCCTGATCTGAGAAGCATTATCTGACCATTCTTAAATTCACCTGGGCCCAGGCATCCCTCTGCTCAGCCCACCTGGGCTTCCTTGGTGCTGACCTCACCTGGGCTCTCTGCACCTTCACCGACTCTCCCGGACACCTTGAGACCCCCTCCTCGTCCTACCCAACCCTCCCTGAATCCCCCTTTGGACCTTCCCTGGGCCCATTTGGGATCCCGGGACCCTCTGCTGAGGACACCTAGGAACCTCAGGATCCTTTTCTGAGCCTCGTGGGGCCTCCCTGCTTACACCCCCAGGACTCCCTTTTCCTATCTGCAGCCAACCCCTTTCTCCCCAGGCCCCAGTTCATCCGCTTGGTCTTCATCACCACCATG
The DNA here is from genome assembly GCA_027257055.1 of Cephalopachus bancanus. Lineage (NCBI taxonomy): Eukaryota > Metazoa > Chordata > Mammalia > Primates > Tarsiidae > Cephalopachus > Cephalopachus bancanus. The sequence goes on from JAPVLO010000700.1 coordinate 18,457, forward strand.
GTCAGCACCTTCCTGTCCTTCCTGAGACCCACGGTCAATGCCTACGCCCTCAACAGCATTGCCCTACACATTCTCTACATTGTGTGCCAGGAGTATAAGAAGTGAGTGGAGCTGCAGGTGCCAGTGGCGGGGGAAGGGGAGGCCCCCACTGCCCTGACATTTATCTCAGGCATTGAGATCTCATTGACTCCGGGCTGGTGAAGGGGGCATCCTTTCCCCAATGAGCGACAGGGCCAGGATTTGAACCTCAGTCTTTCTGGCCACAGAGCTTATCCTTTTTAGCATGAAACCCCCCAAAACATATATAGAAATAGAGAGAATTGCTCCATAAACCCCCACACCCACTAACCAGCTGCAACGTCTGTCAACATTTAAAAAATCTGTTATGTATTTCCCTCACATTGTATACAATTCCACACTTAACTTTTCAGATATTGCCTCTCCTGTTAAAGAATTATTATTTTTTTTAAGGCTGGGGGCAGTGGCTCATGCCTGTAATCTTGGCACTCTGGGAGACCGAAGAGGAAGGACCACTTGAGCCCAAGAGTTTGAGACCAGCCTGAGCAACATAGCAAGTTCTTGCCTCTACAAAAAAAATTTTAAAACGTAGCTAGGTGTGGAGGCATGTGCCTGTCATCCCAGCTACTTGGGAGGCTGAGGTGGAAGGATTGCATGAGTCCAGGAGACTGAGACTGCAGTGAGCCATGATCATGCTACTGCAATCCAGGCTGGGAGATAGTGAGACCTCAAAAAAAAAAAAAAAAAAATTTAAAGCCATACTAGGTCTTAGAAGGATAGAGTGGAAGTCTCTAAATTGGGACTATTTGAGGAGAGTTGAATAAAAATATTACTTACAAAGGAGAAGGCAAGGTGTAGAAAAATGACTAGAGGTTGTTTAGAATAAATGTGGGATTCTCATCTAATAAGCATAGGATTCTATGATCATCTGGAGACATAGGGTGGGGGGTAATGGGAGAGGAGGCAGAAGGGAGTGATTGCAAGAACTGGGAAGGGATAATTCTCATGAAGACAGCCTCCTTGGGAAGAGATGTAAACTCCAGTTGCTGATTACAATTCCCCAGGAGGAAAGCAGTGAAATACATCCTCCTAACAATACTCTCCTCCAATGCTATGGTTTCCTACTTGTGCCCCCTATTAGCCAATCCAACTAGAAATTATTCCAACCCAGACAGAAACCCAACTCAACTGGGCCCATCGGCCAACCCAGCTGGAAACCATTGGCCAGTTCCACTGGAAACCACTGGTCCAACCCAGCTGGAAACCACTGGCCAATCTCACTTGAAATCATTGGCCAACTCAACTACAAATTGTTGGCCAACCCAACTGTAAACTTTTGGCCAACCCAATTGCAAACTGTTGGCCAATCCAGCTGCAAATCATTGACCAACCCAACTACACATCATTGGCCAACCCAACTGCAAGCCATTGGCCACTCCAACTGCAAACCATTGGCCAACCCAACTGCAAACCATTGGCCAATCCAATTGCAAACCTTTGGCCAACCCAAGTAGAAGCCCAAAGACCAGGATGTCTGTGGATTTGGTCCAAGTTATCCCCCAGGGCACAAGGCCAAATAGAGAAAGGTAGGGGTAGATCTAGAGGGGGAAATGGGAGAGATGGTATACGTATTTCTAACAAAGTGAATGATACTCCTTTAAAATAGTATCTAATACCCAGTTCATAGGAACATTTCCAAAGCTTCTCAAAGATGCCTTCTTACACATGGTTTTGTTTAAATCAGAATCCAAATATGGGCTCTTAGGTCTCTCATTTCATAACACTTCTTCCTTCTCCCTTTGTTCATGTCTCTGATTTCTTTAGAGAAGCTCAGTTATTTGTCTGGTAGTGTCATTCATGTCCTGGATTTTGTTGGTTGCTTCTTGTAGTGTTTTTTTTTTTAATGTGCCCCCTTATTTTTTGTATTTCCTGCAAATTAAATTAGATCTGGGTTTAGGTGCTTGGTTTTGTGGCCAGGGCAGTGCTGGGTATCTCCTGTTCTATTCCATCAGAATCCAGCAATGAGTGGCTGTCTCATACAGAGTGTTGTTAAGGTTGACCAGTTAGCTTAGATGGAGTCACCAAGTTCCTTCATTTTAAAGGTTTCCATCAACTTTTCACCGGATAATTTCAGCAGTCATGGATGGCTTCAACAGTCATAGACTCAGGCTACCTCAATCCATAATCTCGGGGGTCACAAAAGAGTGATTTGCAGGTTTCTTTCTTTCTTTCTTTCTTTCTTCCTTCCTTCCTTCCTTCCTTCCTTCCTTCCTTCCTTCCTTCCTTCCTTCCTTCCTTCCTTCCTTCCTTTCATCAGAGTATCACTCTGTCGCCCAGGCTGGTGTGTAGTGGCACACTCAGGACCACCACAGCCTTGACCTGTTGGGCTCAGGTGATCCTTCTGCTTCAGCCTTCCAAGTAGCTGGAACTACAGGTGTGTTAAATTTATTGTAGAGACGAGGTCTCATCAAGTTGCCCAAGCTGGTCTCAAACCCCTGGGCTTAGGCAATCCTCTCGCCTCCACCTCCCAAAGTGCTGGAATTACAGGTGTGAGCTGCCACATCCGGCTAATTTTTTGGTTTATTGTAGAGACAAGATCTCACCAAGTTGCCCAGGCTTGTCTCAAATCCCTGGGTTCAGACAATCCTCTCACCTTGCCTCTGCGCTGGGATTACAGGTGAGAGCCACCACACCCAGCTTATTTTAATTATTAAAAAAAGAAAATTAATGAAAGAACTGTGCCTGACATCCTGTAAGTGCTCAGCATACATTGAGCAGGGATTAGGCACCTCCCCCTTGAACCCTGAATCCTTGCTCTGTCCCTTCTCCCAGCCTCTGGGCTTCATCTGCTAGGAAGGAGGAATTTCCCATCAGCCCCTGCAGGTGCTGCCCTCTGAGTCAGGCCCTGGTCTGGTCCCTTCCCTCTTAGGACCAGCAACAAGGATCTCCGGCGTATGATTGAGGTCTCCGTGGTCTTATGGGCCATCGCCCTTTCGAGCTGGATCAGCGACCGCCTTCTCTGCAGCTTCTGGCAGCGGATCCATTTTTTCTACCTGCACAGCATCTGGTAGGCTTGGGGCCTGAGGCTTGGGGCGCCAGTCAGAGAACCTCAGATGCCAGAGCTCGGAGCTGGAGCCTAGGGGTTGGGAGTGGAGGATCAGAGAGGGGAGACCAGATTCTGGGACCTGATGGTGGGGGAAGGTTGCTGTCAGGGGCCTAGACCCAGGACGTGCCTTTGGATGATCAGGAAGGAAAGACAGGACTGGGGTGAGGCTGGGGACACCTCATACCCTCACCACCCCCTCTCTATCTGCCCTCCCCCCCCAGGCACGTGCTCATCAGTATCACCTTCCCTTACGGCATGGTCACCATGGTCTTGGTGGATGCCAGGTACGAGATGCCTGGCGAAACCCTCAAAGTCCGCTACTGGCCTAGGGACACTTGGCTGGTGGGGCTGCCCTACGTGGAAGTCCATGGTGACAAGAACTGCTGAGACCTCCTGGCCTGTTGGCTTTCCAAGCACCCGCCGACTTGCCCTCGACTTGAGAAGAGAGGCTCGGATCAGGACTTGAGCCTGAGGGACACTGGTGGTTCCGTCCCCCTCTCTATCATCCCCATGTTGCCGCATTCCAAGGCAGAGGATGGACTTCTGAGCAGCAGTTTGATGACGGTGGGAGGCTGAACCACACATCACCCCTCCATGACCTGTCCCCTGTCCCCTTTCATTTTCTCCTGTGTGTCCACAGCTTCCCCGGGGTCACTGTTTTCTCATGACCTGGTGGGGCTGGGCCACCAGACACTGGCAGGCATGAATGTGGCATCTGCTGGAAATGACCCAAGCTGGGGCATGCTCTCTGAGCCTCTTATAAATATTGGCGGTCACTACTGAACTCCCTGGGTCTGTCTTTGGCCAGGGCAACATCCCTGGTACTTGAGAGTTTCCCAGAGAATGGACATGACCTCAGGACAACTCATTCTATACACACGTGTGTGTGTAGAGCCCAAAGGCCCACCTGTATGCCCTTGTGGAATTGTGAGGTCCTCAGGTGCATAGATGAGGGAAATAGAGGCTTAGACTGGGGATCCTAATTGCTTTGAGGCATGAGACATCCGAGAATAGGAGTGGCCAACATAGAATCTCAAAGGAGAGGTTGAGGCCGGGCATTGTGCCTCACACCTATAACCCCACTTCGGGAGACTGAGGCGGGAGACTCCCTTGAGACCAGGAATTTGAGACCAGCTTGTACAACATAGCGAGACCTCATCTCTATAAAAAAATCAAAAAAATTAGCCTGGTGTGGTGGTATGCGTCTATAGTCTCAGCGACTCGGGAGGCGGAGATGGAAGGAGGTCGAGGCTGCAGTGAGCTATGATCATGCCACTGACGCCAGCCTGGGTGACAGAGTGAGACCCTGACACACACACACACACAGAAAGAAAAAGAAAAAAGCAGCGATTAGATGGGGAGGGTGGTTTCCAAGAGTGCAGACTTGGAGTCAGGTAGATCTAGGTTGACTCCCTGTTCCACCATTTTTTAGTTGTGTGATCTTGAGGAAGTGATTTTTCTGGCTTCTGACACTCAAGCACCTTGTCTGTAAAATGAAAATAATATTCCTTCCCTCGTGGGGGTTCTGTGTGGGCAAAACAAATTTGTCAAGTGAGTAGCATAGAGTCTGGCAAATACCTATACATTCACCATCCTTTGATTTATTCATTCATTAATTTATCCACCTATCTGTTCATCCATCCACCATTAATTTATCTATTCATCCATCCATCCACCTACCATTATTTATCCATTCATCCATCCGCCATCCAACATTAATTTATCCATTCATTTTTCCATCCATCCATCTGCTATCCATCTATCCATCCATCCAACATGAATTTATTTATCTATCCATCTGCCCATCCATCTTTAATTCACTTGTCATCCACCCATCCTTTAATTTATTCACCCATTAATTTATCCATCTTTTCATCCATCCATCCACTCACCATCCATTCACCATTAATTTATTCAATCATCCATCCATCCATCTACTCACCATTAATTTATCCATTCCTTCATCCATCCATCCAAAATTCATCCATCCACCATTCATTTATCTATCAAGTCATCCACCTAACATTCTTTAATTTATTCATCCATCCATCCATCCTTTAATTTACTAACTCATTAAGTGATCATCTGTCTATCCATCCATTCATCCACCAATAATTTTTCCGTCTCCCACCCATCTTTGATTTATATATATATATATCCATCCATCTACCCACCCATTTCAATCTATCTACCCACCCATCCTTCATTTGTTCAACCATTCATCCACTCAACCTTTAAACTATTCACTCATTAATTTATCCATCTTTCCTTCCATTCATCATTAATGTATCAACTCATCTATCAATTTATTCACCATTTATCTATCCTTCTACTCACCCACTTTATTTTTGAGTCAGTGTCTCACTCCATTGCCCAGGCTGGAGTGCAGTAGCATGCTCATGGCCACCCCAGCGTCGACCTGCTGTTCTCAGGCCATCCTTCCATCTCAGTTTTCCAAGTAGCTGGAACTACAGGCACGCACTCCCATGCCTGGCTAATTTTTGATTTATTGTAGAGATGAGGTCTCACCATGTCGCCCAGGCGGTTCTTAAACCTGTGGGCTCAGGCAATTCCCTCAACTTGGCCTCCCAAAGTTCACCCATCTTTTAATGTATCTATTCACTTACCCTTTAATTCATGCACCCATTAATTTATCTATTTACCCATCCTTTTATTCATCCACCCATTAATTTATCCTTCCATCCATCCATCCATCCATCCATCCATCCATCCATCCAGAGAGGACTGGGGTGGCCAGCACAGGATCTCAATTTATTCAATACTCAATCTATTCCCCAACTATCCATTCATCTGTCTACCATCCATTCATCCATCCATCCATCCATTCACCAGCCATCCATCTATCCATCCATCCACCACTAATTTATCTATTCATATACCCACCGATCTTTAATTTATCCATCCATCCATTCACCTATTCTTTAATTCACTCACCCGTTAATTTACCCATCCATCCATTCATTCACATTTTAATTCATCCACCCATGAATTTATCCATTCCTCCATCCACCCACCAACCACCCATCTACCCATCTCTCCATCCATCCACCATTAATTTATCTATTCATATACTCACCCATCTTTAATTTATCTATCCATCCATCCACCCATTCTTAAATTTTTATCCACCCATTAATTTATCCATCCATCCATCTCTTGAGCTCTTCAATGAACCATTCATCCTTTAATTTCCTCTCCACCATTTTATCCAACCATTCATTCTTTTATCTATTGCGTATCTTTTTATCCACCTATTCATTCATGAATGTACCCATCCATCCACTGAACCATCTGTTGAACTAATCCATTCATCTATCCACTTATCCATCCATTTATTCATCCATTCGAATACCAAATATTCATCATCATCCATCACTCATCATCCTTCCATCCATCCATTTATTAAGACATCTGTCCATCCATTTATCCGCTCCTCCATCCCACATCCATCCATTCATCCCCCATTCACATTTAGCCATTCGGCTTTTGCTTAATCCATCTAAGTCATTCAGTTATCCTTTCATTCATCTATTTTTCATTTATTCATTAATCCCTTCGACAAAGATAATTCCTGCTCTATATCAAGAACTAAGACCTGGTTCTGTGGCTCAGCCTGTAATCCCAGCACTCAGGGAGGCCGAGCTGCGTGAGTTGCCTGAGCCCACGGGCTCGAGACCAGCCCGGGCCACTTGGCGAGACCTCGTCTCTACAATAAATAAAAAATTAGCTGGGTGTGGCAGCATGCACCTGTAGTTCTGGCTACTTAAAAGGCTCTGGCTGAAGGATCACCAGAGCCCAGCAGGTCAATGCCGGGGTGGCTGTGAGTGTGCCACAGCACTCCAGCCTGGGTGACGGAGTAAGATTCCAACTCCAAAAAACAAACAAACCAAAAAAGCAAAAAAACGAAGACTAGGCATGATGGCTCATGCCTGTAATCTTAGCACTTTGGGAGGCTGAAGCAAGAGAATTGCTTGAGCCCAGGAGTTCGAGACCAGCCTGGGCAATACAGAGACCTCATCTCGACAAAAAATTAAAAAAAAATTATCCTAGCATGGTGGCATACGCCTGTAGTCCCAGCTACTCAGGAAGCTGAAGTGGAAGGATCGCCTGAGCCCGGAGGTCAAGACTTTGGTGAGCCATGATCATGCCACTGCACTCCAGCTGGGCAACAGAGGGAGATCCTGGTCAAAAATAAAATAAAATAAAAAGTAAGTTCCAAGCACACATGAAAAGATGCTCAATGTAATTAGCCATTAGGGAGATGAAAATCCAAACCACGATGAGACACTATTTTACAGCCACTAAGTTGACCATAATTTAAAAAACAAAACAAATAACAACCCCACCCCCTGCCCCACCAAAACCGAAAATAGGTGTTGAAAAGAACGTGTTCCTACTAGACCCCTCATACACTGCCGGTGGGAATACAAAATGGTTTAACTGCTGAGAAAAACAGCTTGGTAGTTTCTCAATAAGTTCATTCACTGATGAATGGATAAGCAAAACGCAGTCCATTCATATAAAGGAATATTATTCTGCAGTAAAAAAGGAAGGAGTCTCTGACCCGGACTACTGGACCCCAAATATATGATAACCCAGTGAGAGAAGGCAGAAACAAAATGCCACATGTTGTTTGATCCCGTTTATACGAAATTCCCAGAACAGGCAAACCTGCAGAGGCTGAGAGGAGGGAATGGCCAGTGACTGCTGAAGGATGGTTTCTTTTGGGGATGATGCCCATGTCTTGCAACTAGTTCAAGGTCACAGTTCCACAATGCTGTGAATTTCTAGACGCCACTGAATCGTACGCTTGAATATGATTCGTGGTTAATTTTATGTGATGTGAATGTTGCCTCTATTAAAATTTTAAGGTCTGGCATGGTGGCTGAAACCTGTTTTCCCAGTACTTTGGGAGGCCAAGGCAGGAAGATGGTTTGAGGCCAGGAGTTTGGAACCAGCCCGGATAGCATAGCAAGACCCCTATCTTTAACATGAATAAATAAATAAAAAATTAGCCGGGCGTGACGGCACCGGTAGTCCCAGCTACTTGAGAGGTTGAGGCAGGAGGATCGCCTGGGCCCAGGAGGTTGAGGTTGCAGTGAGCCGTGATCGTGCCACACTGCATTCCAGTCTGGGTGACAGAGTGAGACTCCGACTCAAAAAATAAATAGGTAAATAAATAAAATAAAAATGTAAAAAGCTCCCAGGCTCACTCACAAATAAGTTTAGGTCACGAGCCCATCTTTGAACCAATCCCAGTTGGCAGGTGAATGCAGTCCTTTGATTGGCCAGGCCTGGTTTTGTGCTTCCTGGGGTGGGGAGAGGGAAGGAGGAGATGAGATTCCTCCCCTCCACCCCAGCCTCAGCAAGTGGGGGCCGAAGTCCTCCCTCAGGACTCGTACCCTGTCATGAATCGGCATGCTCCGAGAAGGGCGATGGAGGTGACTTACATTGGCCCTGAGGAGGACCTTCAAATCAGAGACCATTGCCAGAAAAAAGAACAACACGAAGAGAAGGAAAATTGTCAGTGTCTGGTGTGCTATCTTTTTCTGTGAAAATGCCTTGGGTTTGTTTTGTTTTGAGTCAAGATCTCACTGTCATCCAGGCTGAAGTGCAGTGGCACGATCACGGCTCACCACGGCCTCGACCTCCTGGGCTTAAGTGATACTTCTGTCTTAGCCTCCCAAGAACCTGAGACTATAGGCACACGCCACCATACCCGGATACGTTTTTCTTTTTTTTTTGCTGTGAAAGTCAGAATTTCATGCATTTTCATGGCCGAGTAATATTCCACTGTGTACAAAACCACATTTTTTTGGTAGCTGTAGGAACTTGGGCTAGTTTTATACCACCTCTGTCTTAGTGTCATTGGTTTTAGCTTCGGGATAACATATCCTTTGTTATTTATTTTTTAATTTAATATGGGGATCTCGATCTGTTGCCCAGGCTGATCTCGAAATCCTCCCGACTCAGCCTCCCAAAGCACTGGGATTACAGGCATGAGCCAGCATGCCGGGTCTGCAACACCTTGTTTTGGTCTGCTCTCCAAAACCATTCATGGCCATCCAGGGTGGCCCTCTCCTGGCTGGCCACTGGGCTCTGCTCCAGCTTAGTTTACCTTCAATATCATGACAGGAGGCTGTGTGTACATTTGTGGCTGGCAGCAAGCTGGGGGGTGGGCGGGGGGGGCGCGTGAACAAGCAGCAGGTGGAATGTCCTTTCCCCTTTGGGTACAAATAAATGTCACCACTAGAGGGCGGAAGAGACGAAACGTAGCAGCAATTCTGTTGCCAGACCACATGCAAGTTGGATCTGTTGTTTTTGAGACTGGGGTCTCGCTCTGTGCCCAGGCTGGAGCGCAGTGGTGCAACAATGTCTCCCCGCGGCCTCGAACTGGGTTCAAGCGATCCTCCCGCCTCAGTCTCCCCAGTAGCTGGGACTACAGGAGGGGCACCATCACGCCCGGCTACTTTTTTTTTTTTTTTTTTTTTTTGGTGGGGACACGGTCTCGCTATGTTGCCCAGGCTGGTGTGAAATTCCTGGGCTGAAACAATTCTCCTGACTCAGCCTCCCAAAGTGCTGGGGTTACAGACATGAGTCACCATGTCCACCCCCCTTTTTGGTCTAATTTTAAGGGGTACGAGCAATTTTGTTACATGCACACATGGCGTACATGAACTCTGGGCTTTTAGTGTATCCATCACTTGAATAATGTACCTTGTACCCATTAGGTAAATTCTCATCACTATCCTTCACCTTCAGAAGGCTGAAGTGGGAGGGTCACTAGAGCTCAGGAGTTGGAGGCTGCAGTGAGCTCTGATCATGTCACTGCACTCCAGCCTGGGCAACAGAATAAGACCGTGTCTCCAAAAATAAGAAAATCAATATAAAAAGTAGCCATGAAATTAGAAAAACAAGATACAGTAACAACAAAAAGTGCTATTAACTATTTCTCTGGGATTCTCCAGGCTGGTCGCATATTAGAATTCCTTATTGAGTTTTTTTTTTTAAAGGGAAGGAGTGTCCCTGTCCTACTGCAGACTAATAAAACCAGAATCCTTGAAGGTAGGCCCTGGACACTACTATTTTTAAAAGCTCCTCTAGGAATTTCAATGTTTGGTCAGGGTTGGACAGTCCTGCACCAAAACTGACACTTGCCTCAGGCCTTGAAGCCTAGGTCTGTTCTTTTTTTGTCACCAGTGGAGATTGGAGGGTGCCAGAGAGGGTTTAAGATGCACACACAGCCGGGCTCGGTGGCTCAGTCTGTAATCCCGCGCCTTTGGGAGGCTGAGGTGAGTGGATTGCCTGAGCCCGTGGGTTCGAGACCCGCCTGGGCAAGCGAGACCTCATCTCTACAATAAATCAAAAAATTAGCCGGGTGTGGTAGCGCGCACCTGTAGTTCCAGCTACTTGGAAGGCTGAGGTGGAAGGATCGCCGGAGCCCAGCAGGTCAAGGCTGCAGAGTGAGACTCCAACTCAAAAAAAAGTTGCACACACACCAGGCTGAGACTTTCTCCTGGAAGGAATTAGAAGGACCAGCAAAGAAATAGGAAGAAGGAAACCTTCTCGCTATGGAATTCAACATTATTTCACTTTATGAAATTTACTGAGCATCTACTATGAACCAGGCACTGTGGCTTGGAAGACACCGATGAAAAAGATATACAAAGATCCCTGTTTTGGTAGGAGCTACCATTCCAGCTAGGGGAGATAAACAATGAGCTTAATAAGTAACTATGTAGTATTCGAGGGACCCCAAAAAACCCAGAATTATTTTTTGGATGGCAGGCCCCTTGTAGGTCAGGCTTCCCCCACTAGACAAGTGTTCTAGGAACCCAACATCACCGGACCAGTTAGCGTTGTTGTGAGGGGCTGCATTTGGCTTCAGCAAATTTTTTTTTTTTTTGAGGGTCTGTCAACATGTCTGCCCATTTCATGATGAGTGATTCTTGAGTGCACCTGCCCACACTGTGCTGTGTTCAGCTGTCTTTTGACCCCAAATCGCATGACCCTCGTGCCCTACACTCCCTTTTCACCTGATCTCGCCCTGAGCGACTTTTAGTTTTTTGTTTCCCCGGATGAAAAACGTCCTCAAACGGGAAACCTTTTGCCCACGTGGAAGAAGTGAAACAAAAACCAACCTAAAACGGCAGAAACACCGAAAGGCAACAAAATGGACACGTTCAAAAACTATTTGGAGCTGTGGAAAAAGCATCTCGATAGGTGCATTGCATCAAACAGAGAGAGGACTCTGAAGGTGACTGAAGTTTAAACATGTAAGAATAAATTTTTTTAGAAAGAAATTCTGGTTTCTTTGGGTCCCCTCGTATATGTTAGGAGGTGATAAATATGGTGGGAAAAGGAAAACATTGAACAGGTGAGGAGGTTTGAGGAGCTAGTTTGGGGGATAGGATTAAATAAGAGGGTTAGGGTAGGTTTCACTGAGAAGATGCACACTGGCCATATTTGCTTTGTCTACTTTGTTGTTGTTTATGTATTTAAAGGCAAACAGAGGCTGGGCCCCATGGCTGTAATTCCAGCACTCTGGGAGGCGGAGGTGAGAGGACTGCCTGAGCCCGGGGACTTGAGACCAGCCCGGACAACTCAGCGAGACCTCGTCTTTACAATAATTCAAAAAATTAGCCAGGCAGGGTGGCGGGCACCTGTAGTTCCAGCTACTTGGAAGGCTGAGGTGGAAGGACTGATTGAACCTAGCAGGTTGAGGCTGTGGTGGCCGTGAGCGTGATCCTGCACTCCAGACTGGACAACAGAGTGAGACTCTGACTCAAAAAAAAAAAAAAAAAGGCCAATAACATATTTTATGTTATTTTATCCCTATGTGTCTCTAAAAATAAGGACTTTTTCTACACGGTCAACCATTGATCCATGACCACACTGAACAAAATCAATGTAACAATATCCTCTAATATATTTCATATTCCAAGTTCTCCAGTTGACACAGCTGATTTCTTCGAAACCAAGATTCAGTGAAGGACCCCATATTGGATTTGGTTATGATGCTATTGAAAACCAGTTATATGACTTTTTTTCTTTGAGTCTGGGTCTTACTGTCACCAGGGCTGAAGTGTGCTGTGGCATGATCTCAGCTCACCGCAGCCTCTATCTCCCGGGCTTAGGTGATTTTCCCACTTCAGCCTCCTAAATAGCTGGGATTGCAGGCACGTGCCACCATGCCCGGCTAATTATTGTAGAGACGAGGTCTTGCTATGTTGCCCAGGTAATCCTCCAGCCTCAGCCTCCCAAAGTGCTGAGATTACAAGTGTGAGTCACCGCACCCAGCCCGCATACCTCACTCTGAAACTACCTGTATGATGGCTTACTGCCCAGGGGTCAGTCGCCAAGGGTTGTGGGACTGGCTTTGTAGATAGCATCTATTGTAAAACCTAAGAATGGGGTTTGAGATGTTTTTCGGACTTCACACTCCAGTGGATGTATAACCTCACCTGGACCCATGACAGTTACTAAGGGGCTGGTCCTGTGACACCCTCCCAGCTACTGGCTCTGCACACCAGGACAGTTTCAACAACCCCGTGACCTCACCCACAGCCAATCAGCAGCGCCTGTTCCCTAGCCCCTGTCCACCATATTGTAGCTTAAAATTCTTGGGATTTGAGAAACATTCTCATCTTCTAGCTTAGCTGCTTTGTGATTATTAAAACTCTTTCTCTATTGTGACCCTGGCGTCACAGTACATTGGCTCTTTTCTGTGCAGTGGGCCCAAGAACCTGGTCAGGCTGTGACATTTCTTTTTCTTTCTTTCTTTCTTTCTTTCTTTCTTTCTTTCTTTCTTTCTCTCTCTTTCCTTCCTTCCTTCCTTCCTTTGTCTCTCTCTCTCTCACACACACACTTTTGTCTCTCTGTCTCTCTGTTTCTTTTCCCCCCAGACAGTAACTCTTTCTTTCCATCCTGCCTTTTATTTATTTATATTTTTTTTTGAGATGCAATCTTGCTCTGTTGCCCAGGCTGGAGTGAAGTGGCACGATCATCACTCACTGCAGCCTCTAACTCCTGGGCTCAAGCAATCCTTCTGCCTCAGCCTCCCTAGAAACTGGGACTACAGGCATGTACCACCACACCTGTGTACTTTTGGTATTTATTTATTTACTTATTTATTGAGATGGAGTCTCACTATATTGCCCAGGCTGGTCTCGAACTCCTGGCCTCAACTGATCCTCCTGCCTCAGTCTCCCAAATTGCTGGGATGACAGACGTGGGTCACTGGTGCCCGACCTGTCCTGCTGACTTGTTGGAAAAGGCAGGCTTTGGAGAGCCCCACCCTCTGGATTTGTCTGAGGGCTTTTCCTTCTCCTGGGGTCATCATCCATGTGCCTCAATTCCTCGTGATTCCTGGAAGTTTGGTTTTCAGGTGGGATTAGATTTGAGTTCCGTTTTCAACACTTTCTTTTTCAGACTGTATACTTCCTAGTGCATCCTGTTTGCCCCATGGATGTGCTGCTCAGAGTGGTCACTGAACTCAGGTGGCAGCAGCCTGGTCCCTCTGTCTTCCTCTTAGTGTCAGTTAGTGGTTTTAGCATCCGTTGAGAACTCTTGTCCAAAATGGTTATCTCATTAGGACTTTCAAAGCGGTGATTTTTACATATCTTTTCGACACTTATTGGCTGACATTTTTTTCTATAAAAAGGGCTTTCCCTCATCTGTTGGGGTTGGCTTCATGCAGTAAAGGCATGGAAATTAAGAAGCTGGGGCAACCCCTTCGGCTCTCCTCCCACTGTGGGAGCTTTTCTGTCCTCTCAATAAATCCTGCTTTCAAGAAAAGCTGATATAGATGTCTCCTTTGGTAGGGCACAGTGGTTCATGCCAATAATCTGGGGCTTTAGGAGGCTGAGGCAGCAGGATGGTTTAGGACAAGGAATTCGAGACCAGCCAGGGAAACATAGCAAGACCCCATCTCTACAAAAATAAATATATAAAAGTATCAGCTTCAGAGGAGTTTTGTTGTTTCTATTTCATTATAGGTTCATGAAATATTTATATGTTCACAGTGCTAAATACCCCATTAGTCTTTTATTTTAGTTACATATGTATGTAACATAAAATTTACATTTAAACATCTTACCACCACCATCTCCAGAATTTTCTTGTCTTCCTAGACTGAAACTCTGTCCCCACGAAATACTCACCCCCCTCCCCGTTCCCTCCCCAGCCCCTGGCACCCACCATGCTACCTTCTATGAATCTTTTTTTTTTTTTTGAGTTGGAGTCTCACTCTGTTGCCCAGGCTGGAGTGCAGTGGCACACTCATGGCCACTGCAGCCTCGACCTGCTGAGCTCAGGCGATCCTTCTGCCTTAGCCTTCCAAGTAGCTGGGACTACAGGCATGCGCTACCACACCCGGCTAATTTTTTTGATTTATTGTAGAGACACAGTTTCACCAAGTTGCCCAGGCTGATCTCGAACCCCTGAGCTCAGGCAATCCTCTCACCTCAGCCTCCCAAAGTGCTGGGATTACAGGCTTGAGCCACCGTGCCCAGCCCTATGAATCTTTTATGACAACTTTAGGGACCTCCTAGGAATGGCATCACAGTATTTGCCAATTTATGTCTGGCTGATTTCACTGAACATAGTATCTTCAGGTTTCATTCATGTTGTAGCCTGTGTCAGAATTTCCTGACACAGGGTCTTGCTCTATCACCCAGGCTAGAGTGTAATGATACAATCATAGCTCACTGCAGCCTCGAACTCCTGGGATCAAGTAATCCTCCCACCTCGGCCTCCTGAGTAACTAGGATTACAGGCATGAGACACCATGCCTAGCCAATTTTGTTTTTTGAAATTTTTGTGGAGACAGGGTCTCGGTATGTTGCCCAGGCTGGTTTTACATTCCTGGCCTCAAGCAATCCTTCCACCTGGGTCTCCCAAAACACTGGAATTACAGGGTGAACCACTGCACCAGGTCAAGGACTTGCATTTCTAACAAAGTTCCCAGGTGAGGCTGACACTGCTGGCTTGGGGACCACTTAGAATCACTGATTTACTTATGCCCTGTGATAGGATTTTAAAACTTTTAAGTTGTGCCAACATTAGAGTTGTTGGTTATTCTCTCAGCATGGCCTCCGGTTTCCCCCCACCCCCAGTACAACCTGGCCTAGATTAAGAAGTATGGTGGTGTTACCATGACTGCAATCTAGCCTTCTTCAGAGTTTTTCTCTGGACTTATGTCCACTTCAAAGTTATTGAGTTTTCAGTGTTTTACTTCAGTGCCACCATGGCCCCACCACCTAAAAAATGTTTGACTGATACTTAAATAAAAAGTGAAGAACAGAACAACTTGAAACAAACTAAAACAACTTGAATTTTACTTATAAGAAGGAATTTAACATAATTACACAAGGGTCCCCAAATCACAAGCAGACATCCTAGTGTTCAAAACACAAGTGGCTTACGAGATCCTGAAAAAGATATCCCACCTAAATACAGTTTGCAAAATTTCATTGTGAGATTTTGTGATCCCAGGTAAGTGAAAAATCAAAGTTTTGGCCAGGTGCCATGGTTCATGCCTATAATCTCAGCACTTTGGGAGGCTAAGGTCGGTGGATTGCCTGGGTTCAGGAGTTCAAAACCAGCCTGGGCAACGTAGTGAGACCTCATCTCTATAAAAGAAATTTTTAAAATTAGCCTGGTGTGTGGTGCATGCCTGTGGCCCCAGCTACTTGGGAGACTGCAGTGGAAGGATCGCGTGAGCCCAGGAGGCGGAGGTTGTGGTGAGCCATGATCACGCCACTGCACTCCAGCCTGGGCGACAGAGTGAGACTATGACACATCAAAAAAGATTATTATTTTGTGAGGGATTAGCATTACTTAAAATTATGTGAATAAAATGAGACTTTCCTTAAACAAGTTTTATCTTTATCGACAAATGATAATTGCATATATTTACAGGGTACAGTGTGATGCTTGGATATATGTATACATTTCAGAATGAGTAACTCAGGCTAACCAACATATCCATCATCTCACATACTTATTTCTTCATGGTGAGAATATTCAAAATTCACTTTTAGCAATTTTTAAATATAAAATACCTGATTATGTAGTCGTCTTACTGTGCAATAGATCACTGAAACTTATTCCTCCTAGCAAAAAAAAAGACTCTCTTGATTATTTAAATGTAGCACGATTTCAAATTTGCATAACTTAAATTAGCATGAAGTAAACAGGGGGTGGTGGCTCACACCTGTCATCCCAGCACTTTTGGAGGCTGAGGCAGGAGGATCGTCTGAGGCCAGGAGTTCGAGACCAGCCTCAGCAACCTAGCGAGACCTCTGTCTTGGCAAAAAAAAAAGTTTAAAAAAGAAAAAAAAAAAGCAGAAAGTAGAACCACATGGTTCTTTTCTTGTGCCTATTTTACAGATGGGCAAACTGAGACTCAGGGAGGGGGGAGAAGGAGACTGACCAAGCAGACCCAGGTTTGGAAAATCCATCCCCAGTTCCAGAGCCTAGGGTTCACTTCAGCACATCCAGCAACCCTGGGACTCACTCCCCAGAGCCCGAACCCACAGCCTCAGTTGCAACCCCAGGACGCTCCCGCACTGGCATGCTCCGACTTCGAGCCAGCGCCCCCTGCAGGCCGCAGCGCGCAGGCGTGGCCCGCCTGTGCCGCCCCCGCCCCCCTCCACGTGCGGCGCACACCTCGCGCTCCCCTCCGCGGGGCTCGCCTCGCGCCTCCTTCCCTCCCTCCTCCCGCCCCTCCGGCCCCGGCCTCCCATTGGCTGCGGGCTTCGTCCCTCCGACCGCAGCCCGGCAGGCCCCCGCCGAGCAGGAAGTCCCGCCCCGGGAGCGGCCGTCCTCGCCGCCGATTGGCGCGGGGGGCTGCCAGTCGGGGCGGCGGGCCCGAGTCGGCGGCGGGGGCCCGTGGTCGGTGCGCGACCCGGACTGGCGGCGGTTTCCGGTTCCGCGGGGCTGGCGGGCGGGCGGTTGGCCGGGAGCGGCGGCGGCGGCGGCGGCGGCGGCGGCGGCGCTTGACAGACAATGAGGGCGGCGGGGAGGCGCTGAGCGGCGGCGGCGGCGACGGCGGCGAGCGACGCGGGGCCCGGGGGCGGGGCGGGGCGCCAGCCATGGACAATCAGGTGAGGAGCGGCCGCGCCGCCCCGGCGCAGCCCACCCGGCCCCCTCCCTCCCTCCGCCCGCCGCCCGCCCGCCCGGCCCTCCTGGGTTCCGGCCTCCCGCTCCCGCTCCGCGCCCGCCGGTCCCGCTTTGTGCGCGCCCGCCGCTCCCCGGGCCTTTATGTGGGGCGGGGCGCCCCTCCCCCATCCGCGACCCCGGCCGGGCCGGAGCGCCTCGGATCCCCCGATCCCCCGGGGACCCCGGCCGGGCCCGGCGCCCCCGGGACGCTCCCGGAGCCCCCCTGGGATGCCTCCCGGAACCCCGGGTTGATCCGGATCCCCCGGGACGCTCTTGGGGAGCCCGGCCCGCCCTGGAGTCCCCTCAGACCGCTCTCGGGACCCCGGCCCGCCGCCCCTGGGGACCCCTCTCGGGACCCCTCGCTCCTCGAGTCTGTCCTTTAGACCTTCCGTCTCCCTTTGCATCCAGGGTCAGTCCGTGTCTCCTTTCCTGGCCCTTGGCCCTGGGTCCCCAACCTGCTGCCTGCTCTTTCTCAACCCTTTGCTCAGGTTTGAGCCCCCCAGCACCTCCGGGACCCTGGGCTGCAGCCTCACCTTTCCTGGAACCCAGGACCGGCCCGAGCATCCCCTTACCCTGCAAGCCCCAGCCCGGGCGGGCTCCCTCTGACTTCCCCGGGACCCCAGCCTTCCGCGGCAGGGTCTCAGGCCTGTCTAGTGCCCCCCCCTCTTTGGACTGGCTTCTTCAGACGCCTCCAACCCACCGGCCGACCCTGTGCTTGATTTCAGGCCCGCGTGGGGCTCCCTGGGACCCCGCTGGCTGAGGCTCTTTCACCTTCCCAGCCTCTTTCTTAGGCCAAGACCAGGGGCGGTTTCTTCTCTGACCTGGAGTCCCAGCCCCTTCAGACACCAGCTGCTGGCCGCGCCCCCTCAGCTCAGACCCTGGGACCCTGATTTAGGCTTCCCCACATCGAACTCCTTTCCTGGCCCTTTGCCACACGGGCCGGCAGCCTCCTGCAGACCACACGCCTTGCTCCCTTGGCCACTGCCCTCTCCCTCCTGCCAACTCGTTTTCCACCTTCCCCAAGATCTTAGAGCCTCAAGCTAAAGCCAGGGTGGGTTCCCCAAGCTCCCTAAACTCTCCTGACCATCCCCCCTCCGCCCCGTCCTTCTGTCTGTGTTGGTTCTGAGGCCTTTCTGACCCCTGGGGTCCCCTTCCCCCAACTCTCCTTCAGTACCCAAACTCCTTTTCCTGTTCTTCAAGTCCAGAACCATCGCTGCCCCCGACACAGGGTCATTGCTTTCTCTTCTGCGGTCTTGGCTTTCAAGGGCGCGAGGCCAGGAAAGGTGTTATAGGGCTGTGGGGGTGGTGGCTGAAATCTCCGCCACTAGCCAGGGCAGGTTGGGGCATCCCTGGCTGCTGGCGCCACTGAGGCAGCTCTGTGTGGTAAGGCGCTGTGTGGCCGTGCGGTTTCAGGGCTGGGGGGCAAAGGACCTCCTGCCCATCCCACCCGCGGCCTGTGGCACAGGGTCACTGAGGCCAGTGGCCTGTACTTCTGTGTCCACTTCCCTGCTATCTGTCTGGGCTTTGGCGTTGCTGCCATTCTCTCAAGAGGTAAGGAAGAGCTGACAGCAGTTGACTGGGGGCTTTCTGCAGGGTGATGTGAGTCGATGTCCCTTGAAGGGACAGAGCTTGTGGCTTCCAATCCATTTTGAGTTAACAGCCTAAACACAGTATACCTTTAGTGTCTGCTTTCAGTGAAGCCCACCTCCCTGAAAGCTCTTGGTGGGCACCACACAGGCATGGAGTGTGGCACTTGAGTCCCCAGGGAGATGTCTAAGGCCTAAGAGTGTCCATCCCCTTGGAATGTGCTGGGCCCTGGAAGTCTGCGTGGTGTCACTTACGCAATGGATGGTGGAATCAGACGGCATCCTTGGGCTGCGGCAGAGAGAGAGAACGGTCTCACTCAGGTAGACCCAGACCTGGAAAGAGCTCAGTTCGCATGGCGTGGCAGCCACCAGTGCCTGTGGTTGTTATACGTTTAAACTAACTGGGACGAAGATTCCATGCCTCAGCCACACCTGCCACATTTTAAGCACACAGTGACCACCTTGCTGACCACCGGCCCCCTTGCTGGGCAGTGCAGACACATATCTATCATGGCAGAATGCTCCAGTGGGTAGTGCTGGTCCACAACCTTGCAGAAGTATTTGCAAGTGAAACTGATCCCAGGGGGATGTGTGTGTGTGCCTGGGCCCGATGTCTGCTCTTCCTTCCCCAGCTGCGTTTTCATGCAAATTTGGGAGAGGCCCAGAGCCCTGTCCCTTCCCGCAGAGGCCCCTGGGGAAGCAAGAGAGAATGGTGTCTTTCACCCAGGTAGGTGAGTTGGCTGTGAGTGTCCCAGCATGACTCTTGGCGCAGGAAAAATGCTCTGAATCCAACAGAATCCGGCCTCACCACCCCCTGGATGCCACAGACCCGTAAATGTGTCGTTATAGCAGGAAACAGTGTGACTTTCCACCGCTGCTAGCTTTGGGAGGCTTGGATTCTCTTCTTAGCTTCCTGTTTTACTTCTCTCAGACTTTCAGACATGGGATTCCCGTGATGCTCTGGGCTCTCAGCTTTGACAGCCTTCCTTATGGCCAGAAAAAAGCCTTTCTGGTTCTCTTTGCTCCACCTCGGCCCACATGTTTGACTTACCCCCCAACTCCAAGCCTGCTGGTGTTGTCTTTGTATTTGTGTTTGTATTTTTTTTTTTTTTTTTTTTTTGGGCATGAGGATGAGTGACTCCTGTCTCACTTAAAGGCTGTGTCTGGGAGGTGTGTGGTTTACCCAAGGCTGGGACTGGGGACAGGGCTACCGGGGTGTGACATGGGTGATGCTGAAAAAATTGAGATGGGATCTGGGAGCAGGTCACTGGGCCTGGGGCTGCCTTGGGAGCCAGAAGCCGTGTCAGCATCTGGGTGGCCATGTTCTCCAGAGGGCCAGGGAGTGCCTCTGGGCTGAGGGCCACAGCCCCGTCCAATCAGACAGTCGAACTGATGCTTGCTGGGTCTTCTAGTCTGGATTTGGAGCAAGTACCTGGTGATGACATTCTTCAGAAGGGAAGGTTGGTGGCAGTGGCCACCGGCAGCCCACAAACCGCCCACTTTACAGATGTGAAAGGGCAGGAACAGGAAGTCCTGAGAGTCAGTCAAGGTCCAGTAGGATTCCTTCTCCAATAGCTCTGCTTCTTCCCCAAACATGTCACAGAAAAACTCAGAGCTACCCAGGTGCTCTCTCTAGGGTGACAGGTTTCCCTGCCACCCTTGTTCCCAACGCTAGAACTGTTGCCTGGAAAGTCGACCTGCCCATTTTTTGTCCTGAAGTTGTTATATTGTACAGTGCTTGAGGGCCGGGACCGGGGCTTTGTGTCCACCATGGTTTCGATGGCAGGGGTTTTGCATTCAGCTTTGCCCACTGCTGTTTAAATAAACATAATTAGGAATTGGTCCCTTTGCAACTAGGCCCACCTGGTCTGGTGACAGATGCCTTTATTGGAGTTGTGCACATTCAAAAAATCCCCTGAGACTGCTCCCCTGCTCTACACATCTGTGGGCACCTTGTACTTGCATACACTGTCCCAAGTCTCTCCTGACTGTGGTGAGGGTCGGCCTTAGCAGGAACATGAAGACGCTAAGTGTGTATTGCATGTCCACGTGGCCTGTACACCTGTCTGCAGAGAGTTTCGAGAAAAATTCACCGAGCCCCTTTTCATCTCTGTCATTAACCTTGTGCCCCGGGCCAGAGGGACAAGGACAGATGGACTCAGAAGAAGGATGGGGTGCTGGCCATCAGCCCTGGAGTGACAGTGCTGAGGAGACTAGGGCCTGTGCAGCTGTGAGAGAGGTCCCTGTCCCCTGTCTGGGAGGATTGTCACAAGGGCATTCACCATTTCCCCGTCTTTCATGCTCACTCAGTGGCTACCCTTGGAAGCCCCCCACTGGGCCAGGAAGAAGAAAGTTCCACCAAGAGAATTTGCTTCCGTCCTGTACCACTGCTGCATGGCGTCACCCCAGCCCTGTCACCCTTCCCGTTTGTGCTTGTGTGGGCCACATTGCTAGCAACCGTGTTGGGTCCAGGGGACCTTGAAATCAATTTAGGTGGAAGAGGGAGGAGTCTTCTGTGCTTTCTTCTCCTGGGAGGGGAGAGATGGTTGCATCTGAGGGAGTTAGATGCAGTAGCTAAACTCCAGTCATAATTATGCCACTCAGTGCATGTTCCCAGAGGGAAGGACAGCTGTTGCAAAGAATTCCCACCAGAGCATCAGGGGAAGTCTCACAGATCAACTAGTCATTAAAGACCTGCCCTCTGGGGCCCTGGCTCAGGGCAGGGCTTGCAGGGAAGCGGGTGGATTGGATGAAGAAAGGGCTTAGAGTTGGAGTCGGTGGAGCCTTTGGAACTAGACTGGCTCATTTCTCTTGGTCACGGAGGGCTGTTTGTGTCCACCCCTGGAGAGACCCACACTCTTCAGTGGAAAAGAGCCCAAAGCTGCCTTCCAGGGTCTGTCTGCCGGCTCGCCCAGTTTAGATTCGGACCCTTTGCTTCCAAGTGCCCTCTGCCAGCTGGCCTGGAGAGAGGGCAGTGTCCCAGCTGAGGCCTCTGCCCAAGCCTGACTGTCCCCAGATGGCCCTCGGAGCTCTTGTGCTGCTTGCTCCCTGTGTCCACTGTTTCTCAGAAGTAAAAGAGGTAGCACTTCCCGGGACGGTCCTGGAACATCCCACTGTGTTCTGGGCTATTGCTGAGGAGTGGGCATCAGGGTGATCCCAAAGGTGAAGAAAGTGGCGGTCACCAAGACCAAGGCCCCCTGGGTCATTTCTAGCTGTCCATTCTGGGGATTCTGCAGGGTGGCCTCCAGGCACCAGGCCTGGTGCCTTGAAGGAACTTGCTGGGGTCAGGTTGAGGGTTGGCGGGGACAAGCCAGATTCACCCACTCCAGGGTTTTCTCCAGAGCTTGACCTGTCAGCTCACCTCTCCAGCCGGGTGCCCTTCCTAGGGAAACAGCAAATTGGTTTTCCCAGTACTTTGATTCTAATGGCCAGGGAAGAAGCCCAAGTGGAGTGAGGAAGGAGAGGTCGTAACCCTTGGCTGCAGAATTGGCTTCGATGTGCTAATAAATAACCGTGACTTGATAAGCCAGAATGGTTGGCCGGGGCTCAGCTTCTTGCCTGCCTCGTCAGCTTAGTTTGAACGTCCCCCCGAACCAGTGATTCCCTTTTTACTGTAATGGCATAGGTCTATGTTATTTTGCTGTCTTCATTTCTTACAAGATGCCAGCATTCAGGGGAACGTCCGCCGCCTCGGCACACCAGCATTCCAGGGTGCAGAAGGCTGGGTCGATGGCCTGCCCTTAACCCGGGGTGTCAAGACTCAAGTAGGCGCCAGTGCCCAGGGCATAGATGTCTCCCAGGCCTTCAGCCTGCCAGCTGGGAAGATTCCCAGGGCTCCTTGGAGCCTTCCTGTTTACTTTGGCCTCGGCAGCGGAGTTCTGGTGCTCACATTCTCCCCTCTCAGAGGGAGCCGGGAGCTTTCACTCTTTCACAATCCTGCCTGCCGCCTGCGTGCCCCGGGTAGGAACTCCGTGTCGCCAAGGATGCCGGGAAGTCAGTGGCGGCTGAGCAGTGGATTGAGTGAGTGATTTGGAGGAGGTGATGCCATTGGTGGGAGGTCACCCCACAGAAGCAGTCGTCGTTTGCCGGCATGGTGCTGTGGCTCCAGCGAATTGTGTTTATTTAATCTAGTTTCACCTGCAGTCCTCTCATCAGTGTGGAATTGTCTTCCTGCTCCTCAGCGAGGACCTGGGTCAGGAAGGCAGGGCCCTCGTGTGAGCGCAGCTGGCGATCGCAGCCTGTGAGGGTCGTGTCAGCACTGCTGGGGCTGTTGGTGTTGCACGTTTTCTGTCTGCCCCGCTATTCGGAGAGATACTTGTGACGGGTCGGCATTGTGTGCTCATCTGGACGTTCAGCCCCTGGTCTCTAGCTTTTTGTTCCGGCAGAGGTGCAGCATCTGTGTTTGTGGCACACCTGATCCTCCCTCCTCCCCCTCCCATCCCTGGGCAGCGCCCGCCCTGCTGCTGGGTGTCGGGCCCTTTGGCTCTCCTCCGCCTCAGGCCCTGCTTGTCCTCCCGTCTCGGGCTGCTGGCCTCCCTCCCGGCCCCTCCCCCTGTGCCTCCTGGCGGCTTGCTGTGGCTGCGGGCTCGCCTGGCTTCTCTGCTTGTGTCCGACTGCACTCGCGTTGCCAGAGGACTTGAACTCTAGGCGCCCACTGTCCGCTTCTAATTGGCTGTGGTTTCTGCTGTGTCCAGTCTGGGTGCTCCGCCCCGACCCAGGCCTTCCCCGCCGCGTCCCCCGGCCCCTAGTGAGTCCCTGCTCTCTTCCCACAGAGCCCCGGTGGGACGGTCCTCCTGGGCTAGGGGAACTCCCGCTGCCCTCTTTTTTAAAACATTAATTTTCAGTTGACAAAATGTGTTTATACTTATTGGGCACATGTTTTTAAATTTAATTTACAATGGACAAAACCTGCATACTTCCACCTCACTTCTTCCACCCGGCTTGCTGCGTCCTCGAGCCCTGGCCTCTGTGGCCGGATCTTCTGCACACCGGAGCCAGCCTGTCTTTGTCTGCCACTCGGCCCTTCCCTCTCAGAACTCTCTGACCTGGAAGGCACTCTGGCCTAATTAATCCAGTGTCGTTGGCCTCACGGCCCGCAGTTCCAAGGTGGTCAGGAGGACGAGCAAGATGTGGTCTCTGCTCTCGGAGTCCACAGGACTGCAGGAACAGCATGGGGACAGGGCGGAGGGGCTGCCGTGGATTGCCCGAAGTTCTGTGGAGGGTCCCGGGGTGGGAGGGCCCTGCGGGGCCTGGAGAGGACAGTGGGGACCTGGGGTTGAGTTGAGTTGTGAGGTGAGTGTGCGGCACCCCGGGCTGCAGGATGAGAGAAGTGGAGGCAGATGAGAGGGTGTGTGCAGGCGTGTTTCAGGCTGTGGGGCTGAGCAGGGATGTAGGGTGTGCACATTTCCTGTGTGTCCTCTGTTCTGGGCTCCAGGACACACCACCAACTCAGGGGCAGTGTCTGTGTCCGCGCGTGTGCACACGGGGGTGTGGGGACTCAAAACATGAAACTTGGGTGTGGCTGTAAGATGTGCTCTGACTCTGAAAGGGTTAAAATGTGAAGCAAGAGGAGTGTCTCGGATTTGAGGATTTGAGGAGGAGATACACGTGCATGCAGGGATGGGGGGACTTGGACATCCTCCCGAGGGAGACGCAGCCTCGAGAGATGGGGACGTGGGAGGGAGACATCTAACAGGCCTGCTTTCGAGGCGTGACTCCGGAGTACCAAGGGAGGGAGGCCAGGCAGTGCTGGGGGCGGCGCTCAGCCAGGGGCAGGGGTCCGAGCTGCCTCCGGATTCCGAAGAGACAGATACGGAGGCATGGGACACACGTGGTCAGTTGTGGGGCCCTGGGCTGACAGGCACCGGTGGGAGCTGGCTGGCCTGGGGCAAGACTGGGGGGGGTTGCTCTGGTGGTTGGGACTTACCCCCCCCTTATCTCAGCACTTAGAAGTGTGCTTGGCCTTGGCTTCATTTCATAACACTGTTTGATACTGGGCATGAGGGCTGTGCATCTGAGAAGTCTGGGGAGGTTTTTATGTACCAGGCTGCAGGTTTCCCATGGGTTCCCAGTCAGCTGGGCAGTTTTGGCCAGCCTGGGTATTGAGGGTGCTTTCAAGGCTTGTGGCTTTGTGCTCAGTGGAGTGGAACTAGCCCGAGCCACCTTATGTTTCAGGCAGAGTGGCAGACACGTGCCGGCGGGGTGTACCTGGGACCTGTCACCAGGTGGCTGCAGGCTTGCCTCCCATTCTCCTTGGGAACCGCCTGTTCTGCCTGACATCAAGGATCTAGGAGCCTTCAGGAGGCGTCTGTAGAATGCATGCATGTGTCGAATGCATGGGAATGAGGGTGCTGGAGTTGAGGAGGCAGGACAGCCCAG
This sequence comes from Cephalopachus bancanus, assembly GCA_027257055.1. Taxonomy (NCBI): domain Eukaryota; kingdom Metazoa; phylum Chordata; class Mammalia; order Primates; family Tarsiidae; genus Cephalopachus; species Cephalopachus bancanus. The sequence continues at coordinate 43,729 of JAPVLO010000700.1, forward strand.
TGGGCAGTGAGCCTACCCTTGGGTCACGCAAACCAGGCTTGACTGTGGCCTCTGTACCTTGTGAGCCAGGTGACCTTGCCAGTGCTGCTGAGTGGTCCCACTCTCAGAGACAGTTGCATGGTTGCGTTTAGTGAGATCTTGATAGAGATCCCTGCTCCCACACTGGTCACCCCCAGGAGTGACATTAGAGCAGAACAGGCCAGCAGCAAACAGTGAGATGACTTCTGATGGTGGACGTGCTCAGAAGGACACTGATGAGGGAGGTGCTATCGGATCTGGTGCTCAGGGAGGGCTTCCTTGTGGAGGCGGCAATGCTGCCAAGAACTCAATGCTGAGAGGTGCCGGTGTGGGAGGTTCAAGGGCAGAGTGTCATAGGCAAGTGCTGCGGCCCAGAGGCAGGCATGTGCCGGGCTGATGTGGGGACCAGGAGAGAGGCCATGTGGGTGGAACAGCGGGTGAGAAGGAGATGAGGCGGGATGCAGGGCCTACCCTATGTGGGCCTGCTGCGGGGAGTGGGCACGGTGCGCACTTGTGTCTGGCATGGCGTGGGTGTACTGGGATCCCCTGGAAGCCACCTGTGTGCTCTGTACAGGTTTGAGGGTGCATCATGGTGCTGGGGGTCTATATTGCCATGGCCTCGTGCTGACCCTGTCCCTGCCTCTCTCTCCTTCCAGTGCACCGTCCAGGTGAAGTTAGAGCTTGGGCACCGTGCCCAGCTGCGCAAGAAGCCCACCACAGAGGGGTTCACCCACGACTGGATGGTGTTTGTCCGTGGCCCCGAGCAGTGTGAGATTCAGCACTTCGTGGAGAAGGTGGTCTTCTGGCTGCACGACAGCTTCCCCAAGCCCAGACGTGGTGAGTGGTCCCCACAGCCTGGCCATCTGACTTCACGCTTCCCCGACCAGCAGGCCCCCCATGCCTGGAGGGTCTGGCCCTGTCCCTTTGTGTGAAGGTGATGGAGCCACTTCTCCAGCTGTGGAGTTGGTTGTAGGAAAATTGACAGGAGGGGGTTGGAGGAGGGCCTTATCCAGCCAGTGCATAACCCAGAAGTTGCCTGCGAGGTCATGTTTGACAAGGGGTGTCAATTTTAGAATTCTAATATTTGGGGTGGAAAGAGCAGAAGGCGCTCACGTCACCACCGTCTTGTCCCTTGCATGTCTCCCTCCCTGCTTCTCCGGCGGCTGTTGGTGAAGCACAGGTGCCTCGGTGGTGTCCTCCCCAGTCTCGTCTGTGGCCTGGTGGCCCCGGCCTTCCTGGGGGATGCGGTCTGGTGGAGCAGAGAGGCGGGAGCTCACCAGTCATCCTCAGAGCCAGTTTCCTGGGGAAGGCCAGGGTGGGGAGTAGGAGTCTGAGGGTGGTCTTGTAAGCTCCGTAGGGGCTGGGCCAGGTCTAGTTTGGTGACCACTGAGTCCCTAGTGTGAAGCCCAGGGCTTGGCACCTCTTGAACGGGTGTGTTGATAAAAGAGTGAGGGGCTTTTCTGTAGGGAAGCACTTCAGGGAAGAAGAGTGACTGCCAGGCTGGTGACCCCTCCGCCCAGCAGTTGAGGGGCTCAGAGGGTCCCAGGGGTTCTGGGAGCCGAGCCACATGTCGGCTGAAGCAGGAGCTTCCTGGACCTGGGGACTCCTGGCCTGTGCCTGCCTGCAGAAGGCAGCTTAGTGGCGGGCGTGACAGTGACTTGTGGTCCTGGAAGGATGTGCACTGCGATGCCTAGTGATGCGGAAGCCATCTCTGCCTCTCCTGGTTTCCTCCATCAGCCTCCGGCCGGTCCTTTCCCTTCTCATTCCTCCTCCCAAGTCCTCTCCTTCTCCCTCATCCATCCTTCCTTCTGTTCCATGCCTCCTTCGGAGCCTCTTGGAGCCCCTCCTGATCATGAGGAACCTGCCCTCTATTGAGCATCTCCTGCTGAGCTCTTTTCATATGCAGGGTGGCCACAGTCCCCTTTAAGATGGGGCACAGGCTTGGAGGGGCAGGCCAGCTGCCTGTGCTTTATTTATTTTATTTATTTTTTGAGTTGGAGTCTCACTCTGTCACCCAGACTGGAGTGCAGTGGCACGCTCCCAGCCACTGCAGCCTCGACCTGCTGGGCTTCGGCAATCCTTCCGCCTCAGCCTTCCAAGGAGCTGGAACTACAGGCGTGCGCTACCATGCCCGGCTAATTTTTGATTTATTGTAGAGACGAGGTCTTGCCAAGTTGCCCAGGTGGGTCTTGAATCCGCGGACTCAGGCAATCCACTCGCCTTGGCCTCCCAAAGTGCTGGGATTACAGGCTGAGTTACCGAGCCTGGCCTGCCTGTGCTTTAAAGTGGGGCTTGGCAAGCTGGCCTGTGGGCGGTGCAGTGGCCGCTGCTTGTTTTTGCAGGTGCAGGTCCATGTCTGTCTGCATAGGTGTCACCTGCGGTTGGTTTTGCACTAGTGGCAGAGCAGAAACATGGCTGCCTCCTTCTGGGCCGGACCCCTTTTGCTTTCTCTAGCAGCATCCAGAAGTCATCTCCCACACCCATTTGCTTGCTCCCCCTTCTCTCTGTCCCCCAAGCACAAGGGTGGCCCGGGACACTGATTGCCACCCACTTTGGGGTTTTTTTGTTTTTGTGTTTTTTAGAGACGCGCTCTGTCACTCAGGCTGGAGTGCGGTGGTGTGATCATAGCTCACTGCAGCCTCAAGCTCTTGTGCTCAAGTGATCCTCCTGCCTCAGCCTTCCCAGTTGCTGGGACTACAGGCATGTATCCCTTGCTGGCTTCAATTGTCAGTTTGCTGGGAAATCTTTAAACGGATGGCTGAACCCTGTTTGCCACAAGGTCTGTCTGTGTACTCAGGCAGCAGCAGCAGCATCATATGTGTCAAAGAGTAAATACCCACTTCCCTGTTGGTTACATTGACTAAAACCCTGTAGACTTGGAGAGCAGCTAACGTCCTGGAGGACTCCAGCCTGGAAGTGATACTTGATGTGCTTAGAAAGTCTCTCTTACATCAGATACATGCACATTATCACAAGTCAAACAGCACAGAAACACGTAAGGTACAAAGTTGCCACTCCTCTCTCCTCCCCCGTCCTGCTGCCCAGGGGCATTCTTTCTTCACTTCAGCTCATTTGCTTATTTCTTGACTTTTCAAATGTAAACAGTGTTTATTGATTTACCAGCTGCCCTTTTTTCCTACCATCTTCTCTAAGATTTTTATAGTCTAGTGACTCAGTTTGGCATTGGTTGTCATTGTGACTTTGAATGATGATGATGTGAGCCTGTTTACTTTTGGGTTCCTTCACAGGAGAGTCCCATGTCACCTTTTTAGGGAGTCCTCTGGCTGCCGGGTTTAAATTGTGGTTTCTTTGTCCAATACACCTACACAGCCACATGCTTCTTAGCCTTTTTTCTGGTTTATTTTTTTCTCCTCAGCACCATCTTAGCATATTATGTATATTCGTTACTAATCTTGTCCATCTCCCTCCCCAAGTAAAAGATTTGTGTCTGTTTTGTTTGCTGCTGCATCCTTGGTGCCTGAAAGTATACAGTAGGTGCTAACTAAAAGCTTATTGAATGAATGAATGGATTCTTCCACTCTGTCAGCTTTTGTCAGTGTCTTCCCACTCTCCACTGAGGACAGTAAGGACACGAGTACCCCTTTCTTTCCCTGACCCTGCTACATCCCTCCTTTTGAGAGCTACATTTGATATTAATCTTGTTGAACCAAGCACAAGACCTTCACTCCCGGATTGTAGATGAACTCTAACGGTTGGAAACTAGCAAACAGCGTTGACTTCATTGACTCTCGCTGCCCCTGTCAGGCTGGTTGGGTGCCCGGGACTTCATTTGGCCTCTCTGAGTCTCGTGTCCTGACTACTGGGCCACTCTGAGGAGAGGGCTCGGTGTCCGTATGAGATGGGCTCTTTATGATCACTTTTGGTTGAAATTGGGCCCTGCTTGTGTACTTCCTGTCTGGCCTGTGACTTTGGGAAGACTCTTTTGCGTCTCCTCTTTGCATTGTGCCTTCACCATCTGTACATTTCCCATCCATTTTCTCGATCGTTTCATCTATTCTGTGGAGGTTTTTTTGTGTGTTTCTTTTTTTGGGACAGGGTCTCACTATGTTGCCCAGGCTGGAGTGCAGTTGCTACTCATAGGCATGATCATAGCTCCCTGAAGCCTTGAACTCCTAGACTCAAGGGAGCCTCCCGCCTCAGCCTTCCTGCAGCTGGGACTACAAGCACCACGACCACACCGGACTCATTTTTAAAATTTCTTCGTAGAGATGGGTTCTTCTTATGTTGTCCGGGCTGGTCCTGAGCTCCTGGCCTCAAGTGATCCTCCTGCCTCCACACCTGGCCTCCCTTTCTGTAAAACTCTTAACTATTCTGGTTCTGTCTTCCTTCTCCGATCACTCTTCCTAAGTCACCTCAGTACCCATCACCTAGGGCCTTTTCTCTGCTGTTCTCCTGGGGGAATTCATTTATTGCCCTGTGTTTTGGGTTGTTTTCTAATTTTGCTACAACAGTTTCTCAAGTAATATCCCAAGAGATTAATTACTTGAGAAGTTTACTAAGAAGATGTGTGAGCAGTAAACACTGAACATTGGAATATTTGAAAATGCCATTAGGCCAGATGCCGTGGCTCACACCTGTAATCTCAGCACTTTGGGAGGCTGAGGCGGGTGGGTTACTTGAGCCCAGGAGTTCGAGACCAGCCTGGGCAACGAAGTGAGACTTCATCTCTTAAAAAAAAAATTATCCATGCATGGTGGCATGCACCTGTATGTCATCCCAGCTTCTCCAGAGGATGAGGCAGGAGGATCACTTGAGGCCAGGAGTTCGAGGCTGCAGTGAGTCGTGATCATGCCACTGCACTGCAGCCTGGGTGACAGAGTGAGACCCTGTCTCGGAGAAAAAAAAAAAAAAGGAAAAGGAAAATGCCATTATTCTCTTCTTGCAATTGAATAATCATTTGGTTGGGTCTGATTTTCTGATTTAAGAATTACAGGTTGAGTAGCCCCAATCTGAAAAAATCAGAAATCTGAAATACTCCAAAATCTTAAACTTTTGGGTGCCAACATGATGCCCACTGGAACATTTTGGATTTTTATATTAAGGGTGCTGACCCAGAAGAATGCAAATATTCCAAAGTCTGAGAAAATTCCAAATCTGAGACTCTTCCTGGTGCCAAGCAATTTGAATGAGGGACACTCAGCCTGTGCTGTTACTGAGGGCTGTGAAAGTGTTGCTTCATTGTCTTCTAAAAGGTCTGATGCCATTGGGTCTGCTTTCCATCTCACATGACCTGTGTTTTTTTCTCTTGAAGCATCTAGGATGACTTTAGGACATTGCTCTATGCCATGGGATTCTGTGGTTTCTGTCGTTTATCATGTCATCGTGTCTGTGATGTTTGGCTTCTTCATTTTAGGCCTGAGAGTTTCTTTTGTCGACAGTTTCCTTCCATCTGTTTATTTTCTGGGATGCTTATTACTTTTCTATGCCTAAGTCTTTTTATCTATGAAATGAAGATAATTGTATCTGTCACGTAAGATAAAGACTGAAGGAGCAACGATGAGCCCTGTGCTGGATACACAGTCAGTGTCTGGGAATGGCAGCTGCCATAGCATATGTGTAATCTGCAGAATCAGTTTTCAGATCTCACCTTTTTTTAAAAAAATACTGGCTGGGTGTGGTGGCTCATGCCTGTAATCCCAGCACTCTGGGAGGCCTAGGCAGGAGGATCGCTTGAGCCCAGGAGTTTAAGACCAGCCTAGGGAACATAGCAAGACTTCATCTCTACCCCCCCCAAAAAAAAGAAAAAAAAAAAAAAATCAGCCAGTCATGGTGGCTCAAGCCTGTAGCCCCAGCTACTTGGGAGGCTGAGGCGGAAGGATAGCCAGAGCCCAGGAGGTCGAGGCTGTGGTGAGCTGTGATAGTGTATCATTTTACCCTGCTCTCTAGATTTCCTTTATTATGTGGCCTGTCTATTGAATTTAAAGAATTCCAGGAATCTATTTGTGATGTCTGAGAGCACTTTTTTATTCGCGAACGTTCCCTTTTAGAAGTCTTGTGTTTTTATTTGTTGGCCATATCGCCTTGAGTCTGAGGACATGGACGTTAGTTTGGTTTTTTTCCTTTTTTCTCAAGTTCTTTTTTTTTTTTTTTTTGTATGAATTTAAGGGGTCCAACTGCAGTTTTGTCACATGGATGTACAAGGGGGAACCCCCCAAAAAAACCCCAGAATTTACTTACAAAAAATTGTGTATTTATTCTTACGTGTTTAGACTTCAGTCACCTTCAAAGTACTCTCTGTTTAATGTAATACACTTATGGAGATGCTTTTTCCACTGCTCAAGAAAGTTTTTGAACTTGTCCAACTTTTAATGCTTCAGCTGACTTTTTGCACCTCTTCCACATTGGCAAAACGTTTCCCTTTGAGGACTTTTTTCATAGGGGAACAGAACATGGACGATCAGGTGAATAGGGAGGGTGGGGCACGGGGGTCACGCCATTTTTGGTGAAAAACCACTGAACAGTCAGCGTGGTGTGTGCAGGTGTTTTGTTATGGCGGAAGAACCAGTCACCTGTTTGCCACAATTTGGGACGTTTCTTTTGCAGTGCAACAACACTAGGTGCTCCGCTGATGCTGAGGGGTTCCTAGAACATTTGCCTAGCAGAGGAAGCCTGTACCTCAAGCGGCCTGCTCGCCAAAAGATAGTCCGGTTGTTTCGGGTCCCTCTTGTACTGCAGAGTGGTGAAGTCTAGACTGCCTTTGTCGCCATTACCCGAGCGGTGTGATTCCCATTCTGGGATTTCTCATCCTCCTCCCCCACATCCCACCCTTCTGAGTCTCCAATGTACCTCATTCTACTCTGCATCCACGTGTTCACGTTGGTTGACCCCTGCTTATAAGTGAGAACATTCAAGTTCTCTTGTGGTCTCTGGCTGATGTCCACTTGCTCCAGGTGGGAGTGCTGGGGGGGATCTGTGATGGGTGTTCTCTGGCTCACAGGCCTCCAAGTTCCCTAAGCAAGGGGAGCTTTGCTCGGGAAAGGGGACCAGTTGTAGTTGTCAGCTTCAACTCTCCCCAGACAGTTAGCTTGGCTCCCAGGACACGGAACCATCTGAGGCTGCCTGTGCCTGGGCAGGGTCGGCAGGAGCGAAGCCTTCCCCAGGACTGTTGTTTCAAACACAGCTGTTTGGCTGACTCCTTTTTTTTTAATAACTACTTGACTGAGATATAATTCACACTTCACAAAATCCACCCTTTTAATGTGGACAGTTAGTGTTCTTGGAATATTCACAGAGTTGTGCAGTGCAGCCTTCACATTCATTCCTTCCCTGTCGAATTCCAGAACACCCTGCCACCCAGAGAGAAGCTTGGGCCCGCCACCAGCTTCCCTCCATCCCCTTCCTTCTCAGAATTCATCCTCACTGCTACCCTCTGGGCCTGTCCAGGCCGCACTCAGGCCTTCGGATCCTGGCCCTGTGTGTCTCTGACCCGCAGTGCCTCGGCCACTGACACTGGGCGACAGCTTCCTTGTCCTGCCTGTTGCTCAGTGTGGCTTCATCTGCTTTTTGTCTTCCAGAAACACTGACTGTGTGAGTCTCCTCCTTGTCCTCTCCGCTCCACATAGGATAGTGATCCCATGGGCCCTCAGGTGGCACAGAGACCAGCTCGTCTGCCTGGTCTTCCCTGTTGGCCCGGAAGCCTGCACCCTTTACTTGGCAGCCTGTTGTTTCTCTCGGCCCTTTCTGGAGGCTCTGTCCCATTTGGCGCTGCATCCCCAGGGCCTGCATCCCTGTGGGACACATCACTCCCTTTTGGGAGCATTTGGGCGAGTATCTGTCAAACACGCTGGACATTCTCCAGCCTCAGAGTACCTGTCACGTGAGAGACCTTTGGAGAGAGACTCAGAAACACAGGACAGGGTCCCTTCCTTGAGGGGATGGGGACTGCGGATAGGACATGGCAGTAGATTTGGATAGATAACTACCCTCAGCGGAAGCAAGTGACCTAGAGGTCAGAGGCTGAGGGAGGCTGGGTCTGTCCCTACTAGGAGGTAGCCCTAACATGGGCCTCTGTGACTGGGTGAGATTCAGACTAGGAGTAGATCTCAGACCCACCTTCTCTCTCCGCTGAGATAGGATCGAGGGACTCAAGGAGGCTGCAGCCATGTCCTGGCCTCCCTGTTCAGGAGTGTTCCCTGGCCCTGGACCACTTGATGGAGGCATGGCATGGAGCCGTCCAGTGTGTTTGACAGATACTCATCCGAATGCTCCCCAAGGGGAGTGTTATGTCCCAGGTCCAGGCCCTGGGGATGTAGGGCCAAATGGGACAGAGCTTGGGGTCTAAGGTGGGGAATCAAGTAAGGTGGACCTTGTGAGTGCAGTGTCTTGCGGGCCTGTGGGAGGGAGCTGTGACTGGTGGGAGGCTCCAAGCAGCGTCCTGGAGAAGATGATCTGTGCTCTCAGGCGTGGTGTGGCTGGATTGCCCGCCCAGGGCTGGGCTGCCGAGAGCTGAGGCGGAAGGTGAGGAAGTGCCTTGCCGGTTGCAAGGGCAGAGGGGGCTGTCTGGCACAGTCCAATTCAGAAGACGCCCAAGAGGGAGCCTGAGGCGAGATGTGAGGGGTGTGGCCTGAACCACAGGAGAGGAGGAGCCCAGGCGACCCCAGTCTTGGGCGAGTGGTGGGTGCTGGGTCCTGAGCTGGTGTAGGAGGTCCCCACTCTGCATCCCTGGCAGGATGTCAGGGGAGCAGGAGGGAGTTGGGCTGGAGCCGCGAGTGGGGCCCGGGCCACCCGGAGAGGTCCCCACAGGCTGCAGAGTCTCCCTGTGGACCTGGAGTTGCCCCGCAGGCAGGACTGTGCCTTACTCCCCGTGTGGCTGTCATTCTAAGGGGGGTGACTTCCTCAGGAGTAAGCGCCAAGGAGCCAGAGGTGTCCTTCTGGCCTCTGTCATCACCCAGCCCCTGATTGTCAGATAGGGGTGAGGCGAATGAATGAATGAGTGGATGTGGTTCCTGCTGCATTTGGCAGCAGTAATGATTCACATGCACACCCCAGTGTTGGGTGATGGAGTTCATAGTACCCAGCAGGAGCAGCTGGTCTTCTGTTGGCCTCCCGGTAGGCTGTGTCCCCCATGTCCCCCGTGTCCCAGCAGAGAACTCAGCCCGGCTGAGCAGGCCTCGAACACCAGCTGGGTGTCCCTCCGGAAGCTTCTCATGGGGTGGGTCAGGCAGGCAGCTGGTGGCAGGGTGCTTGCGCTTGGCTTTGAGGAAGGTGGGGCTTCTGAGGGTGATTTTGCGAAGGGAGCCTTGGGTTGACACCGGGAGCCCAGAACGGCTCATTCCCTGGCATCTGTCCCTGCAGCTCCTGTGTCTGGGCTGGGGCAGGCAGGGTCTCTGAGCGTAGAGTCCCTCGCTCCTTCCCTGCACCCCTGAAGCTCACAGACTGGGTGTCCAGCCAGCCCTGCCTTCAAGGTCCTTGTCACACCAACCTTGAGATACACAAGGTAGATACTAGAGAGTCTTTTTTTTAAGAAAAACCTTATAGTTTCAATTTTTTAAAAATCATGGTTTATTAAGTTGCATTAGCTGTCTTCTAGCAATTTCTGGCCCACTGAAGAGTTACCTTTCTAGTATAGATATGTGTGTAAAGGTTTTTCACAATAAAGGCATTATGCTAAGTGAAATAAGCCAGACCCAGAACACAGATACTACATGGATCTTACTCGCATGTGGAATTTACAACAGTCAAACTCAGAGAAGCAGAGGGTAGGAGGGTGGTTGCCAGGGGCAGGGATAGTCAGAGGTCAAAGTTGAAGTGACACAGGATAAGTCCTGGGTCTACCGTGCAGCATAGTGCCTGCAACTGCTAAGCCTGTAGTGTAAACTTACAATTTCTGAGAGCCTAGAGCTTATGTTCGGTGTTCTCAGAAAACAAAAGCAATAATAAGGGGTGAGAGAAACTTTGGGAGGTGATGGACATATTCATGGCCTTGTGGTGGTGATGGTTTCATGTCGCCCCAAACTCATGGAAGTGCAGGCATTAAGTATGTGCACCTTCTAATACACGGGCCACACCTCAGTAGAGCGGGTGAAAATGCCTGAAACAGCTGGCAAGATATTTCCTACTCTGTCATGATTTCTCTGTAGAGGAGAGGGGACAAGGATTTGGTCTCAGCTGCTCTAACTTTTTTCTTAGAAGTGGGAGGACAGCATCTCCATGACTCTCGCACAGGGACACATGCCTGTCCCAACACTGATGGCACGTTCTGGAGGGTGAGGCTATGGGATATTGTTTTACGTAGACTCTGCCTTCCTCCTTTGTTCTAGTTTGGTTTTCTTTGCATCTCTGGGTTGACCGGGTTCTGTTCATATCACTTGGGTATGCTATTTTCAGGCACTGAAATAGACCCTGAGAAGAGGGTCCCAGCTGAGTCTGTTATTCCCTGTCTCCTAGCACACGTGTCCCTGGCACTGAGCGGGGACTTAGCTCCCGGGTTGGAGCTTGTGATAGAGTGTGTGGCCCTGTCTGGGAGATGGAGGACCTCTGGGTCTCCCATGTCACTCGGGTCACACTTGCTCACCCAAGTCGGGTGACCTTGTGCAGCCTTCCCCATCCGGTACAGGAACAAGAACCCAGATGACAGAGTCTCATGCCCCTTCCCAGTCTCCCTCTGCTGCCCATTTATGTGGCCAAGTCACCTTTTCTTCCTCTGCCCTGCCCCTTCTATACCTTAGGACCCCTTTGGCATGGAATTCGACTCTCTCGGGGAGCTCAGCCTCCCAAAAAGCTGCTTCCTGAGAGGCTAACAGTGCCCTAGTAAGGAGGTGGGTGGGGGCTGGACCTGAACAGGGCAGGAAGCTGATGGATGCATTTCTTTCCCTTTTCAGTGTGCAAGGAGCCCCCCTACAAAGTGGAGGAGTCGGGGTATGCTGGCTTCATCATGCCCATCGAGGTGCACTTCAAAAACAAGGTAGGCTCCTTGAGCAGGAGTGAGCAGGACATGCATCCCAGGGAGGCCCTGGGCCCAGAGTGCCACAGCTTCCATCTCGACCCTCACGGCCGGCAGGGGCTGGGACATGGGAAGGCTCATGGTGGCAGATGTGCATCCCCCTGGGTCCTGCTTCTTTAGGGGAGTGACTGGGCCTCATTCCAATGGGGACAGGCCCCTAGATGGTCCTAGAGGGTTAGCCACTAGGCCTGTGAGTGATTGAGACTGGAACTTACCTAGTGTCTGATAGCAGGTGACGGGTTAGATAAAGTTAAGATGCGTCTGATTCTCAGCTGGAATCTTTGGTGAGCTTCAGGGGAAAGAGTTCTTGGTAACATGGAATGTTGAATGGGTCACCCAAGTTACATATATATGCGTAGAAAAAGGAATTGCATTGGAAATGTTAGTAGTGGTAATCTGGGTGGTAGGATTGCAGACTTTATTTTCTATCATCTGTAGTTTCTAACCTTGTTTTTGCCAAATAATTAAAACAACTCAGGGGTCTGCCTCTGCTCCTCCCCCCAGGTGTCACCAAAGGGCCAACCATGGCATTTTCTGACTTGAGGCGGCTTAGCCATGGCTGGCTGCTTTCCCACGAGTACAGTTAGACTGGTGTGGGACAGTGCTGCCATCTTTGGGGAGGGAGGTCTTCTGGGAAGGCCTGAGGATGCCATCCTGTTTGCTCAAGTCCATGGTTTGCACCCAGCATGCCGAGATGTGGCAGGATACTTTTCTGCAAACCCCCCGGCATTAAGGGCCCCTAGGCATGGCACTGGGGTATGTTGCCTGCCAGGAGCTGGGTGACCTTTCAGCAGATGCAGCTCAGCCAGATTTCAGGTGTGAGGCCTCCTAGGGTCCGGCTCACAGAAGCAGGGGTCATTCTGGGGCCTTCTTGGAACTGAAGCCCCATTGGTAAAAGAGCCACGCCTGGCTGCAGGTGGACCTGCTGAGGGCTGAGTCCTCCTGACCTGGGACCCAGGGGCAGTCCCATGGCAGGTGTGCACTGGCCTCTCCGAGCTCCCTTGGGCACGGAAGGGGGATGTTAATAGCAGCCGCCCTTGGGTGGTTGAGGAGACTGCTTCAGCCTGTCTGAGGAAAGCACTCTGCAGCCTAGGCACTGGTGTCCTGTAGGGGATGCGTGGTGGTGCCAGAGTCCATGTGGCCAGTTGAAACTCCTCTCTGGGGTGGTTTAGATTAAAGTTGCTTTGAGGTTCAGAAGCAGTTGGGGTCCCATGGGCTAGCCAGGCTTTGTGGTTTTTCTTTTTGTTTTTTTTTTAAGAGACAGGGTCTCACTCTGGCCCAGGCTAGAGTGCAGTGGCACGATCGCAGCTCACCACAGCCTTGAACTTCTGGGTTCAGGCGACCTTCCCACTGGAGTCTCTCCTGAGTCGCTGGGACTAAAGGTGTGAGCCCCTGCGCCTAAGCTCGGTGGGGCCTTTTGTATTCCCTGACACCTGTCTGGTGCCTGACGTGGCCTGCAGCCACGTGTACACTGCGGTACCGCCCCACTTCCTAGTGTTCTTCAGGGATCTGCTGGGGGCAGTTGGGCTGCGTGTGGGGCTTGGAGGCAGGGCGCAGTCAGTGCTGTGTGTTTGGCGCCTGCTTCTCATCCTTGCCTGTGGAGGGGATCCTCACATGGGCCACAGGCCAGCAGCCCCCTGGTGTTGGAGAATCCTGAGTCAGTGCCACTCTGCCCGCTGCAGTGAGGGCCCTAAGAGGGGCTGCTGCTTCGGTCACCTACCTGCCATGTCCTAAACGTTCACCTGAGCCTGAAGTGCAGACTTCAGGGCTGTGTCTGCTCCGAGTTCCCCGAGGCTCCACCCTCTACATCCTGCCGCTCGCTGGTAGGGAAGGGGTGTGGGCAGCCCTTTGGCCACAGGCTGATCACTGCCGGGCTTAGCATCCTCCCTCGTGCTGGGACATCAGGAGGGCAGAGAACCCCTTCCCAGGGTGTCCTGGATCCCACCTGCTCTTTTGGGGTCCTTGGGGGCCTCTGCTCGGGGTGTTCTTGTGTGGTCACCCAGGCCCCACGTTCTTTGAGAATGCCTGTTGCCTTGGGCCCCAAGCTGCTGCCCAAGTGTCACCTTTTGCTTATGTCCAGTTTATCAAGGTATAATTTACATTTTGTGAGATTCTTCCATTTTAGGTGTAGCAGATTTTTTGAATCTCAGCATGTGTTTTCATTTGAACCCTGTTGGAGGATGGCCAGCTTTTCTGTTAGAAAGAAAAAAAAAAAAACAAAAGCCATGTTCCTCGATGTTGATTTGTCTGAACAATTCCTGCAGGGGCCGCGTGGTTGGGATTGGAGCTGTGCCGTGAGCCTCTTCTGAGAGCCAGTGTTCTCTCTCAGGACAGAGGCTGGCTGCCTCCTTGCACTCTGGGCCTGTTCCCCAGGAGTCCTTTATTCCCTGGTGGTTGTGCCCACAGCTTTAGAGCGGGATGCATTGAGATCACCTGGGAGGTGAGGCCCCCACAGGAGGGTTAGGGATACGGGTCTTGATCACAGCCATGGAGGCTCGTGTGCGGCATGCAGGACACTGTGCTAAGCCTGCATGTATTTGGTCTCCAAACAAGCCCTGGGGGAGGCAGCTGCCTCAGTCTGCAGATGGAGGCCCCCATGGGTCCTGAGTCATTTGGTCAAGGCCACACAGAAGTTGGTGGAGCAGGGGTTGGAACCAGCTCTGCGTAAGCACATACTCGTTGCTTAAACACCTGAGACAGGCATGACCTAGAGTGACGGTTCTTAATGAATCCTAATTTGTACTTACACCTAGGTGCCAGGGACAGTATTATTTCCTGTATTGTGTTCTGCAGAGATTGTCTCCATGTAAGTCCCTACTTTTTCTTTTTTTTCTTTTTGAGTCAGGGTCTCACTCTCACCCAGGCTGGAGTGCAGTGGCACGATCACGACTCACTGCAGCCTCAACTTGTGGGTTCAGGCGATCCTCCCTCCTCAGCCTCCCAAATAGCTGGGACTACGGTACGTGATACCACGCCCGGCTAATTTTTAAGTTGTTTTGTAGAGATGAGGTCTTGCTGTGTTGCCTAGGCTGGTCTTGAGCTCCTCGGTCAAAGTGATCCTCCTGGCTTGCCTCTCAAAGTGCTAGAATTGTAAGTGTGAGCCACCACGCCTGGTCCTTACTTTAGAAGTTTTGTAAAGAGGCCGGGCTCGGTGGCTCAGCCTGTAATCCCAGCACTTTGGGAGGCTGAGACAAGGGGCTTGCCTGAGTCTGCAGGTTTGAGACTAGCCCGGGCAACTTGACAAGACCTCATCTCTACAATAAATCAAAACATTAACCAGGCGTGGCGGTACGTGCCTGTAGTTCCGGTACTTGGAAGGATTGCCGGAGCCCAGCAGTGTGCCACGGCCCTCCAGGCTGGGCGATGGGAGAGAAGCTCTGACTCGAAAAAAAGAAGTTGCGTAAAGATCAGACAAGTGTGAAAAGTGAGTGTGGGCTCATTGCAAAGGCAGCTGACACAGGTTTGGAATACGACGTGGGACAGTGAGTGGGTGCACTGACTGCTTTTCCACCCCGATGTGGGCAAGGCTTGTGTTTAGTCATTAGCCTCGATTTATTCACTAGTGGTAAGGCAGGGTGAATTTCAGGGTAGTAGACAAAGAAGTTGGTGACAGGACGGGTTGGGAGCAGCAACTGTGTGTCCTGGCCGGGTTGGGAGAGAGCACAAGTCGGAGGTGGACATGCTGGGGTTCAAATCCTGGTAACTGGCTGTCACTGTGGGCTGGTGACTCCTCTGGGCCTCAGTTTCTCTGTGTTTCAGTGGGGCTTCTGATTAGAACGACTTCTCAGGCTATTAGGAAGATTGCGGGAGAGAGACAGTAGGTGTAGCACTTGGCCGTGACCCAGCGTATGCTGGGCACTTTACCAGTGTTCGTTGTTGCTGTTGAGGTGGTTTTGCTCCTTACCAGTTAATCTGGGCAAGAATGTTCAGTGGAGAAAGGAGCCTCAGAGACCTGAGAGGGCCCAGGGGCGAGGCTCCAGCCATGGAAAACACGTTTGGCTTTTCCAGTGAGTGGGCTGAATCCATAACCAGGGCAGAAGCACATGTTCTTGTAGAGGCATGAGGGTTTTTTAAGCAAGTACACTTGACCTTGAGTACAGCATTGTCTGTAAAGTGAGGGAGCTGGTTTTACGTGGAGTTAGGCCCTAGAACTTAACGGAAGCTGCATTTTGTTTGACCTGTTGTTGGCAGGATGCTCATTTTGCAGATAAGTCACTCCTTTCTCCCAAGGGAAAAAAAACAAGAGGACTTTGTCTGATTACAAAAATAGTATATGCGTGCCATAAAGAAATTTTTCTGAAACAAGAAGACAGTCGCCTCATTTGACTTCCACTATGGACGTGTACGTTGGACCACTCAGGGTCTTGCTGTTCTGTGCGTGTGTGCCGGTGACTGTAAAGCCAAGATTGGGGTTGACATATAAACTCCAGTTTGTAGGTGAGTTAAAAATGTGGAGTCTGAGTACCGAGGATCACCTGTACCACATTCTGTTTGTCTGCTTGTCTGTCGATAGACGTTTGGCTGTCTCTGCCTGTTGGCCGTTGTGGGTAGTGCTGCTGTGAACATTCGTTTACATGTGCTCACTGAGTACCAGTTTGCAGTTCCTTTGGGTGTGTGTGCTGGGACACACAGTGATTTTATGTGTAAGTTTTTGAGGAGTTGCCACACTGTTTTCACAGTGGCTGCACCATTTTGTATTTCCACTAGCAATGTGTGAAGGCTCCTTTTCTTCACATTTTCAGCTTAAAGCATTATAGCCATCCTGCCGAGTGGGAAATGCTGTCGTTGGGGCTTTTATTTGCGTCTCCTTCATGGTTGGTGGTGTTCACCATCTTGTCATGTGCTTGCTGGCTGCTTGTATATCTTCTTTGGAGAAATGTCTCATACATCCATTGCCTGCTTTTGAATCGGGCTGGTTGTTGTTTTGCTGTTGTGTTATAGACGTTCTTTAACTATTCCGGATATTGAACCCTTACCAGATGTGTGGTTTTATCCTCTTCTGCAGGTTTTTGTTGTTACATTCTTGATAATATCTTTTGCCATGCAAACACTTTAAATTTTTATGAAATTCAGTTTATTTCTTTTCTCTGGTTGCTCACACTTTTGGTGTCAAATCTGACTCCATTAACAAATCCGAGGTCGTGAAGATTTGCCCCTATGTTTACTTATCCCAGTTTAATTGTTTTAGTTCCTTTATTTAGATAGTTGATTTACTTTGAGTTAACTTTTGTATACGGATTGAGGTGTAGGGGTTTAACCTTACTCTTTTGCATGTGGTTTTCCAGATGCCCCAGCACCGTTGAAGTGACTCTTCTTTCCCCGTTGAGCGGTCTTAGCACGCTTGCACCCTTGGTGAAAATCAGTTGGCCATAGATTGTGGATTTAAAACTGAACTCTTAATTCTAGTGCATTGGTCTATATATGTCTCTCCTTGTGCTAATAGCACACAGTTTTGGTTACTGTCATTTGTGGGGAGTTTTGAAATCAGAAAATGTGAGCCCTCCAACTTTGTGTTTCGTGTTTCTTGCCCTTTCAATGTGACCTTGGTTATTCTGGGCCCCTTGTAATTCCACAGGAGTTTGGGATCTGGCTTTTCTATTTTGCAAAGCATTTCCCTGGAATTTTGATAGAGATTGCATTGAATCTGTAATCACTTTGAGACTATTACCATCTTAGCAAGATTAAGTCTTCTGATCTATAAACATGGGAGGTGTTTCTATTTAATTAGATCTTCTCTAACTTCTTTCAGCAATGTTTGGTAGTTTTTATTATGTATTAGTCTTTTACCTATTTGGTTAAATTTATTCCTAGGTATTTCATTCTTCTGGTGCTATTGTAAATGGAATTCTTTATTTTCTTTCTTTTTTTTTTAAGATGTGGGGTACAATTCAGGTTAGGTATACAAATGTTTATTATGTAGGCACCCTTGTTGATAAGGTGTGCCCCTCCCTCTCCTGGCAGTTTCTCTCAATGCCAGTCCCACTCCCCTCCCCTGGCAGTTTTCTGCTACTGCCAATCCCTTTCTTACAGTATTACGATAATTGTTCAAGGTCCGTTTATGAGTGAGAACATATAGTACTCTATTTTCTCTGTGATAGATCACTGAGTATGATAGACTCCAAATCCATCCAAGTTGCTGCAAAGTTCATATGTTTGTCCTTCTTTATGGCTGCATAATTGGAATTCTTTTATTTATTTATTTATTTTTAGAGACAAGGTCTTGCTCTATCACCCAGACTGGAGTGCAGTGATGCAATCATGGCTCACCGCAGCCTTGAACTGCTGGGCTCAAACTATCCTCCCATAGCTGGGACTACAGGTGCCATCAGGCCTAGTTCCTTTTTCTTTTTCTTTTTTCTTTTGTATAGATGAAGTCTCATTATGTTGTCCAGGCTGGTCTCAAACTCCTGGGCTCAGGTAATCCTCTTGCTTCAGCCTCCTGAGTAGCTGGGACTATAGACACCATGACACCCAGCTAATTTTTTTTTTCTTCTATTTTTTGTAGAGACTGGGTCTTGCTGTGTTGCCCAGGCTAGTCTCAAACTTCTGACCTTAAGAAGTCCTCCCACCTTAGACCTCCCAAAACCCTGGGATTATAGGCATGGGCTACCATGCCTGGCCTTGGAATTCTTTGTTTTTTGTGGCTTCTTTGGGATTTTCTGTGTATAGAATTGTGTCGTCTGCAAATAGAGATACTTTTACTTCTTTCCAATTTGGATGTCTTTTGTTTCTTTTTCTTGCTTCATTGCTTTGGCGGCTAGGACTTCCAGTATTGGATAGCAGTGGTAAAGGGGGCATCCTGTGTTGCTTCTGATGGGGGGGTGGGGGAGTTTCCCATCTTTTACCACTGAGTGTGATGTCAGCTGTGAGATTTTACAAATGACCCTTCATTGGGTTAAGGAGGTCCCCTGCTCAAAGAAACAAGCCCGTTTTCTTCAGCCACAGTGTCTCTGACACCAGATATGTGGATTTCCCACGCTTTGTAATTCTCCAGTTCTGTATGGACACCACCTGGGTGACCTGCAACTTGATTCCATTATGGTGCTGTCTTGAGTTAGTGCAGACCCCCAGGTTAGGGACTCAGCTCCGCAAGACTGCCCCCACTGGAGGCGCCAGTCGCAAGTCCCAGGTTGCCACCTGTCTACTTACCTGGCCATAAACTGGGAGATCCACCTCCTTAGGTTCAATAATTTTGCACATTGGCTCAGGATAGCATTTTACTTCCATTACTGTTTTCTTCAGTTCTGGCCAAACAGAAGTGGTGCATGGGACAAGGTATGTGGGAAGGGTGCAGGGCTTCCGTGCTCTCTGGATGGGCCACACCTAGCACCTCGCTAGAGCCACCAACTTGGAAGCCCTCTGAACCCCTTTGTTTACATAGACATGATTAACTGAATCACTGGCCATTGGTGCTTGGACACTATGTCCAGACATTCTCCTCTCCTGTAAGATCAGAGGGTGGGACTGAAAATTCCAACCCTCTATCACGTGATTGGTTCCTCTGGCAACTAGCCCCCATCCTGAAGCTGTGGGGGCTTCCTGTCACCAGGCTTCTCGTGATCATACAACACGCTCTATCACCTAAAAGATGTCAAGGGTCTTAGAGACCGTTATGTCAGGAACCCAGGACTAAAACCAAATATTGAAACAAAAGATGCTCCAGATACCCCTATCACTCAGAAAGTTTCAAGGATTTTAAAAGTTTGTTCCAGGACGAGGGCCTGAGACCATATATATATTTCTTATTATTTCACACCTTCTAGTCCTAGTTTGCTGAATTTCTAAAAAAAAAAAGTATTATCATGAACTGGTGTTGAATTTTGTCAGGTGCTTACATCTGCCTCTATTGAGAAAAATCACGTTTTTAAAAAATGCTACATTATATTGATTGATTTTATGTAGAACCGCCCCCCTCCTCCCGCCCCACTCCTGGGACAAATCCTTCTTGTTTGTGGTGTACAATCTTTTTAATGTGTTATTGGATTGGATTTGCTAGTGTTTTGTTGAGAATTATTATGTCTGTATTCATAGGGAATATTGGTCTTTAGTTTTCTTGTGGTATCTTTGGCTTTGATATCAGGGTAATTTAGCTGACCTCATCATCGAATGTCTTAGGAAATATTCCCTCTTCTAAATTTGAGAAGAGTTTGAGTGGGATTGGTGTTTGTTCTTCTTTGAATGTTCGGTAGAGTTCATCACCGAATTGCCTGGTCCTGGACTTTTCTTTTGGGGAAGGATTTGATTATGGATTCAGTCTCTTACTTGTTATATATCTGTTAAGACTTTCTACTTTTTGAGTCAGTTTTAGTCATTTGTTTCTGGGAATATGTCTGTTTTATCTAGATTATCTACTATATCGTATATAATTTTCACAGTATTCTCATAATACTTTTAATTTCTGTAAGGTTGGTAATTCCCAATTTTATTTCTGATTTGTGTTATTTGTATGTTCTTTTTTCTTAATCTAGTCAAAGGTTTATCAGTTTAATTGATCTCTTCAAAGAAACAACTTTTAATTTCATTGATTCTCTCTATTGTGTTTTACTCTCTATTTCCTTTGTCTCTTATCTTTCCTCCTAGCTTTGAGTTTAGTTCTTTTTCTAGTTCTGTAAGGTATAAAGTTGTTGATTTGACATTGCTCTTATTTTGTAACGTAGATGTTTACACTTATAAATTTTTCTGAGCAATGCTTGCACAGTGTTCTATAAATTTTGATGTGTTGTATTTTGTTTTAATTATCTCAAAGTATTTTCTAATTTTTCTAGTGATTTTTTTTTTTCTTGATCCATTGGTTGTTGTCTTAATCAGATTTTTTTCACCAGGGAGACAGGACCAGTAAGAGATAGAGATAGAGATAGACACACACACACACACACACACACACACACACACACACACACACACACACACACACACACACGGGCGCGCGCGCACGCGTGCGCGAAATTGCCATTTCTCTGTCTTTTTTGTTCTTTGTGGGCCCTCAGCCGATTGGATGCAAGGTACTGTTCTCCACTCAGCACTCCAACTCACATGCTGGTCTCCTTTGGAAACACCCTCACATACACACCCATAAATAACACTGCCAGTTCTCTAGGTATTTCTTTCTCTTTTAATTTTTATTTTGAAATTGTGGAGTATAATTCCGGGTTAGGTATACAAATGTTCATTTTGCAGGTACCCTTATTGATGAGGTGTTGCCCCCCCTTCCCCAGGTGGATATTGACTACTGTCAATCTCAGCTAACCACCCCCCCCGCCCGCAGTCTCCCACTACTTTCAATCCCTTTCCTACAGTAATACAGTAGTTGTTCAAGGTCCACTTATGAGTGAGAACATGTGATACTCAGCTCTTTGTTTCTGTGAGAGATCACTCAGTATTATAAACTCTAATTCTATCCACGTTACTGTGAAGTTCATGATTTTGTTCTTTTTTATGGCTACGTAATATTCCATTATGTATATATACCACATTTAAAAAAATCCAGTCTTCTGTTCTTAATCAAGGTGACACCTCAAAGTGACAGTCAAGAGTGTGTTGTTTCATTGCTGTGTATTTGCAAAATTTCCAGTCTTCTGTTATTGATTTCTAGCTTTGTTACAATGTGGCCACAGAAGATACTTTGTATGATTTCAGTCTTTCAACATTTACTGATAATTATTTTATAGCCTGACATAAGGCCTTTCCTAGAGAATGCTCTATGTGTACTTGAGAAGAATGTATTCTGCTTTTGTAGAGTGGAGTGTTTTGAATAGTCTGTTAGTTCTATTTGCTTTATGGTGTTGTTCAGGTCCTTTGTTTTTTATTCATCTTCTCTGTAGATTGTAGATGTTTCTACCCAGTATTGAAAATGATTTGTTGATGTCTCCAGTTAGTACTGTAAAGCTGTCTCTTTGTCCTTTCAGTTCTTTTAATATTGCATAATGTATTTTGGAGCTTTGTTGTTTGGTGCATATGTATTTATAATTGTTACACATTCTCAATGAAGTGATGGTTTTATTAATACTGGGGGTGCAAAAAAATGTATATACATTTTAAGAGATATTATCTATTTATTCCTTTTAGTTGGCCATAGTCAGAAGTGTCTGGATGCTGATTATAACCACTTTGAGCACCCCTTGTAATTGCAGATGTCAAACTTGACTTGTATTCATCTTTTGTTGTTGGCATATATTGAATATTATAATTTGAATACAGTTTTTTTCTTTCCTTAAAATGTGTATGCTTTTCTGGGCACCCTCTGTATATACTATCCTTTGTTTCTTGTAACAATATTTTACTTAAACTTTATGTTGTCTGATATTAGCACAGCTGAACCAGCTTTCTTTTGTTTATTATCTACATGGTATGCCTTTCCCATCCTTTCATTTTCAATGTATTTGTGTTTTAGGGTCCAATGCAAGTACCTTATACACAGCATATAGTTGGATTGTGTTTTTTATTCATTCTTTAATCTCTTTTTGTTGGCATGTTTAATCCATTTACTTCTGAAGTAGTTCGTGAGAAGCAGGGACTTCCTTCATTTTGCATTCCTGCCTGCAGGGAAACGAGTCTCACTCAGTGGCTCTGTATTCTCATCAGCACTTGCTACTGTCAGTTCTTTTGGTTTTAACCATTTTAATAGGTTTGGTACAGAATATGGTGTTAATTTGCATTCCTCTAATGACTAGTAGTATCTTTAAGCATTTTTTCATGTGCCTATTTGCCATTCTATATGTCTTCTTTGGTGAATTGTCTTTAAAATGTCTTCCCCTTTTTTTTAAAGTTGAGTTTTCTGTTTTCTTGTTATTGAGTTTGTAAGAGTTGTTTATGTTTCTGCATATCAGTTCTTTATCAAACTTTGATTTTGAAAATATTTTCTCTATAGCTTGTCTTCTCAATCTCTTAACAGTGTCTTGAAAACAACAGAAGTTCTTAATTTGGATGAAGTCTAGTTTATGGGTTTTGCTGTTTGTGTTGTATTTATGTATGTCTTATCTGAAAAAACTTGACCTAACCCAGAGTCACTAAGATGTTCCTGTGTTTTCTACTAGGTTCTGTAGTTTTAGGTTTAACATTTACATCCATGCTACATTTTGAGTTAAATTTTGAATATATATTGTGCAAGGTGTGGTTAAAGTTCCTTTTGTTATTATTTTGTTTTGCTTTTTGGTATATGGATATCAAATTGTCCAGTATCACTTGTTAAAAAAGACCATTCTTTTGCCATTGAATTATTTTGGCTCCTGTGGGATATATTTTTTTTTTTTTGTAGTTAAATTTTTAAAAATTTCATATATAATACATTCATAGCAAAAGTACAATATTAAGATAAAGAATTCTTTTGATTTCTACCTCTGTTCACTCTTTTCTCCAGAGGTGACTGTTCATTTCAGTATCCATTCCTCCAAGTTTCTTTCCCCACATTTATGGTAATCTTTATAAACAGGGGCTGTGCTGTGCATTTTACTCAGTAGTTCCCATAATCCTCACATGTTCCAGGGTTAGGTAGGTACTGTTCTTTCCCTACCTTACAGGTAGGAAAGTAAAAGCTTGGGGAGATCAGCCTGCCCAGGTTTCCACAATGATGATGTGGTACACCCCGAATGATCTGCTCTGATCCTCTCATCTGGATTTGGTTCCTACAAGGATGTAGGGGAGAGGAATTTTAAAATTAACAAGTTTATTTCTCTACCACCTGAAAGTCAGCTTTTGAGACCAGGACACTGCTTTTGTTCTCTACTGGCCTCCAGCACAGAGGTAGGAGCATTTGGTAAATATTTGTTGAATGAGTAACTAAACCATAGATGAGGTTTATTCCAGAGGGGATAGCTGTTGTATGACTAAATGCAAAAAGGCTCGTTGCACAACCAGTGTGTAAGTGCCTCCACCAACCTTTTTAAAAATTGAGGTGAAATTGACATAACATCAAATTAGCCATTTTAAAACAAACAATTCAGTGGCATTTAGTATGTTCATAATGTTGTGCAACCACCACCTCTTTCTAGGTCCAAAACATTTTCATCACTCCCCAAAGGAAACCCCATACCCAGTTGTTTTCCATCCCCCACCCCAGCCCATCAGCAGCCACTGATTTGTGGTCTGCCCTGACGGATGTACCTATTGGGAAGTTTCATATAAATGGAGTCATACAATATGTGACCCTCATGTCATGGTTCTTTTCCTTAGTACTATGTTTATGAGTTAATCCACATACCATGTACAAGAACATCATTCTTTTTCATGGCCAAGTTATGTTCCACTGTATGATATACCGCAGTTTGTTTATCGAATTCATCCAGTGATGGACATTTGGGCTGTTCTCTCTTTGACAACTGAGAATAGTGCTGCTGTGAACATGGGTGTACATGTAGTTGTTTGAGTACCAGTTTTCAATTCCTTTGGGTCTCCAGTGAGCCCTCTGTATCCATGGGTTTGGCATCTGTTAATTCAACTGACCACAGATATAAAATATTTTGGGGAAAAAACCCACAAAATTCCAAAAAGCAAAACTTGAATATGCTGCGTGCCAAGTACTGCATTAGTACTACGTTGAGTTCACATGAATGAAGCGATGTGTAGGCGTCATTTAGGTATTGTAAGTAATCTAGAGGTGACTTAAAATGTGGAGGCGAGTGTGTGGAGGTTATACACAAACACTGTGGCCTTTTATGGAAGGGACTAGAGTCTCTGTGGATTATGGTGTCCACAGGGGCGTCCTGGAGCCAATATCCTACAAGTACTGAGGATGACTGAATGCCTAAAGGGGATTGCTGGGTCATATTGTCACTTTATTTTTTATTTTGCTTATTTATTTATTTTTGAATTGGAGTCTCACTTTGTCACCCAGGCTGGAGGGCAGTGGCATGCTCCTGGCCACCACAGCCTTGACCTGCTGGGCCGGTGATCCTTGTGCCTCAGCCTTCCAAGTAGCTGGAACTACAGACACGCGTCACCATACCCAGCTAAGTTTTTGATTTGTTGTGGAGATGAGTCTTGCTAAGTTGCTCAGGCTGGTCTCAAACCCGCAGGCTCAGGCAGTCCTCTCACCTCGGCCTCCCAAAGTGTTGGGACTATAGGCATGAGGCACCGCACCCGGCCCATGTGTTCACTTTATATTTAATCTTTTGAGGGCCTGCCAAGATTGTTTTCCACAGTGGCCAAACCATCATGCATCCTTGACTTCCCGGGCACAGGTGGTTCTCCCACCTCAGCCTCCTGAGTAACTGGGATTACAGGCATGGGCTACCATGCCTGCTTAATTTTTTGATTTTTTTTGTAGAAACGGGATCACACTATGTTGCCCAGGTTGGTCTTAAACTCCTGGGCTCAAGCGTTCCTCCGACCTCAGCCTCCCAGAGTGCTAGGATGACAGGCATGAGCCATGTGCCCAGCTCCTCTGCCCATTTTTGAACTGGACTGTTTTTCTTCTTCTGGTTGAGCTGGAAGAGTTGTTTATATATTCGGGATAAGCACCTGGCTTTATTTTGTTTTTAGAATCAGAATCTTGCTCTGTTCCAAAGCTGAAGTGCAGTGTTCTATCATAACTCACTGCAGTCTTGAACTCCCTGGCTCAAGCAATCCTCCTACCTCAGCCTCCTAAGTAGCTGGGAGTACAGGTGTGTGCCACTGCAAGTGTCCATTTTTAAACATCAACAGTAAAGCACATTGCTGGGCAGACTGAACGTGTGACGTGAACTTCCCTGAGTGGGAAGTTCCAGCTCTTTGAGGGGTACCCAGTGGTCTTCCCCAATCACATGGTGACCCCAAGGCCTCTGCATGCTGTGGCTGAATCATTCCTTCAGAAATACACTGGGGCTTTGACCGTAGCTTGGGAGAGCATGCTGGTGCTGCCATGAGACAGGGTAGTGGTCCAGAATGAATACATTAGTTCCTAAGTGTCCTAGGACCAGGCAGGTGAAGGGAGTCTTGCTGAAATGCTCCTTTTATTTCTGTTTGTTGTCCTGGAAGTGGTCAGAGGTAATCGAGGCTCTTCCTGTTCCAATGAGTGAGTTACATCTCAGACCCTGGGCTGCCAATAGAAATATGCAAAACACATGTGTAACTTCATATATATATATATATATTTGTTTTTAGTAGCCACATTTAAAAAGGTCAAAAGCAGCTAGGTGCAGTGGCTCATACCTGTAATCCCAGCACTTTGGGAGGTTGAGGCAGGAGGATCATTTGCGGCCAAGGGTTCAAGACCAGCCTAGGCAACAAAGTGAGACCCCATCTGTACGAAAAAATCAAAAAATTAGCTGTGTTGTGGTTCGTGTCTGTAGTCCCAGTTACTCAAGAGGGTGAGGCAGGAAAATCGCTCGAGTCCAGGAGTTTGAGGCTGCAGTGAGCTGTGATCATGCCATTGCACTCCAGCCTGGGTGACAGAATGAAACCCTGTCTCAAAAACAAAACAAAACAAGCAAAAAGGTCAAAAGAAACAGATGAAATTAATTTTACTAGTGCAATTTATTAATATTTAACCCAATATGTTTAAAATATCATTTAACCATGTAATCAATATTTTAAAATTATTAATGAGATATTTTTCATTTTTTCATAGTAAGTCTTCGAGATATGGCTGTATATTGTACTTACTGCCTGTCTCAACTTGTACGCTTCAGTTTCATCAGAAAGCTTTGAACTGTACTTAGATTCCATAGCATTCACAGTTGAAGAAAGAAGTAGGTTCACACTCGGGTTTCTCTAAACATACATAAAAATCTTCCTGTGACTGAGCTGAGTATGCTTCCTGCCTGAGAATGTCTCATACTTATGGCTCTTTATTTTTAATTTAAAAACAGTTTTAGATGCAGAAGAACTGCAAAGATAATACAGAGAGTTCCCGCAGACCCCACACCCAGTTTCCCTTAACGTCAGCATCTCACATAACTGCTGTACAGTGATCAAAACTAAGACATTAACATTGGTGTAATACCATTAAGTAATGACAGACTTCTTTTGGATTTCCCTGTTTACTAACTAATGTTTTAGAATCTGCTCCAGGGTGCCACATTCCATTTAACTGGCATGTCTCTTTTCTTAGTCTTTCCTCGCCTTTCGTGACTGTGGTAGTCTTCAAAGGTACTAGTCAGGTATTTGTAGAATCTTCCTCAACTCAGGTTTGTCTGACTGGTGTTTTCTTATGATTTGTATGTGGTTATGGATTTTGGTAAGAAGACCACAGAGAGGAAGTACTCTTCACATCATATTAAGAAGTACCAGATATTAACATGACTTGTGAGTAACAGGTGACGGCGTTGCCCTTGATCTGGTTAAGGTGATATCTGCCAGTTTCTCCACTGTTGAGTTATTATCTGTTCCTTTCCACACATTGTTTGTTAGAAGTGGGTCGCTAAGTCCAGCCCATACTCAAGGCGGGGAGAATTCAACCCTCCATCCTGGTGGGTATAGGTTTAACCACTTCAGTGATTAATGCCTATTTTGGGGGAGAGGCTTTGAAACTATACAGAAAACATGTTTCTTTTTATACAGATTGAGTGTTCCTAATCCAAAATGCTTCAAAATCTAAAACTTTTTGAGTGCTGACTTGACACTCAAAACGCTCATTAGAGCATTTCAAATTTCAGATTAGGGATGCTGAACCAGTAAATTTAATGCAAGCATTCCAAAATCTGAAAAAAATCTGAGATCCAAAACATTTCTGGTTCCAGACATTTTGAATCAGGGATACTCTGGGGTTTCAGCTGCTAAACTGAGCATCTCTCAGTGGTGTTCTAATAGTAATTTCTATTTCTTTCATTTCTTCTGCATGTATTAATTGGCATTTTGTGGGCAGGAGGAGTTGTTCCTTCTCCCCCATTGATTTACCTTCTCCCTCACTTATGTATTTGGTCATTTATATATATCATATGGATCCATGGAGATTTGATTTTTCTTTGGGTTATAATCCAACTCTGATATCTGTTTTGTTATTCAGGTTGTTGTGTTGGCCAGCGGGCCCTCCCTCAGTTTGGCCTCTGTGTTTTTGCCTGGTCCCATGGTTTTGGGGTACTTCCTCACATTATGGCACCATGGACTCACCTTATATGTTTCCTGCCTCAGCCCTAGAATCAGCCTTTGCTCCAAGTAGCCTTGGCTCCTGTCATTGGAGAATGGTACTTAAAAGCCAAGATCGGGGAGCTAAGTGTACTCATTGCTACTGGGATGACACTGTGTCTAGGCCTTCTCTTGTGACCGAGTCAGAAAACTTTTATATGTACATACCCCCCTTATATCGAAGTGTTTTTCTGTATCTATCTGTGTGTATGTGTATATATATTAAAATAAAGGTAATTTTATCCTGGCACCTCCAGCTCCATTCCAGCACCACTAAGTGGTTGGAGTCCTCCTTCCCCAGCTGCTTCTTTGTAACATTTGTCTCTGAAGGAAGAAAGCTGGCTCTGCGGTATACTTACTTATCTGTTTCTCTCTAGTTTACCTGGACAGTAGCATCAGAATTGCCAACCACACTCCTGTGAGGAGTAAACTTCCCAGCCAGAGTCCAGTGTTTGTGTGTGGTTCTTTTAGTCTTTTGCCTCACGGTGTCTAGTTAGAACACTGCTCTGCACAGTTGTTTATGGCAGCTCTTCCCCCAGTGCTCGTCAGGATAGGCATGTCAGACATTAGTCACACAGCTAGAGTCATCAGTTGCAGTCTACATGTCATCTTGGGTCCTCTCCCTCTGCCCATCTGGTTCTTAATGTTATTTTATTATTTTTTTTTTAGTTTGTATTCCGGAACATTCCCTCTGGGTTTTGGCATCCCCCGTAGTAGCACCAAACAGAGCACTTCCGTCTCCCCAGATCCCCTCATGCTGTCCCTTTGAAGTCAGCCCCTCTCTCTCACCCCATCCCATCCCTCGCAGCCCCTCATCTGTTTTCCATTCTGATAGTTTTGTCTTTTTCCAAATTGTCCTCTAAATAGACTCAGACATTGTGTAGCCCTCTGTGTCTGGTTTCTTTCCCTTAGCATAGTGCACTCGGGACTCATCCATGTGGTTACATGATGACTAGTCAGTTCTTTTCTTGCTGAGGCGCATTCCTGCGTGAGGATGCTTGCCGTTCGTTTCTCTGTTCACCTCTGGGGTGTTTCCAGTTGTTGGTGATGATGAATAAAGTTGCCGTCAACATTGGCCATGTGGGTTTCTTTGTGGACATGTTTTTAGTTTATCTGGGTAAATACCCGGGAGTAGGGCTTGCTGGGTCATACGGTAGGTATGTGTTTAACTTTATAAGAAACTGCATGGCTCTTTTCTAATGGGGCTGTGTCCTGTTGCAGTCCTACCAGCAGTGAGAGTCCTGTGCTCCGAATCCTCATCAGCACTTAATATTAAGATGGTCAGGTCATTTTCTTTTTGTCTCTTTCTGACTTTCTAATGGGTGTGTCATGGCAGCTCTCAGTTTTAAACAGCTGTATCGAGATATAATTCCCATGACCTTCAATTCATCCATTTCAAGTGTATAGTTCAGTGGTTGTTTATATATTTAGAGTTGCACAAGCGTCAAACCATCATCACTGTCTAATTCCAGTGGGATTGCTGGGTCTTCTGGTCATTGTGTGTTTAACACTTGAGCAGCTGGCAGTCTGTTTCCATAGCACCTGCACCATTTGACATTCCCACCAACAGTGGTGTGAGGACTGTGATTTCTCCACATCCTCGCCAGCACTTGTTTTCTGTCTTTTTGATTGTAGCCATCCTAGGAGTATGAAGTGGTGTCTGGCTAGGGTTTCATTTACATCTCCCTGGGGGCTGTTGGTGGTGAGCATCTTTTCATGTGCTTGTTTGCAGTTCATATGTTTTCTCTGGTGAAGCATCTGTTCAGAATTTTGCTTCTTCCTCCACCCCCCTTCCTCCCCTTTTCTTATTTTTATTTTTTTGAAAGTAGGATTTATTGAGAAGACAGAAAAGCTCCCACACAGTGGGAGGGGACCCGAGGGGGTTGCCCGTTCCCTTTTAAAAAATTGGGTTGGTGGTTTCCTTCTTGTTGAGTTTTAGAAGCTCTTTATATACTCTGGATACAAGTCATTTATCAAGCACATGGTTCGCAAATATTTTCTCTAAGTCTGTGGCTTATCTTCTTCTCTTAACAATATCTTTTGCCTAGCACACTTCTTAAGTGTTGATAGGCAGCTTATCATCGCTTTTCTTTCGTGGACTGTGCTTCAGGTATTGTAGCTAAAAACCCTTTCCTGGACCCGAGGCCCATCTTTTTTTCTGCTGCCCACCAGCAGCACGTGCCTGTTTAGGGACAGAAGAGGGGTGCCGCTGGCATTCATTCTTTGCAGTTGAGGTTTGAAAAACATGTTGATTTGCAGTGAGGAGGAGGATTTGCTTTTCCTCTGTTCCTAGAGTAGTATTGATATATTCACACAACAGATATTTACGTAGTCGGGCCTGAGGAGGCCCAGAGTGGACATGGTCCTATGTCTGCTGGCGTCCACAGACTGATGCGGAGAGAGATGGCATGTGGCAGAGGATGTCAGAACCAGCCATATGCAGCAGTTGCCGACTGCTGGGTCCCTCGAACATGTCATGGAGACCAGTTAGAGAGGGTCAGAGGAGTTTTCCCTAGGAAGTGAGGTTGACTCAGAGATGTGCTTGTGAGGCCGAGGGGACGGGGCAGCCTCTTCCAGGTGGAGGTGGTAGCTGTGTGAAGGGCAGTTGGGGTGATCAGAAGGAGGTAGGACTAGGCAGGTAGAGCTGCCCATCTCCAGCAGTCCGGGGTGGGGGGTGAGGGGTGGGGGGGCGACACAGTGGCATGTATTAATAGACCCTCTGTAATGGGCCGAGCCCCCAAACCTGCCTGGGTTCCTCTGCCTCTTTGGGCATAAGGTCTTGGGCTGGGCAGGGTGCCTGTCTCAGGCCTGCCCACGTTGTCCTGGGGTGGCTCAGTCACGTTATGAAGAGGCCTGGCTTGGTCTTCCTGTCAGCGGTTGCAGACAGGAAGTGCTTGTCTTTGTCCGGGGTCTGTTAGGAAGCAGAGTCAGGGCTTTGGGCCTATGTGGGCTCCAGGGCTGACCTGGAGGGTCAGAATATGGGTCCCACAGGTGTGACTGGTCTTGGCCGGGTAGAGGCCTGACTGCTGGCCCTCTCTGAGCCCATGTGGTCTCCTCTGGCACTCATTTCCTTGCTTGGGCTGGGATCTGCGCCTGGGGTCTCTTTTCGCTTTGCCACTTGGTGACCCATCACCTGCCTGCGTTTTGTTCGTAGCAGACTGACTTCAGCACGTTCATTGTTTTGTTTTGTTTTGAGTTGTTAACCAAGATCAGCAGTTAGACTCAGGAGCTCTTCTGAGACATCATTTGCTGCGGCTTAATTTTCCTTGGCAATTCTCTCAGATCTCATTTTCGTCTTTTTCACATTAAAGTTGGGTGTCGCTTAGTCCTGAGTGGCTGACTTGGCAGAACGGAGCGGAGCCGAGAGGATTGGCCGTCACATGGGGGAGAGGGGTTGTTTGAGTTCAGAGTGACCCACTCTGCCATTCCTGTGTCCACTGTCAGCCCGAAGCCCTTGCAGTGCCCGGAGATGTTTGTCATGAGCGTGAACGCCGCCCGGGTGCTTGTATGTGCTGAACCTGGTGCCAACTGCATCAGTCATAGGCACACGAATGTTGTGGATGGGAAAACTTGCCCGGCCTCTGACCCTAGAGTCCATTTTCTCTATTTCAAGTTTCCCTTGATCACAAATTTAATGACATTTTGGGTGGAGGAAAAGAAACATGCTCTGAAGGGTGCACACTGATTGTGAGACAGACCAGTAAGGTGTGAAAAAGTAGAGTTGGGTTACTTGCTACTGATGTTAGCCACTCCCCCCCATTCCCAACAAGCTATTATTGGACAGGGAGCCCCAGTCATCCCCAGTCCTCTGTGGCTCCACTCACAAACAGTCACTCAAATCACAGGAAGGGTGTTTGGTATATGTCATTAGGAAGTTTGCCTGATTTTATGCATGTGGATTTTCACACGGCACTGGCTGCAGAACCCTAAAACCCTCTGAGGCATCTTCTTGGACACATCCTGGGTTACTTGGGTTGGGATTGTAGGCTGCTGCATAGGCAACTTGGCAGGGCTGTCGACATGCTGGGGGAGGTGCCAGGGCCACCACACCCTGCTCTCTGCATGCCTCTGCCACCTTATCCAGAGTGGCAGTGGCACTCAGCTGCAGAACATCTCAGGCTGACTCCAGGGCTTTCCCTGCTCGCTCTCCATTTGACTTGAGACTGGGATGAACTGGGCTTGGCGGAAGCAGGCGCCCAGGTTCCCAGCTCAGCACACCCCCTCTAGCCCCCATTGTCTTCTCCCCTCACCCCCACCCCTGGATCTGGCACAGAAGCCACTGCTCCACACACTCCCCTCCCAGGCTCCCAGGCTCTTGGGGGCTTTGCAGAGTTCAGGAGGCGGGCAGCCCCTCAGCGAGCCCGCGGAACTCTCCGCCAGGGACAATTGGCCGGTTGGTGAGCGGGGGGAAGGCCCTTGCTGGTGCATTGCCGCAGGAGCCAGAACAGAAGGGACATTGTGTGTGGAGACACAGCGAGAGGTCAGGGGGCTCCGAGTTGTGACAAGCCTCATGAATGCACACCAGCTGAGCGCCTCGATTTGTCTTTCCCTGTGGCATCTTTCTATCCCCAATGTGGGACCCCAGACACATCTGTATTTCCTAGAGGGCGGAGTCTGGAGCCGGAGAGAGAAGCCCCTCCAAAGAACAGAGGTTCCGAGTCACTGCAGTGTGAGGAGGCACAGCCGACCCGGTGGCTCACTTGCCAGGGTCCCTGGGCAGGGACGGGCTTGGGCTCACCGCCCGCTGATGCCTCCTCCTGGGCCCCTGGAGAAAGGGCTGGAAGAACTGACCTGGAGTTAAAAGCACCCATCATGGCCCCCAAACTTCCTTGTCCAGGCTCTTGGCTGGTGAACTTCTTTACCAACTTTTCCGTGGCCGCCTCGCGCAACTGCTCTGTGTGTCTCCTGTAAAGACGGGGATTGCGTGGCAAAAGTGTTCATACTATGGCTTCCTAGAGTGCGGGTGCTGCTGTGGAATAGGGTGGGCCTGGGCCTGGCATCCTGTAGCCTGCGGTGGACTTGGCTTCAAGCAGGACTCTGCCCGGCATTTGCCTGGGGTCCGGGGGACTCCTGGGCGGGGATGGGGTCCAGGAGCTGTGGGCTGCAGGTGGCCTCGGTTCAGGGAGGTCGTCCCTGTGTAGTGCATATGCGATCTCTTTGTCTTACAGTCACCCTGCAGCGTGGTGTGGGGGAGGGTAAGGAGGTCCAGGGACGCAGAGCACAGCCTCTGGTGCTCGCAGCCTGGCATCATGGGCACCCATGGCTTTCCCAGCTCATCCTGGGGATGCATCCTTCCTCTGTGTCACCGGGTGGCATCTGTCCAGCCGCTTCCCGTGGCAGCAGCATTCTCCTCCCATGGGGCTAACAGCTCAGAGGTACAAAAAGTCCCCTTCTTCCTCTGTCCAGAGCCAGCCCCTCATGACAGTAGGGGCTTCTTTTGCCGTTTCACACAGCACTGTGGTGCACCTGCAGGGAGCTCTTCTCAGCAGAGCGGTGTGGTATGGGGGCACCACTGTCCTTTCTCCCTCCTTCCCTTTTGATGCCCTCCTCTCACTGAGGCTCAGAGAGGTGCAGTGTTATGTCCGGGGTCAGGCAGTGAGTTGGCAGTGAGCTCCTTCAGCAGCCAGGAGGTCTGTGACACTAGAGCCCATGGTTTTCAGCCCACATTGTACTGTTTTCCTTGGACCTTTTTTTTCTTTAAGTTTTTCTTCTTCTACAGACAAAGGTGATATATACGTGTTGCAAGGAATAGAAGTCCTCTCCCCAGCCTACTTCCTTCAAGTGACCACCATGTGCAATTACTGTATCCTCCCAGAACAATTTTCCTGCGTGTGTGTGTGAGTGTGAATGCGAGTGTGTGAGTGTGATCTGCATCTTGACACTCGCTGTCTGTGGGCCCCGTGTTGGCACAGGCAGCTCTGCCTGGTTTTGTTAGTATCTGCGCCTTGTACCCTGGTATTCAGGTCTGCTGGGATTTACCTGATTGTTCCTGCTGAGGGACACTTGGGCACCTTGAGGCATTTTCTGTTGCGGGAGCCTGAGTGGCCCTCCCCATCTGTAAGTTAGACTCTGCTGTGGCTACATCAGCTGAGTCACAACTCGAAAGTGGAATTTCAAGTGTGAGTTGTTTGCTTTGTGAACTTTCCTGTTTCTTCCCTTGCTTTCTTGCCAGATGGTTGGCCAACCCCATGTGTTTCCTTTGGGCCTGGGAGCCCAAGAGCCACGCACTCCAGGACTTAGTCCACAGGAAGAGTGCAACTCTATGTGCAAAGCTTTGATGCGTGGGCTGAGGGGCTTGGTTTTTATGGGTTCTGTGTAGCTTCAGCAAATGATCATATGCCACAAAACCTCGGTTTCCTCCCTAACGGCTGGTGAGGACAGGGACGTGCTCCCAGAGTGTTTGCGTGGGCTGAAGAAGGTGCCATAGAAGCCTACAGCCCACACCTGGCCCAGGAATGCTTGTGACCTGGTGCTGAGATGTGCCAGAAGCAGAATGAGCTGAGGGGCCACCTGACCTTGTCTGGTCTCCATGGGGACTTGCCCAGCTCCCTACCATCTCCCCAGCCAGGACAGAGGCAGGCTTATGGGGACATGGTGGTGTTGAATTGAAATTCGGAGCTGTGAGGCAGGTTGGGTAGAGCCAGGCCAGGCATATACCTCTCTCTTTCTCTCTCTCTGAGTTGGAGTCTCACTCTGTCGCCCAGGCTGGAGTACAATGGCATGCTCATGGCCACCCCACCATTGACCTGCTGGTCTCAGGTGGTCCTTCCTCCTCAGCTTTCCAAGTAGCCGGAGCTACAGATGTGCACTACCACGCCCGGCTAATTTTTGGATTTATTGTAGAGATGAGGTCTCACCAAGTTGCCCAGGCTAATTCTTAAACCCATGGGCTCAGGCAATCCCCTCACCTTGGCCTCCCAAAGTGCCGGGATTACAGGCTTGAGCCACTGTGCCCAGCTCATACTTCTCTTTTTTAATTTGGAAGACTTAAAAGTTAAGCATGTGGAAGAGAGAGAATGCAGACCATGCTGTCGTCCCGCGTCCAGCCTCAGCAGCTGCCGGCCTGTGTGCAATGATTTCTCATCTCTATCCCCGGGACTGTTTGGAGTCAAGTCCTGGATGTCGTATCTTGTGATCTGTGCATGTTTCAGGATGTACCTGTAAGAGATAAGACTCAAAAAAACACCTAACCATTGATATCATCATACCTAGAAATTGGTAAATTAATAATTTCTTAATGTCTCACATATCCAGTAATGTCAGTTTCCCCTATTGTCTCACACTCATTCAGGCGCAGTCCTCCTCCGTATCGGGATCGTAGAACCAGTCACCTGAGAATACTGAGGGACGACTGTGTGTGTGTGTGTGTGTGTGTGTGTGTGTGTGTGTGTGTGTGTGTGTGTGTACACATGGGTATTTTAAAAAATAATTTGTTCAGATTAGGGTCCGGACTGTGTGTGTGTGTGTGTATGTGTGTGTGTGTGTGTGTGTGTGTGTGTGTGTGTGTGTGTGTGTACATGGGTATTTTAAAAAATAATTTGTTCAGATTAGGGTCCGGATAAGGTCAGTGCATTCTCTTGATTGCTGTGTCCCTTAAGCCTTCTTAAATTCTCTCTCCCCCTCTCTTATCCCCCCTTTTCCTTCCCTTGCTAAGTATTTTGAGAAGAAGCTGTATTGTTTGTCCCGTAGGATTGTTGCTTACGGCAGGCCATGCCAGTGTTTCCCTGGTATTTCCTATAAATTGGCATTTAGGTCTAGAGCCATGATCACATTCAAAATCAGTTTTTTTTTGAAGCCCAGCGTGTGTCTGTGAACCCCAGGGCCTTGCAAGGAAATACCAGATGACCCAAGGGACAAGCTCTGGCAGGGCAGAGATGGCCAGGAGACAGCCTAGGGTCAGCAGGAGTGGGGGAAGGCCTCACAGGAGGACCAGTCACTCTACTCTTGTAGCCAGGGCGGGAAGTGGATCTGGGTGTCCTCCGGGCCCTTTGTGGGGAGGAGGAGTGTGACCTCTTTTGGAGGCAGCAGCAACACTGAGCAGTCCTTGTGTGGTCAGCTAGCCACAGGGCTGGCAGCTTTGCCTCGGCGTGCCCCAGGCCCGAGCCAGCTGGCCACATGGGTCCTGCGATGCTTGTCCCAAGGAGCACCAGCAGGTGTGCGGGGCGCACAGCCTGGACCCCTGCCTGGGGTGCCATAGGCAGGCATATGCTGCAACTTTTGGCACTGGCACCTGTTTCGCCAGTTCCTCTGCATCTAAGTTTGCCAAAGCTAAGAAGAAACGCCGGCTCGAAGCCAGTGGGTGGCCTGGAAGTGGGTGGCTGCTGTAGCCTGCCTGAGAACACTGGAGCCCAGCAGGCAGCTGCCCCTGCCCAGAGCTGGGCCGTGCTGGGGTCTGGCTGGAGGAACCGAGGATGCTGCCTTGGGGTTGCTGATGACCCCCTTTGACCTTTCCAGTGTCGCGGTGCATTCGGCCAGGTTCACAGCGTGGAGGTGCTGTGTCTTGGACTTTCTCAGGAGGCTGGTTTCCCAGGGTCTCCAGGGAGGGGTCTGCAGCCCCGCTGGGAGCTCCTGAGCTTCACAGGCCCCTCATCTCATCCAGAGGGAGTGCCGATTAGCCATTCTCAGGTGCTGACTCACCTGACACAGGGCTAGACCTCCGCCTGGCCAGCAGGTGGCTGCAGGTGCCACCCTCCTGGCCCTGCTCAGCACTAGCCCTCTCGGGAGAGCCATATAGAACATGATCGATCTCCTGGCTGTGGGTGCCTTTCCTCTTGACTTTGTGTGGACGTGAGGAAGCTCTCCAAGATCCTCAACATCCAGAGAACACCTGCCCAGGGCGAGTCCTGGACATTGTACCTCGTGATCTGTGCACGTTTCAGGATGTGCTGACCAGATACCCTGCCTCTCTTTCAGCTTTTTCATCTGTGACACATGGGGACCCTGGAGCACCTGTGTGTGAGGACTGTGAAGTGTTCATACACATTAAGTGCTTAAAAAAGTGCCTGGCTGGGTAGATGCTCTGCAAACACCATGTGGCATCATGTGACCAGTGTCCTGATGGTGTTGCTGCTACATGGCTGTTTTGCCTCCGTGCCCTGCCTGTCTGTGGGGTTAGAGACTCCTCTCTCTTGATCACTGCTCTGGGTACCCGTAGGCACGTGCTACATTTTGGTGGATACAGAGTATGCAGGAACATCCAGCAGTGGATGCTAGCTCCCAGCCAGGCCTGTCAGGAGCAAAGCACGATGGTCCCATTGTCCATGGTGCTCACACTCCAGTGGGCTGGGTGGCCAGGGACAGAACCCTTCAGACTACAACGAGAGCTGGGAGAGAGCCGTGCTCTGTGCTTGGGGATGGTTAGAGCAGGTTGGCAGGGGGATGGGTGGGATCGGGAAGGGGCGAGCCAGGCAGGGGAGGAGTGGAGGAAGGCAGTGGGATATCCTAGCTGTGGGAGGGCACTTCCTCCAGGCTCGTCAGCCCATTGGTGGGTTGTGGTGAACCATAAGCCAGTTTAAATGCCGTGGGTGGGAAGGGGGCGGTGGTGGTAGCAGCTGGACAGTTAGGTGATGAGGGACCTGGGAGAGGAGCCCGCCAAAGAGCTGGGACAGGTGGCTGGGCAAGGTCACCTAGGGAGAGTGGGGAGAAGAGGAGGGCCTGCTTCTGAACCTCAGGGTGCCCCATCTGGGCAGTGGGCATGGCTGGGGGGCATCCCTGGAGAGCCCTGTGGCTTCAGGTACCATCTGGTGGCTGCTGCCTGCCCAGGTGTCCTTCTCACTCAGAGGCCTTTGTGCAGGCAGTGGTAGCTTCTGTGTGTGGTAGGCATGGTGCTGGGCGCACTGCGAATCCTCCCATGCTAGCATGGAGTACCAGAAGCCTGGAGGGCAGGACCGAGGCCAGGCAGTCTGTGAGAGGCAAGCCCCAGGCCTGCGTCTGACCCTTAGCTGTGGGACACTCAGGAATGTTCAGCTGCCTGACAGGCCACCCCTCTGGTATTCCCCAAGCCCCAGGCTCCCTGCACGGGAACGCTGCCTTAGCCACATCCCTCCTCTGAGTGTCCCTCAGAAGTTATCAGGAAAATTGGAAGCATTTACGGAAGTAGACAGTGACACAACAAGCTTGCTGTTGTCACCCTCCTGACGGTTCCATCCTGGCCCCACCACTGCCCCTCCAGGTCATCTTGGATCAGATCCCAGATATCATCATCATCTCACATGTAAATCTTCCAGCAGGGACTTCCAGAAGAGGAGGACCACATCCATGAATCCATAACCCCTCAATTTAACTACGTTGTTATGCATTATTTAATTATAGCGGGAGGACCCCAAAACCCAAGAATTTATTTATAAAAAATTGTGTATTTATTCTTACACATTTAAACTTTAGTCACCTTCAAAGTACTCTTTTTTGATGCAATACACCTATCAAGAGAGATGCTTTTTCCACTACTCAGAACAGTTTTTGAACTCATCGATTTTAATGCCTTTTAGTGCTTCTGCCGTTTTTTATTTTGTAAAACATCTTCCACATTGGCAAAATGTTCCCCTTTGAGAACTTTGTTTCATCAGGGAAACAAACAAAAAAGTCACTCGGGGAGATCAGGTGAATATGCAGGGTGGGGCACGGGGTTCATGCCGTTTTGGGTTCAAAACTGCTAAACGCTCAGTGCGATATGGGCAGGTGTGTTGTCATGGTAGAAGAACCAATCACTTTTTGCCACAACTTGGGACATTTCTTTTGCAAATTGGGATGCAAACTTCTCAAAATTTCCAGATAAAAACTTTGGTTGACCATTTGATC
This sequence comes from Cephalopachus bancanus, assembly GCA_027257055.1. Lineage (NCBI taxonomy): Eukaryota > Metazoa > Chordata > Mammalia > Primates > Tarsiidae > Cephalopachus > Cephalopachus bancanus. The sequence continues at coordinate 81,545 of JAPVLO010000700.1, forward strand.
CAGAGGAACAAATTCTGAGTGAACTACAAGGGACCTACCCTCCAAAAGATAATTCTGGTTTTTTGAGTCCCCCCTCATATTAATTTGTAATTAGTAGTCCCTGGTTCCTCAGTAATTCAGTGTTTAGTCTTGTTTTTATTTCTGTTTGAGTCGGGCTCTCCATAAGCTCTGCATTACAGGCCTCATTGTCTTGTTTCTTCTGTCCCTTTTAAACCAGAGAGTCTTCCTCCCCCTTTTCATTCGTTTATTCTTTCTCTTTGCGATTTGTTTGCTGAAGTATCTGGGCCATTTGTGCTGCAGAGTTTGGTACCATCTGGTTTCTACCTTTGCCCCCGTGGTGGTGTTCAGGGCCACCCTCTGACTTGTCTGTTCCCTGCCAGGCGGTACCTGGATCTGGAGGCGCAGACTTGCTGTCTGTGCCTGTTAGTAGCGTTGGCCGAGGTGATGGTCAGCGGAGGAGTTTCAGAGCAAGATGTTCTCCCATCCCCTCCGTGGCTCAGCTGGGATAGTCTGTCCGGGTCATGACCCCTTCCCTTCTCTGAGTTTACCTAGTGATGTTCCTGTAGGAGAGGCAAGACAGGGCTTGGTTCCCCCGCCCATCCCCTTCACCTACCTGGTTTAAGTCAGCTCTGCAACCAGCTGTGGCAGCCAATGTCCACCCTGTGGGCTGCAGGCCGGAGGGTGTGGCTTCCTGGGACCGGGCTTTGGCCGTTCCCCTTACACTGGAAGCCCTTCTCCCTAGGGCTGGCTGCTGTCACCTCTTCATCCTCCTCTTCCAGCTTCGGCCAAATTGTAGTCTGGGGATCCTGGTGAGGACACTGTGTCTGTGCCACTGTTTCCGTCATTAGGCCATGCATGCTCCTGGCTGATCCAACCAGGGGCCCCGGCCCTCCCTGCCCTTCTTGACCTGACTGACTCCTAGCCACCTTTCAGGTCCGTCTTCACCTCCAGGAAGCTCTGCTAGCTCCCCTCCTCACATGTGCTACTGGATTAGGCCCCTGCCTCAATCCATGGTAGTGCTTCACTTGGCTAATGTGGAGCACCTCCCCTGGTCCAGCCATGCATGGGTGGGAGGACAGGAGAGGAGTTCCCACCCCTGGGGGCTCCCAGCTTGGTGAGGACCCGTGCTTCCTGGGCCACGTGCCTCGATAAGAGGAGGGGCACCTGGCTGCTTTGGGGGCCCACGGAGAGCTTTCTAGAGGAAATGTGGGGACTTGGTGATGTCCTGGCCTGTCAGGACTGCATTCTGCTGCCTGGAACAGTTGTGTGGCAGGGCTTAGTATGGGCCTGTTTTTTGTCAGGACATGAAGGCATGAGGGGCCAGGGCTTGCTCCCTGGAGGATCTCCGGGCTGCCCCTCCAGAGGAGAGTGGGTGAGCAGCTTTCTCCTGGCAGTTTTGTGTATGATGTGGAAAGGGAAGTCCTCCCCGAGCCGTCCTCCCTTCATCTCCTCACCCAAACCTACATCCCGTGTCTACCTCAGACAAGGAAAGGAGACTCCAAGTCTGGCTTAAACAGATCACGATTCCTCCCCTGGGGCTGGGATGAAAGCCCACTCTGCTGAGGTCAGGGCCTCTCCCACTAGACAGGACAGCGCTGGCCTGGGATCGGGAAGGCCCGTTCACTTGTCTGCCCTCACCGAACTCGCAATTCTGCAGGCTGCTTCTCAAGACATGTGCACTGGGGCACAGAGTTGCTTGCAGCCCACCATGGACCTCCTGGGTGACTGCAGGAGCCACCACTGCTGCCTGTGTTGAGAGGGACACATGGCTGCCAGCTCCTGAGCTTGGCTGCATTTGAACCATCCAGACACTGCAGGAGGCTAAGAAAGGACACTGCCCTGCTCTCCCTGGGACTGAGGATGGAGCTACATGCCTGCGAGCTTGGGACAGCTTGGACTGTTGGGGGAAGGGACTGAAAATAAAGGGGGCACAGAAACTGCTGTGCTCCAAGTTCCACCTTCCTCTCTAACTCTTGCTGAGCTCGTGCAAAGTCTCCTTTGAATCTCCTAGCACAGTGCTCCTTCTCAGACGCTTCACCAGATACCCATACTCCTAATCTTTTAAACTCTCCCAATGGGTAGCATTTTAACAAATTGAGATGTAATTCACATACTATAAAATTCGCCATTTTAGAGTGTGCAGATTTGGTGGTTTTAATATATTGACAATGTGCAATTGTCACAATTTTCTAATTCCAGAGTATTTTGATCACCTTCCAAGGAAGCCCCATACCTGTTAGCAGTCATTTACTATAGGCCCCTCCCTCAGCCGCTGGCAACTAGAGATCCACTTTCTGTCTCTGAATTTGTCTGCTGTGGACATTTCATATGATGGAGTCTAGTAATTTGTGGCCTTTTGTGTCTGGGTCTCTTACTGAGCTGATATTTTTGCAGTCCACCCACGTCATGGCATGTGTCAGAGCCTCCTTCCTTTTCACGGCCGAGTCATATTCCATGAGTGGATGGACCACACTTTGTTACCTCCACGTCTATCCATGGACATTTGTGTTGTTTCCTCTTTCTGACTCCTGTGAGTGCACTGCTAATGGACATAGGTGTACGAGTTTTGTGTGAACACACGTTTTCATTTCTCTTGGGCACGTGTCTGGGAGTGGTATAGAGGTCATTTAGTTCCTGTGTATTTAGCATTAACTGGCAGACAGTCTTCCAGAATGGTTTGCGCTATTTTACATTCCCTCCAGTAATGCAGAGGGTTCTCATTTCTCCATATCCTTGCCAGCACTTCTTTTGTTTGTGTTTAATAGTAGTCATCCTAATGTATGTAAAGAAGGATCTCACTGTGGTTTTGGTATACATTTCCCTGATGGCTATGAGAGTGAGCATCTTTTCATATGCTTATTGGCCGTCTGGAACTCTTCTTTGGAGAAATGTCTGTTCAAGTCCTTTCCCCTTGTTTTAGTTGTGTTATTTGTCTTTTTATTGTTAACTTGTAAGAAGTTTTCATATATCCTGCTTACTAAATCCCTGTCAGATTGATGATTTACAAACGTGTTCTCTCATCTGTGAGTTGCCTTCTCACTCCTTCGATGGTGTCCTTTACAGACAAAAGTGCTTAACTTTGATGAAGTTTAGTTTATTTGTCTTTAGCCGCCTGTGTTTTTGTGTAATGTATAAGAAGCAATTGCCTAATCCAGCGTCATGATATATATAACCCATGTTTTCTTTTTTTTTCCTTTTTTTTTTTTTTGAGTTGGAGTCTCACTCTGTCGTCCAGACTGGAGTGCAGTGGCCACTCACAGCCACCACAGCCTCGACCTGCTGGGCTCCGGCGATCCTTTCGCCTCAGCCTTCCGAGTAGTCGGAACTACAGGCGCGCGCTACCGCGCCCGGCTAATTTTTGAGTTATTGTAGAGATGAGGTCTCCCCAAGTTGCCCAGGCAGGTCTCGAACCCGTGGGCTCAGGCAATCCACTCAACTCAGCCTTCCAAAGCGCGGGATTACAGGCTGAGCCACCGAGCTGGCTTAACCCCTGTTTTCTTCTGAGAGTTTTATACTTTTAGCTCTTATGTGTCGGTCTGTTCCATTTTGAACTGTTGAGGTGTGAGGTGAGCGATCTGCCTTAATTTTTGTTTTGTTTTTGTTTTTTTTTTTGCGTGCGCATGTCCAGTTATCCTAGCACCATTTGTTGAAGACTGTTTGGCCCCCAGCAAGTGGTCTTAGCACCCTTGTCCAATAAGAGCAAGTCCATAAATGTACGTGTGTCCATTGTTGCTATTAGAACCTCAGTTCTCCAGCGTGACACTTGGCTTGTTGCGGTATGATTCTCCCATACTCCCCTGCCATTCTGCTTTCCTTCTCAGCCTGATGTCCCTGCTCTAGCTTCACACCTCCGTCTCGTGGGGCCTGAGACTTTCATTGGGGATGGGGTGGGACTCTAAGAAAAAGTCAATGAAACTGCCTTGCTTTGTCCCATGTATGGTGCCTGTATACACGTTGCTGGGCCCCTCCAGGCCTGGGAGAGAGCAATGCACACACTCCCTTCCCTCACACCCTCTGTCACACCTTTTTTATGGTGGTTTCCCTGAGCTCGTGCAACATGTCTCGCAAACCCATCAAGTGTCGGCCCCACACCAGGCACCATCTGCACTGTGGAGCAGTAACCAGAGCACATGCCTCTGTCTTGTGGGTGGCAAGGGCATGGGACGGCGTGTGTGTGGACGGAGCCTCCTGGAAGCGGGGTGGTCATCTCAGGCCTCTGTTCCCCAATGCTCTGCCCATAACTCCTTCTGGCTCTGATCCCCATTCTCTGAGTCTGATCTCAGGCTTTCTGCCGGGCTTGGCCCTTGCTGGCAAGGAGACAGAGTTGAGGGGTCAGATCAGAGACAGGGTGTAGGTGTCAGCCCTGCCACTTGTTTCTTGTGTGTCTTTGAACCTTGGTTTCCCCAGTGGGTGCTATAAGGTTGAAGGGGGATGCCCACGCACAAGCCATCTGTACCAACAGCAGGAATGCTTTTATTAGTTGGAGTTGCACTCTGCCACCCAGGCTGGAGGGCAGTGGCATGCTCATGGCCACCGCAGCCTTGACCTGCTGGGCCTAGGCGATCCTTCCACCTCAGCCTTCCAAGTAGCTGAAACTACAGGTGCATGCCACCACACCCAGTTAATTTTTCGATTTATTGTAGAGATGAGGTCTTGCCAAGTTGCTCAGGCTGGTCTCAAACCCCTGAGTTCAGGCAGTCCTCTCGCCTCAGCCTCCCAGAGTGCTAGGATTGCAGACCTGAGCCACTACACCCAGCCAGGAACGCTTCTTGTAACTGTTCAGGAACATTGTTGTCAACGAGCTTTGTTTCTGTCGAGAGGCCTCCCTTGCCCCATCCGCTGCAAATAAGTTGATTTTATTTGGAATAAGAGAAGGAGGCACACTGAGAAAGAAGCCGATGAGGCTCCCAGGGGAAGGAGAAAACAGGGCCAGGGCGGGCGGCTGGGAGCTGTGTCCCTGCTGTGGCCGCAGCCACTGTCCCTCCCCTCTGACTTGGCTTCCTTGTTTTCTTTGTCCAGGAGGAGCCCCGGAAGGTGTGCTTTACCTACGACCTGTTCCTGAACCTGGAGGGCAACCCACCTGTGAACCACCTGCGCTGCGAGAAGCTCACCTTCAACAACCCCACCACGGAGTTCCGGTACAAGCTCCTGCGGGCTGGCGGGGTGAGTGTGCCCTAGCGGGGGCCCGCCCCACCCAGCCCCATGGCTGCCTTGCCTTGCGGGCTGCGGCTGCTCTTTCGAGGCTCCCTGTGCGGGGAGGTGTCGCCACTGGGCCTGAGACCCGAGGCATAGGTGGCACCGGTGATGTCCTGGGAGCTCTGCAGACTGGGCAGGGCGTGGTGGCCATGGATGACTCGTCGCTGGCCATCCGTCGCTTCCTGGGTGGCTGTGGGTAATTGGCACCTTCCACAGGCAGTGTCGGGGAAGGAATGGGTGCGAGGCCGGTCTGACCGCGTGGCCTGGCCTGGAGCTGGCTCGTAACAACTGGGCAGGGCTGCACAGGGGCTCCCAGAGGACTCCGATGGTGATGCTGCCCGCCACCTTTGTCCTTGTGAGGCCAGATGACAGCATCAGCCCTCAGAACTAGGGCTCTTCAGTGAGTTGTGTGGCTGAGATCCCTGTGCGGTGGCCTGAGTGGAGCCCTGTGGACACCCGTGGGGACAGATTGCCCCACTGGGCTCTTGGAGATGGGGTGGGGCGTGGGTGCTGATGGTGGCTGTGGAGGGGGACAAGGCGTGTGGCTCAGGCCAGAGGGTCATGTGGAGGGATGTGCAGGCTGAGCCGTGGTCACAGTACAGCAAAGCCGCCTTTACCGACTCAGGGTCAGAGTGTTTACCAGGATGCCAGCCTATGCCTGCGATAGAGCGGACCAGGGCTGGGTGGGGGATGTGTGTGCATGTGGTGTGTGTGAGTGGCATATGTATGTGTGGTGTGTGTGTGTGGTGTATAAGTATGTAAGTAGTGGATGTGTGTGTGTTATGTGAGGTATGTGTCACATACGCTGGGTGTGTGGTGCATGGGTGTGATGTGTGCATCACATGTGTAGTGTGCACATATGTGGTGTGTGTCATGCAGTAGGTGTGATGTGTGATTGTGTCGTGTAATGTGTGAGGGTGTGTGGTATATGTCACGTGTGTATGTATATAGGTGGAGAGTGTGGTATGTGTGTGTCATGTGTGGGGCTGTGTATAGGGTGTCACGTGTGAGATGGGTGTGGCACATGTGCGTAGTATGTGTCTTGTGTGTGTGTGAGCAGTGTGGGAGACAGGCCCACCCCCGAGTGAGATCGGGGCGCTGTGGTTGTGTCTTGTGCCTCGGGTGCGGCCCCTCCTCCGCAGTGAGTACAGTGGGGGCTCAGGAAGGTTGTTCTTTGGAAACAAGAGGAGTAGTGTGTGTGTGGGGTAGGAAGTTTGAGCGCGTCCCACCGCCGCGTTCCTGATCTGTTGTGTGAGGGCTGCTGGAGCCGGCCACAGAGCAGGGAGGCACTGGGGCTCGTTCGTGTGGACACGGCTGCCTGCCAAGTGCTGGGGGACTGAGGACGTGGGTGGTGCCAGCCCAGCACCCTCCTTGGCTGCGTCTCTCCACCTTCTTTCCAGCCATGTATTTTCCACGTCTCCACCAGGTGTTTCTGGGCATCCCCGAAGGCGCCATAGTCCCATTTCTTGGGGAAATGGCATTCCCCAGGCCTCCCTGGCTGCAGCCAGGACCGTGCTCCTCACAGGAGGTGGTTTCCTTTGCTCTGAAGAGATGAAAGCTCTGAGGGCATCATCTAAACATATAAAACCAGAGGGCGGGAGGAGGCGAGGAGCCAGGCCAGCAGGAAGGAGGGTCCGGCGCATTCTGTGAAGACCAGTCCAGGATCGAGGGAGGGAGTGGGCTCCAGAGAGAGGTGCGGGAGCCGCCCTGGGTGGTCTCTGTCCCGGGAGCTGGGCGCTGTTCCCCCTTGGAGAGGGCTGCCGGGAGAAGCCAGCTGGCTGGGCGGAAACCTTCTGGGCCTTCAGGTTTGCCCTGGGCTGATGGCCCAGCAGCACTCTCCAGCCCTGGGAGCAGCCTGAGGCCTCGATGGACTGGTGGCTCCTCTCAGGTACTTCCTAGGACCAGGTACCGTGCTCCTTGTGTTAGCCGTCCTGAAACTCTGAGTGTCCTGGGTGGGACTGGTAGCCCCGGTCCCTACTGTGTGGCTGTCGGTGCTGAAGGAGCTGGAAGAGGGGGCCAGCCTGTGAGTTGATGAGAGCTGCTTTCCTCTTGCCTCACTGGGGTCACTCACGTGGAGCTCTGATTCCTCGCGCCAGGCTCCAGATGCTTTCTCAAGTGATCGGGGTGGGACTTCGGCTGCATCTTGTCCTTTGCCCCTGTGGCAGAGGGTCTGTGTTTGCATGGGGCCCTCCCCGCGTTACTTCGTCAGAGGCAGAAGTAGATCTGTTGGTTCCTTTGCCAGTTCTTTGTTCTGAGGGTCTTTGTGACAGAAGAGAGCCACTGAATTATCCTGAAATGAGTCCATCCAGCATGCTAACTTGAAAGGAGAGGAGGTGAATTAACACGGGGATAGAAGGAGGAGGCCTGAGCGCGAACAGGGTTGAGCCTCCACGAGCGCGTCTGTGTATAGGCCGGCTTTCCGTGGCTTCCCCATGGCTTGTGCGTGCCATTGCTTGCCCTGGAACGTGGAGGGGCTCCCGTGGCGTATTGTCAGGATCCTGGGGCTACAAAGGCACAGCTGGGGCAGTTGTACCATTGGTGCTGGGCTCCAGCGTCGGGGTCTGACTCTGATGAGCAACTTGGAGCAGGTGGCCCGGGGGCCCCTTGACTTTGTTACGTCGGTGTCCTCAGATGAAAGGGTTGGCTTGTCAAGGCGTCGCAGGTGTGCAAGGTGGTGCTGCTTCTACCAAGTTCACGTTTTTAAAGTCCATTTTCTTTTGTTCTGTCTCATGGCATCTGGCAGCAGTCTGAGCAACTGCTCAGTGGTGGCGTTTCTTAATTTGCGGTGTCGGTATTTTGAGACCTGCCCCCAGCTGCTTCTCCCTGCAGCAGGTATCCTGGGAACCTCAGTGCATCGGGCAGGTGTTTCCGGGAAGGACCCCCAGCCCTTCCTCATCTGTGCCTTCTGACAGGGCAGGAGCAAGCGCCCCTCCCCGCAGGCTCGCTCAGGCATGGCTGCTTTTGTAGAGAAGCCCCTTGGGCTGCCACACGAGGCCGTCTGCTCCTGGGTCTCAGCCTCTGCCTCGCTGCTCGCACTCTGTTTGGGTCAGCTTCCGTCACTTAAATGGAGGAAGGCTTGTACCCTGGGGCATGCGAGACCCGGGGAAGTCGCATCCCTGGAGACCCCTTGGAGATGGCCTTCTCCGCCGCCCAGCGCCTGCCGCGGGTGTCTGGCTGGCTCTTTGCCTTCACACTGTGCCTCTGGTCTCTAAGCCCAGCGTGTGGCTCAGGCTTTGGCCACAGCTGCCTCGTGCTTCTCGGTGTGCTCCGCCGGTCTTCTTGGGCCGGGCCCCCGCTCCCTGGAACCTGGAGGCCGCGCGGCCCACTTGGGCCCAGGCATCCTGGGACCCGGGCTTCTCTTCGCTCTCCACTGAGCCTGCTTCACCCAAGCGCTTGGCACCCCGCCCCCAGCCGGGGCTGTGTCTGGGCTTCTTTCGGGAAGGTGGTGCTCAGGCCCTCCCTTCCCCCCCCACAGAGGGAAGCCCCGCTGCCCCGAGCCAGGCCCCCACCCGCCGTCGATAACGCCTGTCTCTTCTCTACCACTAGGTGATGGTAATGCCCGAAGGAGCAGAAACGGTGTCCAGGCCCAGTCCCGACTACCCCATGTTACCCACAATTCCACTCTCTGCCTTCTCTGACCCCAAGAAGACCAAACCGTCCCACGGCTCCAAGGTTAGTGAGGCGGAAGGCCCAGTCGCGTGGGAGTGCCGGGCCCAGCCATGGTGGGTCCTGGCCCGGGCGCCCTCCCTCTGCCTGGCTGGGCCTTCCGCACCTGAGCTCGCTCCCTTGGCGCCTTTCTCTTGAGCTCCGCACGCCCCTCACTGCTCTGCACTTCCTTGGGATTTCAGGAGAGCCCGTGATCACAGCTCTTTGCCCCGTTCATCTTGAGGCCAGAGACCTACCCAGTCCTCTCCCCTTCCTGCTGAGCGAGGGCCAGGCCCTAGGACTGCTCAGCCCACAACCCTGAGAGCTTCACAGACTGTTGTCAGGGTGGCCATCGGGCAGAGCGTTTTCATCCTGGGCCATGGTCGCCCCGCTTCTCGGCTCTCCTGAGTGCAGCCTGGGCTGCTCCTGTCCCTGGCTGTACCAGGCTTGGCTTCCCTGGTAGCAGCTGGCTGCAGAGGAGGGTGTTTGTGGGGGAAGGGCAGAGGGAATGATGTCGGGGTGCCAACTAAATTCTGCTGAGGAAGACACGTTTTATCGCCTTATCTTGACCCAATCAGGCAGGTGGTGCTTGACCTTCCTGAGACCTCTCTCTCTGAACCGTCCCAGAGCGGCGGCTCAAAGGACAAGCTAGCAAGCCCTTCAGATAGTATCACGATGTCCATGTAAACCCAGGAGCATGTCCCGTTCCTCTGTAGCCACCCACTCTGCACAGCCGTCCCTGGAGGCCCCACGAGGCCCTCGGGGTGGCCGCAGGTCACGCCACCCCCGTCTCTCCACTTCTCTCTGTGTTCTTCTCGCTTCACTTGCCTGGTGGTGCCATGTGGGAGCCGGGGCACCCCAGGCGGGACAGGCAGAGCTTCTGGGCCATCTCACAGCCTCACCTGTCAGCAGCACCCAGCAGGGTCTTTCTGGTTCTTTCCACAAGGCCAGCAGGTCTCAGAAAGCTCACATTGGTCCAAGTCTTCAAGCGTGGAGTAAGCCCTGGGGTCTCCTCATGCCTGCCTCTGGGCCTGTCTTTCTCTGAGGCCGCGGTGGTTAAGTCAAAAGTTCTTGCCAGCTGGGCTCGGTGGCTCAGCCTGTAATCCCGCGCTTTTGGGAGGCTGAGGTGAGTGGATTGCCTGAGCCCGCGGGTTCGAGACCCGCCTGGGCAGCGAGACCTCATCTCTACAATAAATCAAAAAAAATCAGCTGGGCGTGGTAGTGCGCACCTGTAATTCCGGCTACTCGGAAGGCTGAGGTGGAAGGGTCGCCAGAGCCCAGTGGGTCAAGGCTGCGGTGGCCGGGAGCAGCCACTGCACTCCAGTCTGGGCGATGGAGTGAAACTCTAACTCAAAAAAAAAAGTTCTTGCCAGGGATCTTGGCAGCTGCCCTCTCAGCTCTTAGCCGCCGCAGTAGGAAGAGAAGGAAGCGCTATTTCTTCTGTACGGGTCACTTGAAAGTCACCTAAAACCCCGTGAAGAATTGTCCTCCCAGGTGGAGAAACGCCCTGCCTGTGACCGGCAGAGCTGCGTCTGCTGGGACTGCTCTGGGTGCCTCTTGCAGGAGTGTCTCCGAGGCCAGGTGGGTCTCTCTGCCAGCCTCAGGAGGCCTGCGGGCTGCGTCCTCGGGCCTCACCCTGTGCGTGCTCAGGGCCTCTCCAGCCCCCAAGAGTCTCAGGAGGCACCTGGATTCCCAGGCAGCGCAAGGTCCCGCCAAGTTTTTCTCTGTTGCTGGCACTCCCAGAAGCCCCTCCGCCTCGCATCGTTGTCCCTGCATCTGAGCTGTCAGCCTTGGAAGGCCTGCCTGTGGGCCTCTTACCCAGCTGCTTCCCTTGGGCACCAGCTGTTTGCTGGGAGCGTGATTGTCTGGGTCCAGTGTCCCAGGAGGGAGGGGCCCTTGGGGGCCTTGGCTCTTGGCGTCCTTGGGCTGAGGGACCACTCTTGAGTCTGGCTGCTTGCTGCAGCTGTAGGCAACTCGGTCCTGGGGTTTGTACCCACCTCACAGCCCCCGACCCAAGGGTGACGTGGCAGGCAGGACTTGCAGCCCCCTGGGAGAGGAGCACGACCCTCGGACGGCCTCGCCTGGACTCATGCTGTACGGACGGTTGCTCCCTTATGTTCCCCGCCCGGACACCCCTGGACTTGCACACCTGCAGCTGCAGGGCTGCCCCGATCTCCCTGTCTGATGTCTGGCCCTTGGCCTGGTTGCTCTTTCTTTCAGACTAGATTCTTAGTCGTTTGGGGGTCACGGACAACTCTGAGAGCGTGACTTCTGTGGATCCTCACCCCAGGAGCGTCCACGCCATGCACGGAGTTGAGCATGTGGTTTTGAAGCTCATGGTCTTGGGTGCCCGTGCCCGCCCCTGGAAGGGGAAGGCAGGCCCTGGCGGCTGTGGTGGCTTGGCTGTCCTGGGCAGGCACACGGTGGGAACTGCTCTAGGGACCTCAGGTGCCTTTTGTGTTTGCTCTCATTTCGTCCTTTGTGGCTGTGACTCTGACTGAGCTGCTGCAGCCCAGGAGGGCATGTGTCCACTGTGAGAAGAGGCCAGGATTCCGTGTGGCGGCTTCTGCCTCTTGCTATTCCACGCCCCCAGGGACACCCCTGGTGAGTGCTCCTGGGCTTGTGGTGTGAGCACCACTTCCCACTGCCCAGGCTAGGAGCAGGCTGGTCATGGGGCTTGTTTCTTGAGGCGGTGGCAGAGGCCCCACAGCAACTGGAACTGTCAGTGAGCCTGTGACACTGATGTGGATTGTGGATTTGCAAGAAGACGGCAAGCCGAGTGGACCAGCGGCTGCTCCTGCCCCTGGGGTTCTTTGTGGGGAGGAGCCTGTCCTGGACACTCAGGTGGCTTTGAGAGCAGGTAGCAGAAGCCCCGGCAGCTTACCCCCTCCCATCCTGAAGGGAGTTGATGAATGGTACCTCCTTCCTCCCTGGTACTCTCTGGCTCTGAGGAGCCCCACTCCGGGCACTGTGCGCCGCCTTGGGGCCTGGCTGCTACCGGTTTCCTTGTGAGGACACCAGGCAAGGGTTTATCGGGAGAGCCTCTGGGTCCGCCACGCGCCAAGTGAGGGCAGCTCCGGGCACTGACAGCACAGCCGGCTCGGTACTCCGGGCGTTCATAGGGGAGGGGCTCCTGCCGCAGGAGCACCATGGTGTGGGTGGGATGGAAACATGCAAGCAGCAGAGCCAAGTCGGCCTGTGGGCTGCACCAGCTGGCGGTCCTGGCGCCGGCAGCCCCCGGCTGAGCACTCGCTGCCTGCCAGGCCTGCGCTGTCGCCCAGTGAGGTAGGTGATTTAGCCACTTACTTGGAGGAAGCACAGGTGCAGGCAGTGGAAAACTCCTCCCCTTCCCCTCATGTACAGATCACAGAGCTGGGCTCACTCCTAGGCCTGTGCCCTGCCGCTTTCCTTCCCACACCTCTCCCCAGCAGGACCAGTCCAGAGCCCGGTCTCCACCCTAAACCCTCTGAGTTGTCAAGGTGGAGACCCAGGAATAACGCTGTGCTTTAGGAAGGCCACGCAGGCGGCATCCCTTCCAGAGGTCTGGGAGCATCTGCTCCACACAGTCCCGGGACCCAGGTGCTCCATGGGTGAGGCTGTGTGATGACAGCTCCCCACAAAGCCGGCTGGAACTGGCGTCTCAGGCGGAGACCTGGGAAGACAGGCCGATGGGGCTCAAGGAGGAAGGCTGTGAGCGACCGCGCAGAAAGCACTGAGCACGTGTGCTGAGGGCCAGAGGAGGCCAAGTCCAGGGCAGGGCCTGCTGCCTGTATCCCCAGTCCCCTCAGTGCCAGGCGGAGCCTCTGACTCCCCCAGGCCAAGTGGGCATCTGTGAGGAGTTGGCGCAGTGCCTTGCTGCCTGACTCACGGTGTGCTCTTCTGCGTCCCTCGGGGAATGTCAGTTCAGTTCCAGGGGCCTCTTGGCCTGCAGTCTCCGGGACCTGCCGACACGTCCCAGCAGTTGAGAGGGACAGCTCCATGTAACACTCTCACCTGCTGTCTCCCTTTCTTGCTTCACGGAAGCATTTCTCCAGCCGAGGCAGAACCAGTGGACTGCGTTTGGTAGGGCGGGGTGGCAGAGCAGGGCGGCCCGAGATGCCGTGTGACCGTGTCTCCCCCTCGCCCCCTCCCCTTGGCACCGCAGGACGCCAACAAGGAGAGCGGCAAGGCCTCCAAGCCGCACAAGGTGACCAAGGAGCACCGGGAGCGGCCCCGCAAGGACTCGGAGAGCAGGAGCTCCTCCAAGGAGCTGGAGCGCGAGCAGGCCAAGGGCTCCAAGGACGCCACGCGCAAGCTGGCCGAGGGCCGGCTGCCCAAGGAGGAGAAGGCGCCGCCGCCCAAGGCCGCCTTCAAGGAGCCCAAGATGGCCCTGAAAGAGACCAAGCTGGAGAGCATGTCCCCCAAGGGGGGTCCCCAGGCCCCGCCCCCGCCCAAGGCTTCCAGCAAGCGGCCTGCCCCCGCGGACTCGCCGAAGCCCAGCACCAAGAAGCCGAAGAAGAGCAGCTCGAAGGGGTCCCGGAGCGCCCCAGGCACCTCGCCCCGCACCTCGTCGTCCTCCTTTCCGGACAAGAAGCCGGCGAAGGACAAGAGCAGCGCCAGAGGCGAGAAGGTGAAAACCGAGAGCGAGCCTCGGGAGGTCAAGAAGGCCCTGGAGGTGGAGGAGTCCAACTCCGAGGACGAGGCCTCCTTCAAGTCGGAGGTGAGAGCCCTTCCTCCCCAGCCCTCCTGTCCCTCGCGCCACCTCTCTGCCCAGCCTGGGGTGGCTGGGAAAGCGTGGTGGGACGCGGCATCTGGCTTCCAGAATGCGGGGGGAGGAGGTGGGAGACCAAGCCCAGGGCGCAGGTCCTTGCTGGCTGCGGCCTCCGCTGGCTGTAGCGCCGGGCGAGCTTCTGCACCTTGCCAAGCCCATTTCCCTTTCCGTCAGGTGATAAAGCCCGCCATGTGAGAACCCTCTGGTTGGCTCCTCAATGGTGGCCCCGATGGTTCCGGTAGAGCCTGCTCGTGTGGCACTGAGGTCCTGGGCTCCCTTCCTCATGCAGCCCCTGTGTGGGCCGGGTCTCAGTGGCCGCTCTGGTGCCCGAGGGGGCGAGTGTCTCGCTGTTGCTCCCTCCCTGGCCACGGCCTAGTGAGCCCGGCAAGGAGCTCCCTCCCTCTGCTAACTGGGTGTCTGGGAGTCTCATCCCTGTCTGGTGGGTCGATGACAGCACCTGACACACCCAGTCCCTTCCCAGATGACCCCTTCCCACCCGCCCATGCCTGCACAGACAACTGGGGCCTCGGGACACCTGCGTCGAGCCCTGCTGGCTTTCTGAGCACAGGGCCAGGACCTTGCCCAGGAAGCAGCCTATCACTGTGAGATGCTCTGGGTGGCTCTCTGGTGACCATAGCAGAGGTGACTTGAGCCACAGGAGCTGGTAGCCAGACCTCATTTGGGGCCTGGGATAGCAGTGGTGTCTTCCAGGGCTGTGCCTGGCATCCATTGTTCAGAAAGGAGGTGCGTGGGTGGGTGGGTGGGTGGACGGATGGATGGATGGACGGGTCAACGGATAAGGGCTTCCCTAACCTTTATTGCCAGCCCCAACCCTTTGTGGCCTCTCAAAGTTTCCAAACCCTCACTTGCCCTTGAGGGGGAAGCTTTGCCCCCCAGGGTTGCTGCTGGGCGCTCTGCTGGGACTTTGACAATGGTTCCGAGCGACAAAGCAAGACTGGGTGGTTTGTGTCGGTAACGCTGACTTGGTGAGCTTGTGGCTCCCAGGGTGCCTCGACAAAAGTGATGGCGCTGGCTGAGAGGTGACTCTCTGGCCTGTGGGTAGTAGTTCCTCCCTGGACTCACCAGACTCACATGGTCCTAGCAAGGCCTAGGGCCCGGTCCCACCTCAGAAAGCCTGGGCCATGTTGGTAGCCCCCTGGCCGCAGGAGGTTCTGTCAGTGTGTTGTCCTCTGCCTGTGTGGCAGGCTCTGCGCTGGGCAGGTGCTAGTCCCTTCCCTTCACCTCCGAACCCCTGGGGATAGGTCCAGGGTAAAGACCTGCTGGTGACCAGGTGTTTCAGGGCGAGGCCGGGTGCACGGCACAGTGGGAGGCAGCTGAGGCCTTGCTGGGCTCCGTGGGCCCTGTTTGCTCTGTTCTGTGCTACTCTGTGCGTCAGGCCTGGCCTCCCCGTGGTGTCTGGCACCCGGCTCTGAAGGGAGCGTCCCACCACCTCGCTGCCACTCAGTGTCCAGCGTCTGTGGCCTCAGGGTTGGAGTCACCCGAGGAGGCATGGGAGCCTCTTCCTGGCTGGGGAAGAGCCCCCCGCACCGGGAGGCTTCTGCGCCACATGCCGTCGGGCCTCGAAGTCCCTCCGGTGTGAGACCCCACTCCCAACGAGCGGCGCACCCGGAGAGCCCCAGGGCTTCTGCAGAGCGCAGCCTTCTCGGTGAGGGGTGCAGCGGCCTTCCAGGTGTGCGCTGCCGGGCCTTCTTAGCCCCTCGGGCCATGCCCCTCCGGAGGCTGTGTGTGGCTGCCCTGCCAGGAAGCTCAGGCCCTCACGGAGTCACTGTCACTGGGTGCCCAGCACATGCTGTCCTCTGAGATTGCCAGGCTGCTTCCGCCCGAGTCCCTGGGCCCAGCCCCCTGTTTCTCCAGCTGCTTCTTTGGGGTCTCCTCAACCCTTGGGGTTCTGGAGCTAGTCCGTCCCATCCACTCAGGGCAGTTGCGGGCCCAGGCTGCTCCGCCCTCCCTCTGGACACTGCGTGTGGCCGGAGCATTCAGGTAAGCTCCAGCGACCCTTTTGACCTGTGGGCTCTGGCTGAGACCATTTTGGCTCCTTGTGCCTCAGTCCCTTTGGATCTGGAAGAGGAGCACAGGTAACTGAGCAGCCCTCCTGGTTTTCCTCTGTGGAACGCAGCACTAGAGCTCTCTGCCCAGGCAGGCTGAGCATGCCTCGGGGCTCTGGGGTCCTCCTGCGTCCAGCCCTGCTGAGCCTGAGTGGCTAACTGGTCTCCTGAACTGCCCCCTCCTGCCCCCCGGAGTGAGAGCACACACAGGAGGTGGGCGGGGGCCTCCGCCCTTCCCCAGCCCACCTCTCCCAGGGGGTGCCCTGCCACCCATGCCCCCAGCACCCCCGTGATTCCATCCGGAGGCTGGAGGGAGGAACTAGACCTGACCGCATGTGCAGGCAGCTGGCAGCTTCTTTACAGATGGAGAAACAGAGGCTTAACACTGGTGCAGCCCTGGCCCGAATAACAAGGCCAGCTGGTGAGAAGGCCGTGGTTAGAACGGGCCCCAGGAGGCAGCTTCGTCTCTTAGATGTGTCTTATTCACCCCCTGCCAAGGCTAAGAACTTGTCGGTGTGGACCACCACCTGGGCATGTGTTGGGGATCAGCTGGTCTGTGAACCTCCTCCCCGAGTGACCCCCACAGTGGGCCGCGAGGAATGGGAACCTCGGCAGGATTCCTCGGGGCGGGCTCCCCAGGGAGCACGGGGTGCCGCTGAGAAGGGCAGGCATCAGGGGGCCAGGCTGCAGCAGACCCTGGAGGGAGACTCCCTTCACTCTTCAGGCACGGAGGGGTCTGGGGCTGCCGGCTGGGGAGGGCCGGCTCCCGGGCACTCGAGGGCCTCGTCCAAGTCGGGACGCCTTTCTCGGGTCTTCTCTCACTGGCTGAGGCTGCAGCAGCCACTGCCAGAGCCCAGCAGGCTGACTGCCCCCGCACCCTTGCCCTTGACAAGGAGGTGGAGGGGAACTCCGAGGTGCTCAAGCCACTTAGTGCACCAGGTGGGGTCCTTGCTAGCCATGAGGTGGCCTTCCTGGGATCGGGGATGCCTGGGCTGGGGCAGGTCTTCCAAGCTGTGGGCTGACGTCTGCCCTGCAGAGCCTGTGCCATCCCGGGCCTGCTGCCCCGGTTCTGGCCCAGCCTCAGCACCCTGTGGGGCGAGGCCAAGGTGGGCCCCTTCCCCATGCAGGTGTGTGCAGGGCCTGGTTCCTGGCCACCTGGGAGATCGGTCTGAACCCCCTACACTCATAGGCAACCTCTCACCTGGCATCTTACCCCCTTGAATCCTTGTCATGATTGTGTGGGCTTTTACTGCCCCCTTGTGGTGGGTACCAGAAGCACAGGCTAGGCTAGGCTAGTCCACTACGATTGTCCCAGGTGTGCACACCTTGTCAGCACTAGGGCAAAATAGGGGTGGCAGCCCCTGGGTGGGGAGACAGAGCTCTCTGTCAACCCTGAGCCCCAGTACAGCATCTAGGTCGGAGTCAGAAGCCTCCACACCCAGCTCTCCTGTTCAGGCCTCTCTGAAACACCTCCATTGAGGAGAGGGCCACACACCCACAGACCTCAGACCCCACCCTAGCTTCCTCCCTGCTCAGAGCTGCGTGGTCCCTTGCATTCTTGCCTAGGCAGACAGGAAGGCCCAGACATGAACCCTGAGTAAAAGCTTAGAGCAGCCTCTCAGTGGGAAGGCCTGGTGGTGTCAGCCTGGAGGAGGGCACTGACTTCCTGCAGGTTCCCAGCAGTGGCATGCATGGGTGCCTTTGGGACCCTGAGGCTGTCTGGGGGAGACCTGCTGGGCCTAGGCGCTGCCAGAGGGTGCCTCTCTCCTCGGCCGAAAGGTGATGGCTCTCCCGTCTCTCCCCTGCCCATCCCGTGGGGTGAAGTCCGCCCAGTCAAGCCCATCCAACTCCAGCTCCAGCTCCGACTCCAGCTCCGACTCGGACTTCGAGCCATCTCAGAACCACAGTCAAGGTGTGTAACGAGGGCAGCCCCTGGACCCTGGAGCCTGCAGGCGCTGAGTCTGTTGGGAGTCAGGGCTCCCCACTCCCTTCCCACGAGGTTGACTGACTCGGGACTCATTTATCGCCTGGGTCTGGAAGCTGCCACCACCACCAGGAAGGCTCCTTGGCAACGTGCTGAGGGTGGGAGCTCTGGCCACAGCCGGCTGAGCTCACAGGCCGTGTGTGGTCCCGGGCGTCTAACGCTTGTGTGGGCTGGGCCCCACAGATCTGTACCTGTAAGACTCAGGGGTGGCTGTGTTTAGAGGTGAAACAGAAATGGGTCCCCCTGACCTTCAGCCAGACTTGAGGGTCACTGCTCTGCTCCTGCTGGGGACTGTCGGTGGCTGTCCTGTGGCCCAGGGCACGCCCTTGCACCTGGATCTGTGCTGGTGAGGACTGGTCCTTCCGATGGGCCTACCAGTGGCCAGAAGCCCTCTGCTGCAGCCCCTCCCGGTGCTGCAGGCACTGTGGGCAGCGTCCCCTCCTCTGCCCATCCTGCCCCTGGTGAGGACCCCTGGGCGCCGACTGCCCGTGGGCCAGGCTGGGATGCTCTTTTGCCATCTGAGTGTGTGGCGGGCAGTCAGTCCCTGCATCCCTGCTGTACCACTCCAGCCTCCTGGGGGCGGGAGGAGCAGCTTTCTGGGAAGGGGACGTAGGCCCGCTTGGCTGTCCCAGCCTGTTCTGGAGCAGGGAGGGCCTCAGGATCCCAGCAGTCGGCAGAGCACACGTGAGAGCTGCCCTGTGCCCCAAGTCCTGAGCCTCCCAGCACTGGCCCAGGCCTCAACACCCACCGCAGGCCGGGAGCATTACTATTAGGGGACTGGAATGAGTGTCTCCTCCCCCCATGCCCTCGACTCCTTTATGGGGGGGGCTGGAGGAGAATGGATGGGGAGGGGAGTCTGGTCTGGAATTCAGCCCTGCAGTCGCTGAGGGGGCCTGGGGGATGGGGTACTTGAAGCCCACATTCTCTCCAAGTGTTCTTATCTGCCGGGAAGGGAGGGGGAACCTGCTGGAGCGGGATCATGTGACCAAGGTAATTGAGGGCTTTGTGTCCCTCTGTTGCCTTGGTAACAGGAATATAAACCAAGATGCCGTCTGTAGGGGACTAGAACCGTGTGCCTCTGGAGAAAGGGGAGGACGGTGGGCTGGGAGCAGCACGGGGATTGCTGAGGGGACAGGCAGGCCTGTGCAGGGCACAGTGGGGCAGGGGACTCTGGCTCTGGGCAGCGTGTCCGAGCCCCTGGCTCCGGCTCCCTCACCCTCCCCGGCGAGGGCTGGCTCATCCTGGGCTCAGCAGCGCCTCTGATCTCTGCGCCTGGGAGCAGAGGAGGGCTTCTCCTTCGGCTCTGGCAATGGAGGGGTCCCAGGCTCGCCCCCCAGACCAGGGGCCTGAGGCCTGTGAGCAGGACCAGGAAGGTAGGAGAGGTGGTGGAGCCGGGGCGCTCCGGAGGGGCGGCCTTGGGGTGTGGGAGCAGGCGCAGGCCGCCTGGTGGAGGGGCCTCCCCGGCAGGCTGTGTACCGGGGTCACCAGTGTCGAGCAGCTCCGTGTGGCCTCGTGGGGGAAGGGGCCCTGTAGGCTCAGCTGGAGCCCTGCCCTTCTTCCCCCTTCCCGGCCCCTCTCCCAGGACCCCTGCGCTCCATGGTGGAGGACCTGCAGTCCGAGGAGTCTGACGAGGATGACTCTTCATCTGGCGAGGAAGCTGCTGTCAAGACAAACCCAGGAAGGGACTCCAGGTGACGGGGCCCAGGCCGCGTGGGCAGTCCAGGGTGGGGCTGCAGGCGGGGCTGGGACTGGAAGGTCCCTCGGGAGGACCGAGTGGCGAGCCGGTCCCTGGGCGGCTCAGCCGGCCTGGGCACCGGGACGGGCTTTGGGGCCACATGTCCTCTCCTGGTCCCTGGAGTTGAGAGCCTCGAGGGCCTTCCCTCATCTGTGGCCTTCGGTGGCATCCTCCGCGTGGCCACTAGAAGGCGTAGGCTGCCTGGCGGGGGCTGGGGCCGTTGCCAGAGAAGAGCAGTTGGCATCCCAGGAGGAGATGTGGGGCAGAGTGAGGCTGCGCCCTACAGCCGGAGGGCCTGGTCCCATGCGAGTGGGGAGTGGTCAGCAGGTTCAGCTCTTGGACCAGGAGATGAGTGTTCGAGGGGATCCCGTCCTGGGACTGCAGACACCTGGGGTGGGAGCAGCCTTGGCTGCCTGCGGCTCTTTTCCTGAAAGGCACAGGTGGGCCAACTCACATCCTTGGAATACCCCAGAGCCTTGGCGTGACCACCTCAGGAGGCTCCCTCAGGCTCAGCCTCTAGCCCAGAGCAGGCAGGCATGGGGGGAGGGCCTGGGCTCTTCCAGGCAGTGGTGAGAAAGATGGCAGGGATGGTGGTCAGCCCCTCCTCCCCATGAGCCTGGGCCCCCCAGGCCTCAGTGACTCCTCTGAGCCAGGAGCAGAGGGCCTAACAGCTGCCTGCGGGTGTCCCTGTTGTTGATCGAAGCCACTTTCCCCACACCAGCATGCATGTGCACGCGCGCACTCTCTTTCACACACACACATGCACACACGCGCACTTGTGCTTGTGGCCGTGGCGTGCGCTTGTGGCCATGAGGGGCAGAGTGGGAACAGCGGCTTGCTGGGGATTTGGGGAAAACTAGCCTTTGGGAGGTCTAGGACTTTGACTCAGCAGGGATTTGTCCCTTGACTCAAGGGAGACCGTTACTTCCCTGGGACAGGTGGGTGGCATCAGTCTCCCGCCTTGTTTGGTGACAGTGTGACTTCGGATGATGCCAAGAGCCATGAGCAGAGAAAGCTGACAGGGTCCCGTTATGGAGGGACTGGCAGCATAGCCCAGGGACCTGACCCTGAAGCAGCTTTCTTTCCTTTTTTTTTTTTTTTTTGAGTTGGAATCTCACAAAGCGAGACCCTGTCTCTAAAAAAATTATCATTGTTATTTTGAGTTGGAGTCTGTCACCCAGGCTGAAGTGCAGTGGCACACTCATGGCCACCCCAGCATCGACCTGCTAGGCTCTGGCGATCCTTCAGCCTCAGCCTTCCAAGTTGCCGCAACTATAGGCGTGTGCCACCACACCCAGCTAATTTTTGATTTATTGTAGAGATGAAGTCTCGCCAAGTTGCCTGGGCTGGTCTCGAACCCCGGGGTTCAAGCAATCCACTCGCCTTGGCCTCCCGAAGTGCTGGGATTCCAGGCTAAGCCACTGAGCCTGGCCACCGAGGCACCTTTCAGTGTCCACTGTAGCACTTGTGGAGGCCCTGGTGAAGGCCTGCAGCCTTGTCCCCGCATTGTCAGGGAAGGGTCCACTTGGGCTGCTGCCTGGGAGACCCAGAGCCTGCAATGGCACCCAGCTGCCACCTGTCGGACACAGGGAGAGGCAAGCATGAGAGTGAGCAGAGGTGTCTCCTGGGCCGGAGTCAGGAGGCCACCGAGTTCCAGGCCTTGGAAAGGTCAGGGCCCAGCCTGAGGCCTGTTATGGAAGTGGGAAACAGACAAGGCCAGGACCCTGGGGGAGCAAGACTGAGCACAGGGTACTGGCTCCCGGGGGCTTTCTGCACTTTGCTCAGGAGGAGGCCTGGGGTCTATTGTGCTTTAGATATGTGGGAAAGTGCCGGTTGTCAGGGCTCCCTCTCACTGGACCCAGCCCAGAACGTCCCTGACAGAGAAATGGGGCTTCTAGGGAGAGGTGGTCAGACTCAAGGTGGGTGGGCTTGGCGTAGGGAACACTTGTCACTGTGAGCCCGAGCTCCATTGTCCCACACCAGAAGTGGGGGCAGAAATCAAGGCCCTTTCCAGTCAGGGGGCAGGAGGCCGAGAGCCTGGGCCCTAACCACCACCAGAACACCCCTTGTTTACACTGCTTCCCTTGGGTTCTGGGGCCAATGTAACTGATGAAGGCCTGTGGTCCAGAGCATACTAGGGTCAGGTGGCCATGGGAGGGTCAGAGGGTTGCATGGCCGTGGGAGGGTTGGGTGGTCGGGCGGCCGCGGGAGGCTTATGGGGTCGGTGTCTGTGAAGGATCAGAGAGGGTCAGGAGGGTCAGTGGTCAGGTGGCCATGGGAAGGCCGGAGGTTCCAGTGGCTGCAGGACGGTCAGAGCAGTGCTGGGAGTAGGGCGGTGGCTGCCTCCACGGGCAGCAGCTCCTCTGCGTGGTTAGAGCCGACAGCCCAGTCATCCCGGGACAGCTGGCTGACTGAGTGTTGGGGCCCTTCGCACCCTGGGTGTCCCGGGCCTCTGAGTGGCCTGTGTTCCTGGGTTTTTCCCATTGGCCAGTTGTTCCTGGGCTTTTCCCATTGGCCAGTTGCTCAAACACATTCTCTTGCCTTTTAAGCCAGCAGTAGCTTCCCAGAGCCAAGTGGGGTTGTGGAGGGTGTGACAACCTGTGCGTCCCTGGCCACAGCCAGAGCGTGGGTGGGGAGACCCAGCCAGGAGGCGGTGGGGTGGGGCCTGACCAGCATTGTGTCCTGCAGGCTGAGTTTCAGTGACAGTGAGAGTGACAACAGCGCCGATTCCTGTCTGCCCGGCCGTGAGCCTCTACCCCCCCAGAAGCCACCCCCACCCAACAGCAAGGTGAGTCTGAGGCCCAGTGGGTGACCATGTCCCTGTCCTGGAGGCCGAGGGCAGTGGGCACAGAGTGAGGCATGGTTTACCTTCAGACCCCAGGGGCACCAAGGCGTCCCAGGGCAGGGTTTGAACGGCCTCAGTGGCTGTCCTGGGGAGGGCCGGGGACTCCCGGGTGGGGGGGGCATAGGCCAGAGCTCAGCAGAGGCCTGGGTTCCCCTGCAGGCATCAGGTCGGAGGAGCCCGGAGTCCTGCAGCAAGCCTGAGAAGATCCTCAAGAAGGGAACCTACGACAAGGTGGCGGACGTGTGGGACCGGCACGGGGGCGGGAGGGCTGAGGGAGCCCCGAGAGCCAGACTGTCCCTGGGCAGGGAGCCCGCCCCCGTTGCAGCATCAGCCCCTCCTTGGGGTGGGACCGGGCACCTGTGTTGGGGTGGGCGGCCTGCAGGGAGCTGACCTGGGACAGGGAGGGGCCCGCCCTCCCGCCTGCTGAGGCCACCT
This sequence comes from Cephalopachus bancanus, assembly GCA_027257055.1. Classification (NCBI taxonomy): domain Eukaryota; kingdom Metazoa; phylum Chordata; class Mammalia; order Primates; family Tarsiidae; genus Cephalopachus; species Cephalopachus bancanus. The sequence goes on from JAPVLO010000700.1 coordinate 104,201, forward strand.
CCTGGCGCCACGCCCCCCAGGCCTACACGGACGAGCTGGTGGAGCTGCACCGGAGGCTGATGGCCCTGCGGGAGCGCAACGTGCTGCAGCAGGTACCGGCCCCAGGCGGGTGCTCGAGGAGGGTGGGCTGCCGGAGCCCTTGGCTGCATGCAGCCTGAGGAGCCCCTCTCTTGGGGACGTGGTGGAGGACAGGGCCGCCCCACCCTCGCCTCCCGTCCCTGAGGCCCCCTGCCCCGCCTTGCAGATCGTGAACCTGATCGAGGAGACCGGCCACTTCAATGTCACCAACACCACCTTCGACTTCGACCTCTTCTCCCTGGACGAAACCACCGTGCGCAAGCTGCAGAGCTACCTGGAGGCCGTGGCCACATGACCCCGGGCCGGGTGCCAGGGCCCCGGTGCCGGGGTCCTGGGAGGCCGCGGCCAGGCCCCGCCTGCCCTCCTCTCTCTGGACGCGCCTGCCCGCAGCACTGCCTTAGTGACCGCCCTGTCCTCGGCCCTCACAGCCAGCTGCACTTTCCTCGGTGGCTCCCCACCCGCCTCCCTACCCCATCGCCGGGAGCCCTGGGGCCAAGGGGGCCAGGCTGGCACTGCTGCTCCCAGCCACACGCCAGCTGCCCCCGGGCTCCCCTTGGAGAGCGGCTTGTGTCGAAGGCAGCTCCGGGCCTCAATCCCGAGAGGGGAGGCAGTGGGCATGGCTGGGGCCCTTTTCCCGGCCTGTGACTGTGTGGCACCACGTCACTGCCCAGCCATCTCTAAGCAGCTGGGCGGACTGCTGGGGGCCGTCTCCAGCCGCCCTGAACGGTTCAGAACACATCCTCTGCCCGCCCGGCCCGGGAAGGCCCCGCCTGTGTCTGCGTCGTCCCGTGTGGCCCCAGTGCAGGCCCCCCGCGGGCTGTCTGGCCACGTGCTGTATAGTTCTCTCTATATTATATATGTGTGTGCACTGTCTGTTCGAGAGCGGTTTCTGGTGTGCATTTCTGTGGCAGCAGTGCACGTGGGGGTGGGGGGCGTGAGGTGGGGCTTGTAGGTTAAGATGTCTCCGTGGTCTTGTGTGGGCTGGAGGCCGAGCCAGGTGTGGCAGCCGGCCCTCCCCTCGCGTGGAGGAATCCTCCCGGTGCGGGTCCAAGGACGCCACTGCCCCCTGCCGGGCTCCCGGCCAACACTACGATGGTCGCTAGTCCTCAGGGCACCAGGAAGCCGCCCTGCTCTGCCCTCTACTTGGGGTCTACTTGGACTACACCGTCTCCAGGGCCAGACTCTGCAGCAGCCCTGGGGCTCGGCCTCCTCCCATAGGATCCTCTTCCTCCCTTTTGTTGATCAAGTCTTCGAACTTTAAAAAAATGAGCTTTTGCCAAATAAGACGGGATAGTTTGTGGAGTTTTCCGAGGCGCATTGGACTCCAAGTCAGCCCCTCACGCCGGGGACTCAGCCAGCGCAGGCCCAGGTCGGCCGGCCCTGGCCCTGGCCCTGCCCCGGCCCTCCCTCCACCACGACTCACGCTGGTGCCAAGCCCGAGACTTCCTCCTCGTCCGCCGGAGACTCTCCAGGGGCCACGCCAGGCCTCCTCCTCCCCGGCCCGTCCTTCCAGCCCACCTGGGGTGGGGTTCCCAGGGCAGGAGGCCTGTTGGGTCGGCCTGTTTCCCAGACCTTGGCTCAAGACTCCTCTGGCCCTGCGCCCTGACTCAGTTGTCTCAAGTCCTCGTGTCCTGACCAGACTCTGGGGAAGAAGTCTGGGCATCCCTGCTTCCCCCCCACGGGCTCGCCTTCTCCTGGACCCATTAGTAGCTGTCTCCTCCTCCCTCTTCATGGGGTCAGAGCTGGGGGCTTGAGCTTCTCTTCTCTGAGGCCCCTGGTCTTGTCTCTGCTCCTACTGGTCTGTCAAGAGACCCGAACACTCCCTGGGGAGACCCTCGCCTCCAAGGCCACCCCCAGTGCCAGCTGTCTTGGGGAACACGCCAGCATTCTCGGGGAGAGGCCCGAGAGCATCCAGGGGAGCTCCAGGGCTCCTCACCACCTGCTCTTCTCTCCTGGCCCGCTGCCTTCAGGTATCAGGGGGAGGGCCCTTGCCCCCTCCCTTCCAGGTAGGCCAACAATACTCCAAGGGATCACCCGTCTTTCTTCTCTGGAAACTCTAAGACATTGGACGGAAGGCACTGGCCTGAGGGGGCTGATTGGGGCTGGCAGCTGCTGGGCCTTCTACACGGAGGCTGTCAGGACCTTGGGCAGGAGCCCCAGCCCTACATAAGAACCCAGGATCCACCCAGCAACTTGAGCTGGCTTCTACCAGCCGGGAGGGCCGGGCTCCGCACCTGCGCTTCCTGCTGTCTCTACGGCCTCCAGAAGCACCGACCCATTTTTCAGTTACCTCCTCTGGCCGGAAGGCCTGACCGCTGCCCTGCGGAGCTGCTCTGGGCCCAGGGCTGGCTCTGTGACCACCGACGGACGTGCCGGGCAGCCAGGGCCCGACCGCAGCATCTCAGCTGCTCCCCCGCCCCCCAGCTGCCCGGCGGCTGGGTCCACGAGGGCTCCGGGGACGCTTCCATAGGAAGGGGCCCGGCACTGTGATGGCCATGTGGTTCATGCGAGGCCATCTGCTCCCGGTGCACATCCCCGTGTTTTACTCTCTCCTGAACAAAGTGTAAACCGACGTCGGAAAGCAAATGGTATCGAATACCTTTCCTGCCCATAAGGGTTTTTACAAAGAGTGTGTCTCACTAGGAACTAGGACACTCATCGGCCCGAGACCAACTCCTGGATCAAAGGAATAAGGAGAATTGTGTTTGTAACGAGTTACAGGATTGTTTCTTCCTGGATTTTAAACTTTTTGTTAAATTGTGAAATTATGGAGAAGTTTTATAGGAAAAAAGTGAAATAAAGTCAGATGGGAAAGCAAACCTGTGCTTCTGCGTGGTTCCTCTTCCTGTTGAGTTGGTGGGTGGGAGCGGCCAGGAAGGCGCCAGAGAGTTGGGACCAAGCCTGTGGGCAACGAATGAGGACAGGGGCCTAAGCGAGGCTGAAGTCCTGAGAAATGGAGATGACGCCACAGAAATCCGGGAGGGGCAGGATGGCAGAGAACTCAGCTCAGTCTTGTTTTTCACGCTGTGCTCTTTGTTTGCAAGGTCTGGGTAGCAAAGAAACTTGATTTCATAATGTAGATAGATGGATAAGTGGCTGGTGGGTGGGTGGGTGACAGTGGATAGATGAGTAGATGGATGGTGGGTGGAAGATGGATGGGTGGGTAGCTGAATGGATGGAAGGAAAGAAAGAAAAGTGTAAGCAAATACATCATTTTCTTGGAGCCAGAATACTTGTCTGCCACTTTACTATGGTAGGTCTTTGTTGTTTTCCAGACACAGGTTCTCACTGTGTCGCCCAGGCTGTAGTGCAGTGGTGCCATCATAGTTCACTGCAGCCTCAGACTCCTGGGCTCAAGTAATCCTCCTAATCAGCCTCCCAAGGAGTGGAATTATAGGTGTGCATCACCACACCTGGCTAAAATTTTAATTTTTGTGGAGATGGGGCCTTACTGTGTTGTCCAGGCTTGTCTCAAACTCCTAGCCTCAAGCGATCCTCCTGCCTCAGCCTCCCAAGCTGCTGATGTAACAGGTGTGAGCCATTGCACCCTGCCCTGTGGTGGGTTTTTCTCTAGACTCTGGCAGAGCTAAGTGAACCACCAGGAGACAACGCTCTCACCGGTCCTGTTTGAGAAGATCTGTCCACTCTGGGCTCCAGCTCCACCCAGAGGAGCAGGAATTTCATTCCCGAGTGGTCCACACTGCAGGCCAGCCCCTTCTGGCCACCCTGTCCACAAGTGGCAGCCGCTGACCCAAGATCAGTTTTCAGCAGCAGCATGGGGGACACAGCCAGCACCACACTACTCAGGAACACAACTCCTCCCTCTCTACTCAGGAGCCAAAAACGCCCCCAGCAGAACTGTGGCTTTCCCCGCCCTGCACCTTATCAGAGAAAGTCTTGGGACTCGGTCATGGTTTCAGAGTTCCCTGACTTCCTGATGCAGTGGAAGGACTATTCATGTGTAAAAATGCAGGAGGATTTTGGCTAAGGGTGGCCTCAGGGAGTCCTCACAACCAACCACTGAGAATGCATCTCTGAGAGCTTTCTGAGCCCACTGAGAATGCATCCCAGAGAGCTTTCTAGAAAGAGGGGCCTCTGTGCATCCTCAGGGACTGTTGGCTGAGCTGCCAACACAGGACCCTCCAGAAGGATGACGGGTGACTTTTTAAAAAATTCAAACTCTCCAAGTTAATACCTTGCAGACTTTAATATGAATGCGGGTCACCCAGGAATCCCAAATACAAACTGGAATTCATTAGACACTGGTGATGCTGGTCTAGGATGCACTTTGAGTATCAACAATGTAAGTCATGCACAAAAGTATTGTCCTTTAAAAAAATCAAAGCATTACAGATAAAGCGGGGACCTCTCTGTTTCAGTCCTTTCTCCCGGAAGGGAACTATGGTTTAGAATACATTTCTGGCCAGGTGCAGTGGTTCACACCTGTAATCCCAACACGTGGAGAGGCTGAGGCAGGAAGATCACTTGAGGCCAGGAGTTGAAGGTTGCAGTGAGCTACGATCATGCCACTGCCACTGGGTGACAGACCGAGACCCTGTTTCCAAAAAAAAATAGAAGGATACATTTCATTTTTTTGGTTGCTTTTTGTAATACTTTTACTTTCCCTGGAGTTAAAACATGCCTCCGCTTAGTTTTCTGTGCAGTAATTGAGCACAAAAGCTCTCTTGACCATAAGTGCTACCCAACTATCTCACCTCCTACCTATCTTGCAGACTGCCTTGGATCTGAATCTTTATCTTTCTTAGTTAATGCCCTCATTTCATTGGCTCACACCTGCCAGTAGCTTCCTAAGAAGAGACTCTTAGGAGGCCAACTTCCTGAGACCTCCCATATCTGAAGATGTCTTTATTCTACTCTCACTTGATTGAGAGACTGGAATCACTTTGAATTTTAGGGAGGAAATTATTTTTCCTCAGAATTTTGAAGAACTAGCTTGCAGCTTCCAGCATTGACCTTGGGAGGTCTGCCACTAGTCTGATCCCTAGTTCCTTGTGCTTTCCCATCTGGGGCCTTCCTTCGGTAGGGTGGGTGTGCATAGCTTTGGTGGGTACCAGCTTTCAAAGCGGGTGGGACCAGCTGACGCTCACACTAGTAACACATGAGCATTTGGTTTACCTGACATCAGATCTGGCCTGCTGTTGCTTTTGTAAGTAAAGTTTTATTGGAACACAGCTACACGCAAATTGTCAATCCATCGTCTGTGGGCTTTTATTATTTCTGTTGAAAAGTCAGTAGGAAAGTCTTATGGTTACTCCTTTGAGAATAATGTGCTTTATCTCTGGTGCTTCTAAGATTTTATTTTTGTCGTTTAGTTGGAGACAATTTCATATGTTTTGATGATTTGCTTCCTTTGTCAACATGGCGTCTCTGTCCCTCTTAATGTACGTTTGTCTTGAATATTTTCAAATCTAACATTTTACATTTATTTTGATGATACAGGCACAAAACACATCTGAAGTTTTGCCATGATCCACATTCCTGCTTCTTTTTTTCTTCTCTTTTTCTTATATATATCCTTTGAGTGCTATCCATGCATGAGCAAGACATAGTTCCTCTCATGATGGCACATACACACACGTTCTTTTCTTAGTCTGTCTTAGAGTTGATTCTAAATTAGTACATTGTATTAATGCACCACAACTTACATGACCAATCCTGCTGATGGACATTTAGACTGTGACCCCTCACTTAGTGACTGTCCACAACTGAGTGTGTGCAGGTATGTGAGTCTATCTGTAGGTGACACTGCTGGCAGTCGACTTTGTTTCTTTTTCTTGACTATAAAGACCTAGCAGAGAGATTCGGGCTTCTTGGTACAGGCGTCTCTGTGTGTTTTTAGGAACTCTATGGAGTATTTGAAATGTAGCCTTTTGTAGTGTGCTGTGTTCCCCTAGATTTCCTTTAGGCTTTGTTTGTGATGTTTTACATTTTTATTTATCAAGTTTTTCTTGAAATGCACCAGGCATAACAGCTTGTCACTGTAATCCCAGCACTTTGGGAGACAGAGGCAGGAGGATTACTTGAGCCCAGGAGTTTGAGACCAGCCTGGGCAACAGAGTGAGACCCTGTCTCTAAAAAACTTAAAAAGCAAGGAGGAGAAAAAAGTCAATAAACACAGGAAAGATGCTTATCATCATTAATCATCAGGGAATTGCAAACTAAAGGCATAATAAAATCATATTTTTAAAAAAGTTTTCCTTGACATGAATTTTGGGGATTATTTGGTTTTTGTTTTTACGTTCTCCCACTGTTTCTAAATTCAGCTCTTCCCCTTTTCCCTCCCTTCTTTCTCACGTTTCAATTTGTTCCGTCCGAAGCTTATTTGCTGTGAGGTGGAGCCCTGATTTTATGTCCCCAGTTGCTGTGCAAGGTGACCCACCCCATCTGCAGAATCATTTATCTTTTCTTTGCATATGTGAAATGCCATCCTTACTGCACTATTCAGTTCCTGCTTGCATTCGTGGCTGCGCCTGGCTCACTGCTGCCACTGTACCATTTAATATCTGGCGGTGATAGTCTCCCCTCATTATTCTGTATTAGAACCTTCCCAGATATTCGTGCATGCTTATTTTTCCACATAAAGGAGTCAACTTCAGTTTTAGGTTATTTTCATTTATCTGTTGTTCTGACAGATAATGACTGAAAATGTTTTTAATTTTTTTTTTTTTTTTTGCCCAGGCTGGAGTAGAGTGACATGATCGTGGCTCACTGCAGCCTCGACCTCCTGGGCTCAGGCAATCTTTCCATCTCAGCCTCCCAAGTAGCTGGGATTATAGACGTATGCCACCATGCCCCCAGCTAGATTTTAATTTTTAAAAAACGTGTCCTAGCTGGCACTTGGTGAGTCCCTGGAGAACTCTAAGCTAATTTTTCTTCAGATGTTGCCTGTCTTCTGTTTTCCTCTTCTGAAGGTTCCTGGAGCTTCCCACGATACAAGTGAGAAACTCTAGGACTCACCATTCAGATAATAACCAACTCCTACTATGTGTACGTTACACCTTTTATAATTGGTCCACATTCTTTTTTTTTTTTTTTTTGTGAAAGAAGGAGTTTATTAAGCAAAAAAACTCTCTAGAAAAAGAGAGGGGGCCTGAAATGGGTTATCCCCATTCTTCTTTTTAATTTTCTTATTTTTTATTTTATTTTACTTTTTTAGAGATGAGGTCTTGCTATGTTCCCCAGGCTTATCTTGAACTCCTGGACTCAGGTGATCCTCCTGCCTCAGTCTCTCAAGTAGCTGGGACTACCGGTGTCACCATGCTTAGCTAATTTTTTATTTTCTGTAGAGATGGGTCTCACTATGCTCCCCAGGCTGATGTAGAATTCCAAGCTTCAACCAATCCTCCCACCTCAGCCTCCCAAAGTGCTGGGATTACAGGTAAGAGCCATGGTGCACTTGACCATGCAGTTTTATTCCATTTGTTTATTTCATGTTGTTTTTGTCTTTTCTTTTTTCTCTTTGCTTTTTAGTTTGGGAAGTTTCTATCCACTTGTCTTCAAGCTCGTTGATTATTTCCTCGTCTATATCTAGTCTACTGATGAGCCCATTGAAAGAATTATTTATGGTCTGGTTTTTGATAACTTTTCCTTTTGGTTCTTTCTTAGAATGTCTAGCTCTCTGTTTATACTACTCGTCTGTTGTTCACGGTTTCCATTAGCACTTTAGCATATTATCATTCTTTTAAAAAATGCATTGTATAGGCCAGGCAAAGCCCAGCCCTTTGGAAAACTAAGACAAGAGGATTGCTTGAGAGCAGGAGTTTAAGACTAGCCTGGGTGACAGTGAGACCCCCCTCACCTGCCACAAAATAAATTTTAAAACTTTGCTGGGCGTGGTGGTGTGTGCTTATAGTTCCAGCTACTCAGGAGGCTGAGTCAAGAGCTTCACTTGAGCCCAGGAGTTGGAGTCTGCAGTGAGCTATGATAGCACCGTTGCACTCCAGCCTGGACAAGGGAGCAAGACTCTCTATCTGGGGGGAAAAAAAGGAGAGGAAGAAATCCATGATCCGAGAATTCCAAGATTTCTGCCATATCTAATCCTGGTTTTGATTCGTGCCCCATCTCTCCAGACTGTTTTTTGTCACTTGCCATGTATTGTCATTTTTTTTAATTGTTGTTGTTGAAAGTCATCATGAAATAGTGAGTAAAAGGAACTGTGGAAAGTAGGTCTTTCATGTAAGGTTTAATGCTCCTCTGGCTAGGACCAAGGCTGTGTTTGCTGTTCGCTGTGGCCATAGGTGTCAAAGGCTCCGTTTCCTTCTGACGTCCTTTTCTCTCTCCTCTGTTGCCATGGGTATCCCTGGAGACTCCTTTTAAAGCAGGGTCTGAAACTTGCAGATGTTATCCATGACCCTGAGTTGTTATACGGGAGACTTACTGAGGAGCTGGCAAACCGTGGTACAAGGGGAAGCATCTTAGAGCCCCATGGTTCCATCTCTGTTTTATAAGCCCACACCCTGGGCTGTGGCCTTCATGAGGGCATCGTGGCTTCCCCACTCCACCCCCAATTAGGTGAGACGGGAAAACTGGGGGGCTTGGAGTTGAGGACTTCCCTTCTCCCAGAGTAGCCAGGCTTTGATGTACCCCACACTGGGTAGGCCTCAGTTCAGAACAGATTTTCTGGGCATTATCTCACATGGTCACATCCACCACCACCACCCATCTCCGCCCCCCGACCTGAGAGAACCACCAGAGGATTCTTCTCAGATCTTCACTGGGAAAAGGTAGTGCCAGACTCCCAAAGACCCCAGAAGGAAAGGCACCGTGTCTGAGAGGCCCGAGAAATGACCCAGAGACAACGGACAGGACATGGGCTTTACTCAGGAACTTACGGGGAAGGGGGTCCAGGCGTGGCCGAGTGGACAGGAACAAGCTATGCCCAGTTGTAAAAGGCACATGGAGCCGGGCTCGGTGGCTCAACCTGTAATCCCAGCAGTTTGGGAGGCTGAGATGAGTGGCTTGTCTGAGCCCACGGATTTGAGACCCGCCTGGGCAGCTTGGTGAGATCTCATCTCTACAATAAACCAAAAATCAGCCGGGCGTGGTAACGTGCGCCTGTAGTTCCAGCTACTTGGAAGTCTGATGTGGAAGGATCGCCGGAGCCCAGCAGGTCGAGGCTGTGGTGGCCGGGAGCGGCCACTGCACTCCAGTCTGGGTGACACAGTGAGACTCCAACTCAAAAAAAAAAAAAAAAGGCACATGGGTTATATGAGGTCCAACAATTGGGCTCGCAAACTATCCTAGAAAAAGGGCCTCATACCTCATTGCTGAGTACTACTACGATCACCTCCGAAGACCTCCCCTTGGGAAGCTATGCACCAATGCCAGCCAAAACAATTTTGGAACTCTTCCTGGAATGGCCCCAGAGCTGTCATCATTATTTGTTGAGGTCTGACAGTTGCATTCATGCACTTGCCACCATAGGCTTACATTGGCACAAATAACTGTACTGGAACACCTTCTCCTCACCTGACCTGCCCCCCACCCCCATGACTTTTTCCCTTACCTGAAGATAAAGAAAATATTGAAAGGAAGACATTGGGTGACATTCAGGACATCAGCACGACCGGCGTGCCTGGGACTGGAACCTGCAGGGAGGGGGTCCTCCCAGGTGGGCCAACCCCAGGAGCCCACCCCAGGCTCCAGACCCCCACTCGGGGCCACATCCAGATCCAGGGTGTGCTCATGCTGTCAGTGAGTGTGTGTCGTCCTACAAAGAACCAGGAGAGCATCCTGGGGGTACAACTCAGGCATGAGTGCCCCTCCTTTGCTGCCACCAAGGCTGAGTCTCACAATGGGGCCGTGTCTCTGCGGGTCTTCCTTCCAGATGCTACTCCTCAGGGGAATAAGCCGAGTCATCCGTCTGCCTCTCTCCTGTTTTTATAGAAGTGTTTTGCTCTGTGACCTCAATTACCTGATGAACTAAAGAAAAGTCGTCGATTTTCAGTTGTTCACATTTCAAGGAATGAAAGTGATGACTTCCAAGCCTCTGTACCTGTCGGACCAGAAACCAACCAACTCCAAGTGTCTCTTTCCTGGATACCATTCCCTCGCTTTTCTCTAGGGAAATAGCTCTGTTTCCTTGGGTGTGAATTCTTCTGTGAACAGACGCTCTCTCATCATGCCTGCCTTCCCCCCTCAGGCTGTGTACACCAGGGGCTGTGCACACCAGGGGTCCCCACCCCCTGGGCCACAGACCGCTACTGGTCCCTGGCCTTTTAGGAACTTGGATGGACAGCCAGAGGTGAGTGACAGCCCAGCCAGTGAGGCTTCACCTATACTTACAGCCTCTCCCCACCGCTCACATTACCGCCTGAGCGCCATCTGCTGTCAGTTCAGCAGTGGCATCAGATTCTCCTAGGAGTGTGAGCTCTATTGTGAAGTGCGCGTGCTAGGAATCTAGGTTCCCCGCTCCTTATGAGAGTCTCATGCCTGATGATCTGTGGTGGAACCGAGGCAGTGATACTAGCGGTGGGCAGCAGCTACAAATCCAGATTAGCGTGAGCGGTGAGGTTTGACCACACAGAGACCATCTAATTAGGTTGCTTGCAGACTCGTCTCAAAGCTCAACAGTGCATGGCAAGTGAGTTGACAGACTTCACTTGTACAGCTGCATCTGGTGACAGGCTTTTTTTTTTTCTTCCCTCCAAGTTGGAGCCCAGGCTGGAGTGCAGTGGCATGCTCATGGCCACCCACCGGGCTCTGGCGATCTTTCCTCCTCAGCCTTCCAAGTAGCCAGAGCTACAGGTGTGCGCAAATACACCCAGCTAATTTTTGATTTATTGTAGAGACGAGGTCTCGCCAAGTTGCCCAGGCGGATCTCGAACCCGCAGGCTCAGGCAATCCACTTGCCTCGGCCTCCCAAAGTGCTGGGATTACAGGCTGAGCCACTGAGCCTGGCGGCAGGCTTTAAGTCAAAATCTGACTCTTACTTTAGTCCGCACTAGACCTCTCATTATTTTACTTACCACTTCTGTCCACGCCTCTTTTTTTTTTATCGTGAGTTGTATAATTATTTCATTATATATTACAATGTAGTAATAATAGAAATAATGTGCACAGTAAATGTTACGCTCTTGAATAATCCCAAAACCATTACGCCCCTCCCTCAGGGTCTGTGGAAGAATTGTCTTCCATGAAACCAGTCCCCGATGCCAAAAAAGGTCAGGGGCGGCTGGTGTTCAGGCCTCTAGCGGAAGAACTCCCCTGAGCGTGTTCTGGGCTGACGTTCCCCCAGCCTCCCTCGGAGGCTTGCTGACAGCTACGCACCCCAGCCAGGCACACATGTCCTGCCCTTTAGCGGGCTTATCTCTGTATCTTTTCTGCAGATTGGGTACCGGGTGGGGTTGAATATGTACCATTCGGATGATGTCTCCCAAGTGGTTCTGGCAAATCCAGCGTGTGAACCTCTTGATCCCAGGCAGCCCCTCCCCCAACACAGGAGCCACGGCCAGGCCGTATTTCTGAAGCATCTCTAAAGAACACAACAGGCCTGTCCAGCGCACCCTAATGTTTTCTCACTTAGAAGAATGCATGTGGGCCGGGCTCGGTGGCTCAGCCTGTCATCCCAGCACTTTGGGAGGCCGAGGCAAGTGGATTGCCTGAACCCCCAGGTTCAAGACCCACCCGGGCAACTTGGTGAGACCTCGTCTCTACAATAAATCAAAAATTAGCCGGTCACCGTAGCATGTGCCTGTAGTCCCAGCTACTTGGGAGACTGAGGTGGGAGGATCGCTGGAGCCCAGCAGGTCAAGGCTGCGGTAGCCGGGAGCGTGCCACTGCACTCCAGTCTGGGCGACAGAGTGAGACTCCAACTCAAAAAAAAAAAAAAAAAAAAGTGTGCATGTGTTTCAGAGTAAACAAAAAACAAGCCCACGTGTTGTATCAGGTAGCTTCTGGCTCTCCTTGTTTCTTCCTGTGAAGCCAGAGTTGGGAGGAGTTGTTCTCTCAGTTCAGGCACTGTTGGGACCCCAGGCAGGACAACTCTCCCTGTGGGGGACATCTTGGGCACTGCAGGGTGCTGAGCCGTGTCCCTTGTTTCTGCCCACTCCGTGCCAGGAGTTGTGACACCCACAAGAGTCCTCAGACATTATTAAATGTCCCCCAGGGGCAGAATCACTCCCAGGTAAGAGCCACTCGCTTTAGTGAACCAGTTTTTGTTGTTTGAACCAGGGACTCGCTCTGTCTCCCAGGCTGGAATGCAGCGGCACGATCATGGCTCACTGTAGCCTCAACCTCTTGGGCTCAGGCGATCCTCCCACCTTAGCCTCCCAAGTAGCTGGGACTACAGACACATGCTACCACACCCAGCTCATTTTGGCTTCTTTGTTGGTGTCCACGGTCTGCCTGGTGAACTCCCTGACAACCAGGTCTCAGTCCTCAGTGACGTCTGTGAGCTGGGGGGCTGACTTGTGAACTGCTGGCAGAAAGCACAGCCTCACCTGTCAGCACGTTTCGAGGCTGTCCAGTCTCTGATCGATCTGGCACTGCCAGGGGGGGACTAGGGTCAGGCTGTTCCCCGTCTGTCTCTTCACCCTCCACCAGCCACCAAACCCGGCACCCCACGCCAGAGGCTCTCCACCTGGATTCTTTGTCACTCCCTGGGGTACCCCATTGTGCAGATGAGAAAACAGAGGCTCTGCCAGTCAGGGATTTGCCTAGCATCATCCCACTTGCCGGTGGCAGGGCCAGGCCAGGCGCCCATGCATCTACTCTTAAGCATGGCTTGTTCAAAGGTTGGGACCCACACACAGCCTTCAAGAGCAGGGAGGGGGTTGTCCCCCAAGCATGGCATGGACCCTGGACACCACACAAGGCTCATTGAGGGCTGGGCACGGTGGCTCACGCCTGTCATCCCAGCACTTTGGGAGGCTGAGATGAGAGGATTGGCTGAGCCCAGGTGTTCAAGACCAGCCTGGGCTACTTGGTCAGTCCTTGTCTCTACAATAAATAAAAAATGAGCCAGGCATGCACCTTTTGTCCCAGCTACTTGGAAGACTGAGGTGGAAGGATCACCTGAGTCCAGCAGGTTGAGACTGCGGTGGCCATGAGCATGTCACTGCACTCCAGCCTGGGCAACAGAGTGAGACTCTGACTCAAAAAATAAATAAAAAATAAAAGGCTCACTGAGTACCATCTCTGGGATGTTCTTGCATGAAATTCCCTTCCCTGAACAACTGTGCACAGCGTACCTGCAGGGCCCAGCCCTGTGCTCTGTGTTGTGTGCAACCTGCACCACTGTGCATGGGAGCCCTGTTCTCTGTGCTGTGTGTAACCTACACCAGCCCTGTCCTGTTCACCTTCGACATTGCCCAGGACGACTCTAGCCCTGGGAATCAGTCTTCTTTTCGGTATCTTCTTTGCCATGGAGATATCCTGTGAAAACGTTCCGGCCCCCAATGCTGATGCCTTTCTCGTCTTGCCTCTGCATCTTGGTACGAGTGTCAGGGAGTCCTGTCCCACCCTATGCACTGTGGGAAGGATGCTGATGTCAAGAAGCTTCCAGAAAAACCCAGGAGGACTGGGTTCTGAGAGCTTCAGGATAGCTGGAGGTTCCTGGAAGGGGGGTGCCCAGAGAGGGCCTGGCAGCTCTACCCATATTCCCCCATTCCTCGCCCTACACATCTCTTCATCTGCATCCTTTGCAATATCCTTTATGATAAACTGGCAGACATAAGCCAGTGTCTCCCTGAGTTCTGTGAGCCACTCCCACAGATTAGTTGAACCCAAAGAGGAGTGTTGGGAGCCGGCCATGGAGGTCCACTGATTGTTAGGGGCTCAGGCGGGCTGTTGACCCCGGGACCGCTAGGTGAGTCCAGGAGCTGAAGACCCCATTTTCTTCCACCTTGCTTAGCACTATAGCCAGAAAAAAACTTCTGCACAGTCAAGCATAAACACAATGATGCTGGAAACGGGCGCAGCTAACTTTAGAATAGTATTGTCCTTACTTTCCACTTCCCAGTTTGTGGTTTCGGCTTTTTGAATGAATAGTTTGATTCTGAGTCATGTCGAGAGGGCTTGTTTGTAGGTTACAAGCAGTATACGTCATTCTAGTTTAATTTTAAATTACTGTGATTGTGTAGTAGTTGTGATTATTTAAGTAGTTTTTCTACTAAACATAAAATTAAATTTTATATGATTTAGAAATATGATTTTAGCGAGAAATAGGTTTTTAGGAACCAGGAAACGAAAAGAAGAAAAACCTCCTACATGAAGGAATATACACCTGCAGTGCCTCAGGAGAATTACCTGATGAACTTTGCCCAGCAGAAGTGCTTGGTGAACCTTGCTCTGTTCAAGATGGAATTCAGCACACATGAAAGACTTTAAGCCAGGCTTGGTGGCTCAGCCTGTAATCCCGTGCTTTGGGAGGCTGAGGTGAGTGGATTGCCTGAGCCCGCGGGTTCGAGACCCGCTTGGGCAACTTGACGAGACCTCATCTCTACAGTAAAAATCAAAAATTAGCCGGGCATGGCAGCGCGTGCCTGTAGTTCCAGCTACTCGGAAGGCTGAGGCGGAAGGATCGCCGGAGCCCAGCAGGTCGAGGCTGCGGTGGCCGGGAGTGGCCACTGCACTCCAGTCTGGGCGACAGAGTGAGACTCCAACTCAAAAAAAAAAAAGAAAAAAGAAAGACTGTATATTCCTGGACTTATATTCTTGGATTTAATACTTATATTTACATAATTACGATAGTATAAGTTTAGGTTTATTAATATAGTTAGCGTTAAGTAAGGTTATATGATTGTATTAGCTTGAAGTTTTATGTCAGAATATATTTGGTTAAAATCATTATGGTGGTTTTGGGTTTAGGCATTGAGTGATGTTATTTCAAGATAATGTAAAGCCGCAAAACAAGGGCACACAAGAAACTGGTTTGGGGAACATTAACCAAGCATAAGAAACAAAAAGACAAGCCAGGCTCGGTGGCTCAGCCTGTAATCCCACACCTTAGGGAGGCTGAGGTGAGTGGACTGTCTGAGCCCGCGGGTTCGAGACCCGCCTGGGCAGCGAGACCTCATCTCTACAATAAATCAAAAAATCAGCCGGGCGTGGTAGCGCATGCCTCTAATTCCGGCTACTTGGAAGGCTGAGGCGGAAGGATTGCCGGAGCCCAGTAGGTCGAGGCTGCGGTGGCCGGGAGCGGCCACTGCACTCCAGTCTGGGCGACAGAGTGAGACTCCAACTCAAAAAAAAAAAAAAAAAGAAACAAAAAGACAATTTGTGGTTGTTCTTCCTCATGCTTGAGAAAACATCTGCTTGAGAGTTGGGGGCATCCTTTGTGCACCTGGACCTGTTCATGTGAAAGGCACATGCTACCCTTTGTCTTGTGATGATAACTTTGCAGAATTTGGGGATAAAAGCCCACTGCTAACTCGCAATAAATGGCATCTGCTCAATTCTCAGAACAGTTGTCCAAGTGCCTCCCTCTCTCTCTCTCTCTCTCTCTCTCTCTCTCTCTCTCACACACACACACACACACACACACACTCATCGCTGACACCGTCTCCACCTTCGGGAATCTCTGGACTCCACTGGAGCTGGACTCTGGCAGAGTGGTTTGTAGGGGTTTAAAGGCATTTCGGTCAGAAGTTCCAGAGGCCCCTGACTTGCAACTGGCATGGGGAGGAGGGCAGTCCTGGGGACTGAGCTCTCCCCCTGTGGGATCTGATGCTGACCAGGTAGACAATGTTGGAAATGAATTGGAGGACACCCAGCTGGTGTCCACTACTTGGTGTGTGTGGGGAAAAAAACCCCATACCTTTGGTCACCCAAGGTAGTGTTGATAATGGTGGTGGTGGTGGTGGCAGCAGAGGGAATGCCCTGTTTTCGGAGCAGCTCCTCCTGCCCCAGTCGAGCCTTCAGATGAGGCAGCCCCTGCTGAAGGCTTGACTGCAGCCTCACGAGAGGCCCCAAGCCAGAACCACCAGCGACAAAGTGGCTCCTAACAGATATGGTACCCAATGGGTGGAAAAAAAGTGCGAGTTTTTTTCTGAAACACCCCCATTCCCCACTCTTTATAAATTTTTGCTTTCCTGGCTATGCTGAAGCCCTCCCCGATTTCCTACTACCCCTGTGAAAACTCCTGGTCACCTCAGCACAAATCAAAGATGAGTTCAGTTCACACAGAACTCTTCCCATTGTGGTGGTATTACTGAGTAAAACGTGTTCTCGGCGCTTTAACCAAGGACTGTTTATCTTTGACAAGGGTTCTGCATTGAGTGGTGAGCCCAGGCTCGGAGCCCAAAGTGGCCAGGACTTGCTTCTGGCCCCTCATCATGTCCTGTCCCCTCAACACAAGTCGGATCTGTCAGGAAATACATGTGGGGACTCTAAACTAAGTCAGCCAGTTTAGTAGCCAATTTCCAAGATGGCCACTGAAGGGGTCCACATCCTTAAGTAGCCCCCTCCCTCACCAAATAGGGCTGACACGTGTCCCTTCAACAGATGTGGTGGAAATAGCCGTGTACCACTTCTCAGGTGGGGTCTTAATAAGTAAGTTGCATACAGGTGAATTGTGGACTTCTAGCCAGCCCTCTTTCCACAACAGTGGACTTGGTACCCTATATCTTGCCATGACCCCCCATGTGTTTGCCTTTGGACGTGCATTACTCAGAGGGAGAGACCCAGGCAGGGTGACAGCGTGCACCCCAAACCATACAAGCCCTCGTACACCCAGCCCTGGCTGTCCCTCAGTCCAGCCATCTTCCCCCAAGACCCACCTCGGCAGCCAGAGGCCCTGGTGGATAGACAGGGTCAGGCTGTATCAGTCCAAGATGGAGATGCTGGGGCTACGGAAGACGTCCAGCAGCAATTTGGGATAAAGAACATCCTGGCTCGGTTGGTGGTCAGCCTTCTGGCCAGGCCAAGGCGTGGCAGAGAATGGGTCTGCCTGAACAAGTAGGTGCACGAGCAGAGCGTGGCCTCAGGACGCTGGCCCCAGCCTCACCCAACATGTGCTTCTGGCTGGCCGGAGCCCTGGCCCCATGGCCCACTTGTCAATCTGCCTCAGGAGTGTGTTCGAGTCCAGCTAGCTGCCTTCAAATTGTCAGGCTTCTGGTCCCGGATCACAGGACCCTGCACAACGTGTCAGACCTCATCAGCTACAGGCATTCCCCGGGGAGCCCCGTGCAGGACAGGCCAGCCGCAGGTTGGTGCTGAGCCCCCGACTGGAAAGAGCGGCCTGGACCGCTACTGAGACGCCTCGGGGCCAGGTGTCGGCCATCCTCGTCCAGGAGCCAGTCCATGAGTGATACAGCGAGGTGGTAACAGCAGCCACCAGGGCTCCAGCAGGGGCCCCAAGGAGGAGCAAACTCCTGGGCTCAAGCCATCCTCCCATCGGTCTCCCAAAGCAGCGGGAGTACAGGCCTGAGTCACTGCACTGGTGATTCTCCACTCTGAATGATATCGGGCCCGCTTAGATAATCCGGGACAAATTCTCCATCCCAAGACACTTAAACTTAGTCCTGCCTGCAAAATTCTTGCTATGTGAGGTACCACAATCACAGGTCCTAGGGACTAGGGAAGGGACACTTGTCTTCATCATTCTACCAATCACAGGGAACCACCAGGATTTCCTGATAGATGTGGACAGACAGGCAGGTGTCAGGGTGTTGCCAGAGTTTGATTCGGAGCAGCTGGAAGGATGAAGCAGCTACCATCCGAAGACCGAGAAGAGGGCTTGGCTGAGGAGATCAGGGGTGGAATCATCGAGAAGGTTGGAGACAGAAACGTGGGAGCCGCCAGCAGGGAGATATCACCAGGGCTAAACCCAAGATGTGAAGAGCCGCATCTGTGGTCTCGACTCTGGAGGACTCCAGCCCGTCAGAGTCAGACAGCCTGAGGAAGGGCAGGGAGAGGGACAAGGTAGAGGAACAGTGGGGAGGGCTGGGCTGCGGACAGTTCATCCTTCGTGGCACCCATCTGGCCTCTTGGCACCTGAGTTTCTCTCTCTCCCTCTCTGTCCCTCCCCTCCCCCTCAGCCTCAACCTCCTGGGCTCAGGCAATCCTTCCACCTCAGCCTTCCAAGTAGCCGGACCCACAAGTGCGCGCCACCACGCCCAGCTAATTTTTTTGTTTGTTGTAGAAACGAGGTCTTGCCAAGTTACCCAGGCGGTCTTGAATCTCTGGGTTCAAGCATTCCTCTTGCCTCTGCCTCCCAAAGTGCTGGCATGACAGACATGAGCCACCGCACCTGGCAGTACCTGAATTTTCAACCCCACCTTATCAGGGGCTCGCTTGACAGGTAGAGAGTGGCTCAGGCCACACACCTTGTTCCCTGCACATATTTTGTCTTGAGTTTTTTGTTTGTTCTTTTTTTTTTTTTTTAGTCAGGTTCACATTCTGTTGCCCAGGCTGGAGTGCAGTGACACGATCACGGCTCGCCTCAGCCTCGGCCTCCTGGACTCAAGTGATCCTTCTCTCTCAGCCTCCCAAGTAGCTGGAGCTACAGGCATGCACCACCATGCCTGGCTGATTTTTTAAATTTTTTGCAGAGACAAGGTCTCGCTATGTTGTCCAGGCTGGTCTCGAACTCCTGGGCTCAAGCAGTCCTCTGCCTCTGCCTCTCAAAGTGCTGGGATTACAGTCACAAGGACCCAGCCAAGTCATTTGATTTTTAAAAAACTTAAATTATGGTTAAAAAAAAAAAAAAACCCATGACATGAAACTTGCTCTCTTAACCATTTACAAATGTATGGCTCAGTCGTGTTAAGTACATTTACATCTTTGTGTAACAGTTCTCCAAAACTTTCTCATCTTCCCAAAAGGAGACTCTGTCCCCATGAAACACTCCCCCTCCCTGTCCCCAGCCCCTGGCACCCACCGTGCTACTTTCTGTCTCTATGACTCTGACGACCCTGGGGACCTCCTATGAGGTCATGTAGTATTTGTCTTTCTGTGTCTGGCTTATTTCACTGAGCGTGAGGTTCATATTGTAGCCTGTGACAGATTGGAGGCTTTTTAAGGCTGAATCATATTCCACTGTAAGGATTCACTACATTTTATTTATCCATTCTTTTTTTTTTTTTTTTTGAGTCAAGGTCTCCCTCTGTCACCCAGGCTGGAGGGTGGTGGCACAATCACGGTTCACCACAGCCTCCATCTCCTGGGCTCAAGTGAGCCTCTCACTTCAGCCTCCCGAGTAGCTAGGACTACAGGTGCATGCCACCGTGCCCGGCTATTTTTTTTTTTTTTTTTTTTTGTAGAGATGAGGTTTTATTATATTGCCTCAGCTGATCGCGAACTCCTGGGCTTGAAAGACTTTTGGCATATGGTTGGGCAACCACCACCACAATCAAAATGTAGAATATTTACGTCACTACAAGAGCCTCCCTCAGGCCACTTGGTAGTCCATTCTCTTGCCTTCACCTGCCAACCCATTTTGACTTCCATCTCAGAGTTCTCTTGTAGGGTCTCCTACACATGGAGTCACACGGCACGTGGCCTCCTGTGTGTGTCCCCATTCGTTCAGCACAACATCTGCGATGCAGCCTCGTCATTGGGCGCGTTAGGGGTTCTCTCCTCTTGATCATTTGGTGTTAAGGCTGGACCCTACTTCATCCACATGGAAGAAGACAATTGGGCCCTGATTAATGGACACTCGAGTTGTGCCCCATCCATGGTGATCATGAATAGGGTGACCACAAACATTCATGTCCAGGTGCAGACATATGCTTTCGTTTCTCTTGGTGCGTGTCCAGGAGGAGAATGGCTGGGCCATATAGTAGGTGTTTAACTTTATAAGAAACTGTCAGCCAGTTGTGGTGGCTCACACCCGTCATCTCAGCACTTTGGGAGGCAGAAGTGAGACCGGGCGTGGTGGTGAGCGCCTGTAGTTCCAGCTACTTGGAAGGCTGAGGTGGAAGGATCACCCGAGCCCAGCAGGCCGAGGCTGCGGTGGCTGTGAGCATGCCACCGCACTCCAGTGGGCAACAGAGTAAGACTCCGACTCAAAAAGAAAAAGAAAAGAAACTACCCAAGCTGTTCTCCAGAGTGGCTAGACTGTCTTGTTCCCACCAAATGAGCATTCCAGTTGGTTTGCATTCTTGTCAGCGCTTGGCATAGTCTTTTTTCATTTTTATTTTGTTATTTTTAAGTCAAGGTCTTGCTCTGTCTTCCAGGCTGGAGTGAAGTGACATGATCATAGCTCACTGCAACCTCCAACTCCTGAGCGCAAGTGATCCTCCCGCCTCAGCCTCCCAAGTAGCTGGGACTACAGGTGCACACTACTGCACCTGGCTAATTTTGTATTATTTGTGTTGGGATTACGGTGTGACCCACCACGCATGGCCCTTTCCCCAGTCCTTAAAAGATACGCTCTGTGATATCAAGTATCACGTCTCTATAATATTGTGTAATATAGAGATATCATAATGTAACAATTTCCTCCTTATTGGTCCATATTTATGGCGTTCTGGTTGTTGGACTTTTTTGCCTGTTTCACTTTGATTTGATGAAATGTAGGCATGCAGCCGGGCTCAGTGGCTCAGCCTGGAATCCCACACCTTTGGGAGGCTGAGGTGAGTGGATTGCCTGAGTCTGCGGGTTCGAGACCCGCCTGGGCAGGCGAGACCTCATCTCTACAATAAATCAAAAAATTAGCCAGGTGTGGTAGCGCACACCTGTAGTTCCAGCTACTTGGAAGGCTGAGGCGGAAGGATTGCCAGAGCCCAGCAGGTCGAGGCTGCGGTGGCCAGGAGTGGCCACTGCACTCCAGCCTGGGCGACAGAGTGAGACTCCAACTAAAAAAAAAAAAAAAAAGAAAAAAAGAAAAAAAGAAAGACTTTATATTCCTGGACTTATATTCTTGGATTTAATACTTATATTTACATAATTACGATAGTATAAGTTTAGGTTTATTAATATAGTTAGCGTTAAGTAAGGTTATATGATTGTATTAGCTCGAAGTTTTATGTCAGAATATATTTGGTTAAAATCATTATGGTGGTTTCGGGTTTAGGCATTGAGTGATGTTATTTCAAGATAATGTAAAGCCGCACAACAATTAAGGGCACACAAGAAACTGGTTTGGGGAACATTAACCAAGCATAAGAAACAAAAAGACAAGCCAGGCTCGGTGGCTCAGCCTGTAATCCCACACCTTAGGGAGGCTGAGGTGAGTGGATTGCCTGAGCCCGCGGGTTTGAGACCCGCCTGGGCAGTGAGACCTCATCTCTACAATAAATAA
The DNA here is from genome assembly GCA_027257055.1 of Cephalopachus bancanus. Classification (NCBI taxonomy): domain Eukaryota; kingdom Metazoa; phylum Chordata; class Mammalia; order Primates; family Tarsiidae; genus Cephalopachus; species Cephalopachus bancanus. Next base: position 125,484 of record JAPVLO010000700.1, read on the forward strand.
AAAATTAGCCAGGCGTGGTAGCGCGTGCCTGTAATTCCGGCTACTTGGAAGGCTGAGGCGGAAGGATCGTCGGAGCCCAGCAGGTCGAGGCTGCGGTGGCCGGGAGCGGCCACTGCACTCCAGTCTGGGCGACAGAGTGAGACTCCAACTCAAAAAAAAAAAAAAAAGAAATGTAGGCATGCACACCCTGGTAGCTCAAGCTCTATACACATGGTTATTTGTGCTGACTTCTGCATCGACGTGACAATTCAAGATGGAACACACCTTGGTTCTTTTCTCTCAGATGAGCGGAGTGGATCCAGGGGGTTCCTCTCCCCCAACTCCAGAATCTTGGTGACAGCCACCTATCCCTTGTTCCCGTGTCTAACAAGCATCTCAAACAGAGCCCACCTGGAATTGCTGATGTGACCTCCCACCCCCGCCTCGTCCCTCCATTCCAACCTTCCACAATCTCAGACGACAGCAGCTCCATCTTTCCAGTTTCAAGGGCCAGAAATCTTGGTCATTCTCAGTGCCTTTTGCGCTCGGAGATACCCAAGAAATTCTGTGGGCTCTGTCTTCAGAATCTAAGCACTTCTCACCCCCTCCCCTGTACACTTTGGTCCAAACTATCTTCGTCTTCGCCTCAACCGCTCTGTTTCCACCCAGATTGTCCTCCCTACAGAATCCAGAGGGCACCTGTGAGCACCTGAATCAGGTCCTGTCCCTTCTCTGCCCACAGCCTTCCATGGCTCCTACCGCCCTCGGGGTCAAAGCCCAAGTTCTCCCTGCGACCCACCAGGCCCTGCACGACCTTTCCACCCTCCACTCTTCCCTCTCCCCACCTCAATCGCTGTGCTCCAGTCACATGGACCTCCAACAGGCCTGGATCACCCTCCCCAGATCTCCCCATGGCTCCCTTTACCACCTCGTTGAAGTCTTTGTTGAAATGTCATCCCTCTCTCAGCGAGGCTCTTCTTGGTCACCATATTTTAAATTTTTACCCCCCATCTCTGGCTCTACCTGCCTCCCTGCATTATGTTTCTCTGGACTACGGACCACTGTCTTTGTACTGTACCATTTACTTGTTTATTCTGTTGACTGGGCAAGTGCGGTGAGGTTTCTTAGCCCCTTTACTAATCTGAAAAATGGGCATTCATTCATTCATTCAACAGATACTCCAGGGCTAGTGCCGCACAAGAGCAAAGCAGTCTGGCCCCTTGCCCTCATGGAACTGACCAATCAAATAAACGGCCATGGCACCGTTGTGCCATGTGATGGAGGCTGGGTAGAAATTGAAAAGGGCTGTTAATAGGGGGGGCAGGTTTTGGGAACCAGGATGGTGGGAATGGCCTACTGGGGAAACACCGCTAGAAAAGAGACACAATTAACAACAGCAACCATAAGAAAAGCAGCTTACACTGATGCGATGTTTGCTGGGTGCCAGAGGTAGTGATGTCTGTAAACCCAGTGAATCCGTGTAGCAAAACCCATGAGCTAGGGGCTATGGTATCTTATATATTTTCATATAAAATGTTAATATTAAAGAAACTTTACAGCCGGGCTCGGTGGCTCAGCCTGTAATCCCGTGTCTTTGGGAGGCTGAGGTGAGTGGATTGCCTGAGCCTGCGGGTTCAAGACCCGCCTGGGCAGCGAGACCTCATCTCTACAATAAATCAAAAAATCAGCCGGGCGTGGTAGCGCGCACCTGTAGTTCCGGCTACTTGGAAGGCTGAGGCGGAAGGATCGCTGGAGCCCAGCAGGTCGAGGCTGCACCGGGAGCGGCCACTGCACTCCAGTCTGGGTGACAGAGTGAGACTCCAACTCAAAAAAAAAAAAAAAGAAACTTTACATTCAACTTATATTAATTAAATATGAAAGTATGGCATTGCTATCTTTACAAATATATTAGATACATATTATGCATATATAAAATAGGTTCTTAAAATGTACATATTCATATATTATACCTATGATAACGGTCCCATTTTTACATATGGAGAAACTGAGGCACAGAGTGGCAAAGTAACATGTGCAAGAAGACGCGGCTAATGGCTGGGCTGGGATTCGAACCCGTGCCGTACTGCTCCCGCCTTCAATCTCGGGCCTTCGGGAAGCCTTAGAGAAACCGCTCCGACACCGACGCGGAAGGACACCTAGCAGACCCGGGCGAGCACCGCCGCACATGCGCAGGAGGCGGCGTGGGGCCGTGCTGGCAGGGAGAGGCACGGGCGCGGGAGGAAGTGGGCCGGAGCAGCACGCAGGCGCACGAGGGGACGGGAGACGCGTGCGGGTGCCGGCGGCGGGGGGGGAGCCCCCCCCAATCTCCGGAGGCGCAGGACACGGAGGCAAAAGCAGGTTGGGGGGAGAGAGGGGAGGGGAAGGGGGCGGGAGAGAGGTGGGGAGGAGGAGGGGGACGGGGGAGGAGGAGAAGGTGGGAGGAGGAGGCGGGGGGCAGGACGGGAGACGGAACGGCGCGCAGGCGCAGGCGGGGCAAGAGTAGTGCGCAGGCGCAGGAGTGGGGGGGGGGCGGTCCAGCCGGAGCGGCGCGCAGGCGCAGTTCGCCACGCGGTACTTGGAGAAGCGCCCTGGTGCTGGTTGTGGGCGGGCAGGTGCCGTGTTTTCGTGCCTGGACGCCCAGCGCGATGTCGCTGGAGTACTTGATGGCCGTGCTCATGCCCATGCCTCATCGTGCAGCCGCAGCTGCGTGTCGCGGTCGCGCTGCCTGGTCCAGTAGTTGCAGCCTGCACGGCGGGGGCGGGACGGCGGGGCCAGACCCCCGGGGCACCGAGGGAGGGGCGGGGGGGGGTGTCAGGGGCAGAACCAGGCGAGATGGGGGCGCAGGGCGGGGGTGTGGCACTGCCGGGGACGGGGAAGGGCGGCGGACAGGGGCACAGAAGTGGATGCAGGGACAAGTGGACGGTCGGACGCACGGACCCAGGGCGAGGAGTTCAGGAGGAAACTCACCAGCGAGCAGACAGCTCAGCTACAGGCGCATGGTGCCGTGGGTTCCCCCTCCCGTGCACCCCCTCCCCAAGGGTCGGGCGCCTCTGAACACTGCCGACCGCCTGCCCCCCCCGTGTGCCCAGCCCGGCCTCGTGGCAGAGGGGCAGCGCCACCTGTACCCCCAGTCCTCAGGCAGCCTCCTCTGAAGGGACAGACTAGACCTTCTCAGCCCTGAAGGGCTAGACCCCCTCCCCACCCTCAAACGGGGCTCTCTGGGAACCCCCTGACCCTCGCCCAGGGCCCAGGGAGCCCCAGCCTCTGTTTCTCTTTTCTGAGAGTTGATCGCCGCCCTTCTGCGATGTCTTCCCAATCCTGTCCAAGGACGTGGCGGCGTCTAGAGTCTCTCTGCTTCCTTTCCCACTGTCTGGGTGGCATCCCGTTTGCTGGGGCTGGGCAAATATTTAACAAAATCACGGGGGAAGGGTTGGGAGTGTCCTCAGGGCGGCACAGGGTCATGGGTAGAAAAGAGAGAAAAGCGTCTTAGACGTGGAATGGGAGGAGGAAGAGGAGCTTAGAAATGAAACAAGACAGGTGTAGGTAGGGAATTGTTTTCTGGTACCTTCCATGCCCATTCCCCACCCGGTGTGCAGCCTGGTTTGTCCCTGGGAGGAATGGAACTACCTGTACCCCAGGTCCTCCCTCCCTGCCACCCAGGACACATTTTTCACCCTTCTCTGTCACTGGGAGGGTGGTGTCCACTGCCAGCTCCAGCTTCTTCTTATCAGCTGCATCACTCCCCTCTGTTCTAGCCACAAAGGGGGACAGCGGTCCTCTGGACTGGACATCCAACGTGTCCTCCCGCCATGGCAGGCCTCTGTGACATCACCCTGGAGCCTGTGGCCTGGAACCATGAGGGGGATGGGGCGTACTGCCCTTTTTTGCAGTGACCACTTTCGGAGGGCAGGGCGGGGTCCACCCAAGAAGGCCTTTTGCTGCCACACAAGTCAGTGGCTTCCAAGGCGACAGTCCCCAGGAAGGATCTGGGGGCCAGTCTGGCAACTGGAGGGACTCCAGAGTCACTGTTCTGCATGGGTCAGCCTTGAGAGGTAGAGTTCACAAGGAAGCCTGAAGAAGAGTGAAATTGAAGCGGCAAACAAGGAAGGTGTGGTATGACTTCTCAGAGGCCAGGAAGCAGAGCCCTGGGCTCCCAGAAAGTTGAGTTAGAGAAGACTCAGTCCCTGTGCCTGGGGGTTTATGAATTCATTTCCCCACCAGGCATGGTCTGAACCATCAATAATCACTGTACAATCAACATGTGTGTGGAGAGAAATTTTCAAATATTGTCGGATGTGGTGGAGATTGATAAATGAAGAAATCATTTCAAAGCCTTTCTGTTCTTCAAAAACATAAAAACTGGAATGACCGTATTATCCGTGAAAGGACATAAGATGGAGTCAACATAGCCAATGTGCAGCCATCTTCAGACGGCCTAGTTCTGCCATATTCTCTTATCATCACCTAGCTTGCCCTCTGAGCAAGGACAGAACTGGTCTCTCAGAGGTAGCTACCGATAATTGCTTTACAACTACCGCCCCAGCTCGTTTTGTAAACAAGTAAACCTAATCAACTTCTTGACCCAGACCCCGCCAGCATGGCAACCGGTCGTCTTGTGACTGACCCACTCATCTGCCTGATATCCATCACCTGCCATCAGTACCTGTGCTTACCTGCCTTCCGTGATGACATGGAGCAGACCACCACTCAATCACCTTAACGACCTGCCCCCAACAAAGGGAGGGGTTAAGAGGTATTCAAACAGCAGTCACCATGGTTTGGCTAAGCTGTGGTCTGGACACGTGGCTCCTTGCGCTGTGCTCGCCATGTTCCTAACTTTGGCCCCTTCCCTTGGGGAGGTGAATTGTGTGTGTGTTTCTCCTTCTCTTTCTCTCACTTACTTTCTAAATAAACTCTATTTTCCAGTCTGTGCAATTCTTTGCATCTTCTGCACGGCACCGGATTGCAGACCAGACATCCCCATCGGGCCTGACTTAACATTCTGGAGGCCCGCTGGGAGATTTTTAACCTAACACCAGGAATTCCACTTCTGGGTGTATGCACCAAAGAATTGACAGCACCCATGTCCATGCTAGCGTTCACAGTAGCCAAAAGGTGGAAGCCACTCAAGTGTTCATGGATAGATGAATGGATACACAAAATGTGGTGTATAGAACAGTCAGTCTGAAAAAGCAAGGGAACTCTAGCACATGCTACAAATATGGATTAACCTTGAAGACATTATGCTCAGTGAAATAAGCCAGTCACAAAGAGACAAGTACTCTATGATTCCACTCATAAGGTACTTAGAGTAGTAAAATTCAAGAGGCAGAAAGTAGCGTGGTGGGTGCCGGGGGGGCTGGGGATGGGGGGACGGGGAGTGAGTGTTTCATGGGGACAGTTACTGTTTGAGAGGAGGAGAAGGTTCTGGAAGTGACGGTGGTCATGGTTGCACCACAGTGCGAATGCGGTTAATGCCACTGAACTGTGTACTAAAAAATGGTTACAATGACACATTTTATGGTGCATATATCTTGCCACATTAAAAAAATATATGTTAAAAGCCTTTAAAAAGTTAGTAGCGCCGGGCTCGGTGGTTCAGCCTGTAATCCCGCGCTTTTGGGAGGCTGAGGTGAGTGGATTGCCTGAGCCCACGGGTTCGAGACCCGCCTGGGCAGCGAGACCTCATCTCTACAATAAATCAAAAAATCAGCCGGGCGTAGTAGCGCATGCCTGTAATTCCAGCTACTTGGAAGGCTGAGGCGAAAGGATCACCGGAGCCCAGAAGGTTGAGGCTGCGGTGGCTGGGAGCAGCAGTGAGACTCCAACTCAAAAAAAAAAAAAAAGTTAGTAGCTTCTCAAAGAGCAGCCACAAAGAGAATAGTGAAGCCAGAGAGAGAATTGTTGTAGAAAATATATAGATTCTTCTACCGAGGTTGAGGTTGAGCCTTTTTTTTTTTCCATTGACAATACAATTTCCATCACTTAATGAGGAATCAGTCTTGGAAAGGAAATGAAAAAAATATTTTCAAAAGACATGCTCATCTATGTAAAAAGCTTGTACTTTTGAGAAATAGTTTAGCAGGGAGGAGTCTAGGTACAATAAACATGCAAAAATCCACTGTGGGTTTTTTTTTTTTTTTTGGCAAGGAGAATGTCTTTATGTATTTCTGGTATATTTATAATTTTGTATTTAAAAAATGAAATTCGGCCAGGCTCGGTGGCTCAGTCTGTGATCCCAGCACTTTGGGAGGCCGAGGTGAGTGGATTGCCTGAGCCCGCCAGTTCGAGACCTGCCTGGGCAACTTGACGAGACCTCATCTCTACAACAAATCAAAAATTAGCCGGGCGTGGTATCGCGCGCCTGTAGTTCCAGCTACTTGGAAGGCTGAGGCGGAAGGATCGCCGGAGCCCGGCAGGTCGAGGCTGCGGTGGCCGGAAGCAGCCACTGCACTCCAGTCTGGGCGACAGAGTGAGACTCCAACTCAAAAAAAAAAAAAAAAAGAAATTCACAAGGGGTTCTGGGATGTCTCTGGGTAAACAGAACCTTAAGGAAGATTTGTTTTTTCCTGTTCTGGTGTGCTGTCCCTCTCTGGGCTGGGAGATATTCCCTCCCCCACCCCACCTTGACAAATATTCTTTCAGGGACACACTGTGGCTATGCTGTGTCAGCTTTTGTCTGCTTATAATGGACTGTTGCATGGGAGAGGGATAACCTATCTTTTTTGCTGTTGTTTTGGACTTTACTACAACAGCAAAACTCATCTCTGATGATGGAATTAGTCAAGAGTCATACCTTGGCTCTTGAGTTCACCAAGACTTACTATGACGATCACCATTAACTTGTACCAAGAACTTTCTGGGCCAGGCTCGGTGGCTCAGCCTGTCATCCCAGCACTTTGGGAGGCTGAGGCGAGTGGATTGCCTGGGCCCGTGGGTTCAAGACCAGCCTGGGCAACTCGGCGAGACTTCATTTTTACCATAAATCAAAAATTAGCCGGGCATGGTAGTGCTCACCTATAGTTCGAGCTACTTGAAGGCTGAGGTGGAAGGATCGCCGGAGCCCAGCAGGTTGAGGCTGCAATGGCTGGCAGCATGCCACTGCACTCCAGTCTGGGGAACAGAATGAGACCCCAACTCAAAAAAAAAAAAGAACTTTCTGGAGTAGACACTGCCCTCTTATTATCTCAAGGAACTTCCATGGCCACCCTGTGAGATGGTGGGGGAGGGGTCTATTTTCCCAATTAAAACTCTCTGACAGCCGAGCACAATGGCTTGTGCCAGTAGATCCAGTGATTTGTGAGTATTACTTGAACCCAAGAGTTCAAGACCAGCCTAGGCAACACAGCGAGACCTCGTCTCTACAAAAAAAAAAAAATTTATTTTTAATAAGCTGGGCGTGGTGGTGCACATCTGTAGTCCCAGCTACTAGGGAGGCTGAGGTGGGAGGATCTCCTGAGTCCAGGAAGTCCAGGCCGTGGTGAACCATGATCACACCACTGCACTCCAGCTTGGACGACAGAGTGAGACTCCAACTCAAACCAACAACAAACCCCCTAAGTCTCAGAAGGTAAAATTCACACACAGCTGGTCAGAATTTGAACCCAGAACTGATTTCAGAGCCCCGGCCTTTCCCATCCTACTAAACAAAGGACAGAGTGTTTGTGTCTGGCCCAAAATCAAGACACAGGGTGCTGAAGTGCTTTATTATCAGAACTTATTGGGAGGGCTTCTGAGGTGCTTCTAGGAAGGTGAGTGGTTTTGGGGGCCCAGTTCTTGATACTTTTGAGGTCTTTTTCTTTCTCATGTCCTCCATTGAGAAAAAAATCCAATTGGAGCCCACAAGCTCAGAACCTCCTTCTGAAACAGGCTGTTCTTTGTAGACCTCCGAATAGGCTTCCCTGGGATCATGTCTTGAAGATTGATAGGCCTGTCATGGGTGATCCCATTGCACTGAGAGACACGGCAGATGCGGCTGGGAGTCCCTCAAGAGGACAACAGGCAAGAAACCGACCCACAGGGAATGTGGCTTCCTAAAAACAGGAGGACGAACCCCCACCCAGAGTAGCAATTCACCTGTTGCAATGGCGTCTTCCTGTTGGGGGCCGGAGGGAGGAGAAACGAGTTATCACATGGAAATCCTTGCACTATATGCGTTCGTTTTCTGGGTTCCCTCAGCCACCTTGCAGCGAAAATATTCCCATGTGAACCGATGCATTTATAAATTGGCCTTTGCCCCCAAATCCCTTCAAGGTCAACTTTAATAAAGCAGCGCCATCCGAGAGAAATATCACTTGAGTCACCCATGCAATTTACAATTTTCTAGTAGCTACACGAAAAAAAGGAAACGGTAAAATTGATTTTTAGTTGTGTGTGTGTGTGTGTGTGTGTGTGTGTGTGTGTAAGACAGGGTTTCACTCTGTCGCCCACACCGTGTGCAGTGGCATGATCCCAGCTCACTGTAGCCTTGACCTCCTGGACTCAAATGATCCTTCTGCCTCAGCCTCCCGAGTAGCATGGACTACAGGCATGCGCCACCGCACCCGGCTAATGTTTTTGATTTTTTTTTTATAGAGATAAGTTCTCACTATGTTGCCCAGGCTAGTCTCAAACTTCTGGGCTCAAGCGATCTTTCCTCCTCGGCGTCCCAAAGTGCTGGGATTACAGGCATGTGTCACTGCACCCAGTTCTAATAATATATTTTATGTAGCCCAGTATGTCCAAAATATCATCTGGGCATGGAATCAATATTTTAAAATATTAACCAGGCTTGGTGGCTCAGCCTGTTATCCCAGCACTTTGGGAGGCGGAGGTGAGTGGGTGGCCTGAGCCCCTAGATTTGAGACCAGCTTGGGGGACTTGGCAAGACCTCATCTCTACAATCAATCAAAAATTAGCTGTGCAACTTGGAAGGCCGAGGCGGAAGGATCGCCAGGGCCCAGCAGCAGGTCGACGCTGGGGTGACCGTGAGTGTGCCGCTGCACTCCAGTCTGGGCTACAGAGTGAGACTCCAACTCAAACCAAAAACAAAGGGGGGAAGGAAAGAAGGAACCAGACATGGCGGCTCACACCTGTCATCCCAGCACTTTGGGAGGTGGTGGAGTGAGGATTACCTGAGCCCAGAGGTTCAAGACCAGCCTGGGCAACATGGTGAGACATTGTCTCTACAATAAATAAAAAAATTGGTGACACATGCCTGTAGTTCCAGATACTTGGAAGGTTGAGGTGGAAGGATCGCTGGAGCCCAGCAGGTCAACGCTGGGGTGGCCGTGAGTGCCACTGCACTCTAGCCGGGGCGACAGAGTGAGACTCCATCTCAAAAAAAATTTTTTTTAATATTAATGAGATATCTTACTCTTCTGTTTTTTGTACTGAGACTTTGACATCCAGTGTGTGTTTTACATTTAACTATACAAGGTCTCATTCTGTCGCCCAGGCTGGAGTGCAGTGGTGCAATCATAGCTCACTGCAGTCTCAAACTCCCGGACCCAGGTCCTCTTTCCTCAGTCTCCCAAGTAGCTGGGACTACAGGCACATACCACCATGCCTGGCTAATTTTTTAATGTTTTGTAGAGACGAGGTCTCACCATGTTGCCCAGATTGGTCTTGAACTCCTGGCCTCAAGCAATCCTCCTGCCTCAGCCTCCCAAAATACTGGGATTGCAGTTGTGAGCCACTACACCTGAACTGGCCTCACAATTTCAGCCTCCAGAATTGAGACAATAAGTTTCTCAATAAGTTTAAGCCCCGCAGTCTGTGGTATTCGTTATGGTAGCCCCAGCAAACTCATACAGGTGGGTTGGCTGTGGGCGTCAGAAGAGAAATTTACCCATGAGAAGGTAATAGGTGGCCCTTAGGTGGGTGAAGATGCATTCTACTCTCTGCCTGCTCTGTGCATCTAGTGGGATTAAGAAAACAAAGCCCTATCGGCAATTCATAGTGTCGTAGAGGTTCCCTGGGAAAGGACAGGGGGAATGGTGGGTGCCCCTGGGAAGTTCAAGTCTCCATCTCTTACCATCTCTGTAACGGGCCAACATACCTCATTCTTTGGATCCCTGACAAGCAGGACTTCCCCCACCAAAGTTCCTGACAAAAGACCTTCTTCCAAATAAGCCGCAATGAAACATTTGGGTGTTTAATGAAAAACTCTGGTTCTAGATGGGAGGATGGCCCCCTGCCTCAGAGATGAGTAGAAAAGGCTGGCTGGGTGTGGTGTCTCAGGCTGGGTTCAGTGGCACATGCCTGTAATCCTAACACTTTGGGAGGCTTGCTTGTGACCAGGATTTTGAGACCAGTCTGGGCAACACAGTGAGATCACCATCTCTACACAAAATTAAAAAATTAGCTGGGTGTGGTGGCACATGTCTGGAGTCCCAGCTACTCAGGAGGCCAAGGTGGGACGATCACTTGGATCCAGGAGTTTGAGGCTGCAGTGAGCTATGATCGTACCGACATAGCAAGACCTCATCTCTATAAAAAATTTAAAAATTGGCCAGGCTTGGTGGCTCAGCCTGTAATCCCAGCACTTTGGGAGGCCGAGGCGAGTGGATTGCCTGAGCCCACAGGTTTGAGACCCGTCTGGGCAACATGGTGTGACATTGTCTCTACAATAAATAAAAAACTAGCTAGGTGTGGTAGCATGTGCCTGTAGCTCCGGCTACTTGGAAGGCTGAGGTGGAAGGGTCGCTGGAGCCCAGCAGGGTGGCTGGGAGCATGCCACTGCACCCCAGTCTGGGCAACAGAGTGAGACTCCAACTCAAAAAATAAATAAATAGATGAATAATTTTAAAAATAGCCAGGTGTGGTGGCACGTGCCTGTAGTCCCAGCTACTTGGCAGACTGAGGCAGGAGGATCACCTGAGCCCAGTAGGTTGAGGCTGTGGTGAGCCTGCACTCCAACCTGGGTGACAGAGTGAGACCCCGACTCAAAGAAAGAAAGAGAGAAGGGGGAGAGGAAAGGAGGGGAGGGGAGAAAAGGTAAGAAGCACAGCCAGCAAAATTGGTGGCCAACCGTGAAGGAGCTTGCATACCCTACCATGACCCTGTAGAGTGAGCACAGGTTGAAGCCAAATCTCACTGCAGGCAAATGTGTGTGCACGTGTGAGTATGAAGGAGCTCCCTGCTGAACCCATCCCAGGCATGGCCCAGCAAAGCCCAGCAAACTGAAGCTTACCCTCAGAGCAGCCAGGAGCAGCTCTACCAGTCAGTGGTAGAAGTTGTCGATTTGCTTTCTGTATTTCTGGGTTATGAAATGTCTCTTAATCTTTGATGCCGGACCTATCAAGAAAGGAAAAATGGGTTGGGTAGCAGAGATGGAAGAAAATTCCACACGCCCTGTGCATGACCAGTCAACGGGATCCCATGACGGGCGCCAGGCTGGGTGACTGGCCATGCCTGCCACTTTTGCCATCAGTATCCAGGGGATGACAGAACCTCCATGTCGCCCTTGGGGCTGTGGTGAGGATTCTGTAAGCTGGAAGGTGGGGAGCACGCTGCACTCTGTGCCTGATGTGAACTGCGCGCACTCAAGGGAGGAGGGACACCATCACCATTGCAACACCACCACCCCCATTTTACAGGAGAGGAGACTGGTGCACAGAGAGGGCCAGATACTCTGAGGTCACCCAGCAAGTCCATGAAGGCTTCAACTTGGGAATGAATTATCTGCTGCACAACCCAGGATATGCATGGCCTCTGAATCACCAGGAGCTTTGGAATTCCCTCAAGGTATCTCAAACAAATCCGTACAAGGACTGTGTTTTCTAGTTTCTTTCTTTCTTTCCCCTTTCTTTTTTCAAGAAGGAAAAATGGATTGGGTAGCAGAGATGAAAGAAAATTCCTTTTCTTTCTTTCTTTCTTTCTTTCTTTCTTTCTTCCTTCTTTCTTTCTTTCTTTCTTTCTTTCTTCCCTCCCTCCCTCTCTCTCTTTTTTTTCTTTCTTTTGAGTAGGAGTCTCACTCTGCTGCCCAGGCTGAAGTGCAGTGGCACGCTCATGGCCACCACAGCCTCAGCCTGCTGGGCTCCAGCGATCCTTCCACCTCAGCCTTCCAAGTAGCTGGAACTACAAGCATCCGCTACCACACCTGGCTAATTTTTTGATTTATTGTAGAGACGAGATCTCACCAAGTTGCCCGGGCTGGACTCAGATCCGTGGGATTAGGCAATCCTCTCGCCTTGGCCTCCTAAAGTGCTGGAATTACAGGCTGAGACACTGAGTCTGGCCCCTTTCCTCTTTTCTTTCTTTCCTTCCTCCCTCCCTCCCTCCTTCCTTCTCCTCCTCCTCCTCCTCCTTCCTCTTCTTCTTCTCTCTTTCTCTCTCTCTCAACAGGGTCTTGCTTTTTCACCCAGGCTGGAGTGCAGTGGCATGATCACAGCTTCCTGCCGCCTTGAATTCCTAGGTTCAAGTGATCATCCTGTCTCAGCTTCCCAAGCAGCTGGGACTACAGGTGCACACAACCACGCCCAGCTAATTTTTTAAAATTTTTGTAGAGATGAGCTCTTGCTATGTGGCCCAGGCTGGCCTCAAACTCCTGGCCTCAAGCAATCCCCCCACCTCGGTCTCCCAAAGTGCTGGGATTATAGGCATGAGCCACCACACCTGGCCTGTGTTTTCAACTTAGAGACCAAGGCTTGGAGGGACAAGTCAATTCCTTGTGGGGAGGGGACAGGATTTGAACACAGGTTGTTCAGTGCCACAGGCTTGCTTCTGTTTTAACTCCCTTCCATCCACACTGTCAGATTACAGCCAAGTGCTGGGAGCAAGAGAGGACGATGATAGAATCCCAGGACCCCCACCCTGGAGTGAGCCGTTCCCTCACTGGGGAAGCTCATAAAGAAGATAGTTGCTGCCGGGCTCGGTGGCTCAGCCTGTAATCCCATGCCTTGGGAGGCCGAGGTGAGTGGATTGCCTGAGCCCTCGGGTTTGAGACCCACCTGGGCTCATCTCTACAATAAATCAAAAACTAGCTGGGTGTGGTAGCACGCGCCTGTAGTTCCAGCTGCTTGGAAGGCTGAGGCGGAGGGATCGCCGGAGCCCAGCAGGTCGAGGCTGCGGTGGTTGGGAGCGGCCACTGCACTGCAGTCTGGGCGACAGAGTGAGACTCCAACTCAAAAAAAAAAAAAAAAGAAGATAGTTCCAGATTCTGTTGCATTATGGAGACAAGAAGCCAGGCAGGTATAATAGGGGTGCCCACAGGCTACAGGATGATCTGCCAAGGGAGATGGCCAGCTGCTTTAGCCAGCATGGTCAGGGAAGGCTGAAACCATCCCTAGATACTTTATAAAATTAGGCAAAGAAGGCCAGGCATGGTGGCTCACGCCTGTAATCTCAGCATGGTAGGAGGCCAAGGTGGGAGGATCACTTGAAGCCAGGAGTTCGAGACTCGTCTGGGCAACATAGTGAGACCTCATCTCTACACACAAATTTTTTAAAAATTAGTCAGGGGTGGTGGCATGTGCCTGTAGTTCTAGCTACTCGGGCGGCTGAGGTGGGAGGATCGCCTGAGCCCAGGAGGTCAAGACTGCAGTGAGCTGTGATCCTGCCACTGCACTCCAGCCGGGGTGACAGAGTGAGACCCTGACTCAAAAAAAAAAAATTAGGAAAAAAGCAAGGAGAAAAATGAAAATAAACCAAACCTGCAGTGCATTCGGCATTAATGATGAGGTCAGCCTGCTCTCGGAGTCACTTCCTCATGGCTGTTTAGGGTTAGGGTTGGGGTTGCCCCAGAATCGTGGAGACCCTGCCGCAAGATACAGTTCCCCTAACTGCTCCAGAGATAACAGCTTGAGCATGAGAAAACGTGACGCGTTCCCTCTGAGCTGTTCTCTCAGGTCCTGCTTAGCCGTGAAACTACTGATATCAGCTGGTCTGAAGGGACCCACGAGGGGGTGACTGACCAAAGCATGCACTGTCCACATGCTGGTGATGCCACCCCACGCCCTGACCAACCAATGACCTCAATTGTGTAGCCTTTGCCCTCCACGGTCCTCTGAAAATGCTCAGCCCAGCACTCCTTGGGGAGATGAATGTGAAGGTTCCTCCCGTCTCCTCTCTCGACTGCTGTGAAATCAATACGTTCTTTCTCTGTTACAAACCCTGCCGTCCCAGTGTGTTGGTCTGTTCCTTCCTGCACAGTGGGCAGGAACCCAGTGGCCCTGTTACAAGGCTGCTCTGAGGAAGTGGCCTGCAGGGTAAGACCTGGACAGTGAGAAGGAGCCATCTGGGCAAAGAATTAAGAGGGAAGAGCATTGCAGTTAGAGGGACCAGTAGGTGCAAAGGCCCTGTGGTTGGACCAAGTCCAGAGACTGCGGGCACAGCAAGAAAGCCCGCACAGTTGGGGCAGAGAGAACAAAAGACGTCAGCAAGAGAGAGATCCTACAGAGCCAGAGTAGACTATTTTTTTTTTTTTTTAATTTTTCATAGAGATGGGAGTCTCACTATGTTGCCCAGGCTGGTTTTGAACTCCTGGCCTCAGGCAATCCTCCTGCCTTGGCCTCCCCAGTAGCTGGGCCTACAGGCATGTTCCACCACACCTGACTAATTTTTAAATTTTTTGTAGACACAAGGTCTTTCTTTGTTGCCCTGGCTGGTCTCAAACTCCTGGGCTCAAGAGATCCTCCCACCTCAGCCTCCCAAAGTGCTGGGATTATAGGTGTGAGGCACCGTGTCCTGCCAGGAGTTCGGATTTTATTCCCCGAATGAGGGATGTGTAAGCTCTGGAGCAAAGAGAGACCTGAGAGAGAGAGAGAGAGAGAGAGAGAGAGAGAGAGAGAGAGATTGAGATTGAGAGACAGGTCGGGAGAGCGGGATCCAGCTAGCTGGAGGTGGTGGCATCCCTGTCCTGGCCCCTGGCTGGCCTCATAGACCCATAAAAGAGCACATCTCCTCAGTCCACGTGGCCCCAGATGCTACCAAGGGCTCAGCCTTCCAGTGACAAGGCCACTCACCCAGCTCTCCGCCGGAGGTGGAAAAGTCCTTCTCCAGAATGACCCACTTCTGAATCCGCACGCTGGAAATGGCCTCCTGGTTCACGCTGTTGATGCCCTCCTGGATGGCCTTGTAGACCAGGGGATCTTTCAGCTTCACGATCTCGGTCACAGTGGATGCGTGGCTGCCCAGGCTCCGGCAGTAGTTGATGGCCTCCAAGGTCAGCTGGTCCAAAGGTTCTCCACTCGTCGGGTCCATCTCACACTGCCCCAGGACACCCCTGTCACCACCACACACGCTCCCCGGCCAGCACCCCCACCTCCTGAAAACCATGCAGCAGGCTTTTTGGTTTTTTTTGAGTCAGGGTCTCACTCTGTCGCCCAGGCTGGAGTACAGTGGCATGCTCACAGCTCACTGAAGCCTCAACCTCCGGGGCTCAGGCGTTCCTTCCGCCTCAGCCTCCCAAGAAGCTAGAACTCCAGGTGCATGCCACCACACCCAGCTCCGTTTTTTAAATTTTATTTTTGTAGAGATGAGGTCTCGCCATGTTGCCCAGGCTTGTCTCCAACTCCAGGGCTCAAGCCATCCTCCTGCCTCGGTCTCCCAGAGTGCTGGGATGACAGGTGCGTGCCACCACGCCCCGCCCAAGAAGTGGGCCTTGTACCTGGGGTGAGGTCAGGCCACGGTCTCCCCAAACAGTGTTACCTTCAGCGTCAGCAAGATGCTCAGGAAATGCATCTTATCTCCCACCAACAGGGCGTTACTGACAATGGGAATCTTCTTCTTCACCAAGTTCTCGATGGAAGTGGGGGACACCTTCTCGCCACTGGCGGTGATGAGGATTTCTGGAACAGAGCTTGACTTGGTACCTGTCCAGCCATGACGATATGAATCTCCCCACCCCTCGAGGTTCAGAAGGGCTGACACTGGCGTCGCCAACACCCACCTAGAAAGCCCCAGAAACACAGGAGGATCTGCCCCTCTTCCCACATCTGCTTTTGTTTTTTAAGAGTTGGGGTCTCCCTATGTTGCCCAGTCTGGTATCCAACTCCTGGCCTCAAGCGATCTTCCCGCCTCAGCCTCCCAAAGTGCTGGCACTACAGGCATGAGCCACTGCATCTTAATGATTCATTGCCTGCCCGGGCACAGTGGCTCACGCCTATGATCCCAGCACTCTGGGAGGCCAAGGTGAGAGGATCATTGGAGTCCAGGAGTTCAAGACCAGCCTGGGTTCGAGACCAGCCTGGGCAACTTGGCAAGACCTCATCTCTACAATCAATCAAAAATTAGCTGGGCGTGGTGGCACGTGGTTTGTAGTTCCAACTACTCGGAAGGCTGAGGCGGAAGGATCGCCGGAGCCCAGCAGGTCGAGGCTGCGGTGGCCGGGAGAGTGTCACTGCACTCCAGTCTGGGCGACAGAGTGAGACTCCAACTCAATAAAATAAAATAAAATAAAAATAATTCATTGTCTCTTTCTTCTTCATCCCTTTGCAACCTCAACAGAATCGAACTCCAAGGTCTGGACCAGTGGCTCAAAGTGCCTGTAATCCCAGCACTTTGGGAGGCCGAGAGGGAGGATCGCTTTAGCCAAAACGTTCAAGCTCAATCTGGGGTAATAGTGAGATCTCATCTCAACTTAAAAAAAAAAAGCCAGGCATAGCAGTGCACAACCTGCAATCCCAGCTGCTTGGGAGGCTGAGGCAGGAGGATCACTTGAGCCCAGGAGTTCAAAGCTACAATGAGCTCTGCAGTGAACTTTTCTTTTTTTAAAAGAATCAAATTTCAGTCTTACCCTGGGGTATGGGTTGAATCTCTGATTCTGGGGATTCTAAAGGTTGTTCTTTCATCCTGAGATGGCTGCCTCTTTCTGTTCCACCTGCCCAAACTGTCTGCACCTTGTCCTGGGATCTATCAAAGTCACCTTCACCGTGCTTGTTACTGCAGTAACAAGGGTATAACTTTTTTCCCCTTTCTATTATTTATTTTTCACTGAAGAGTTCTAAATTCACTAAAGAGTTCTAAACTCTTAAGGGGTGCAATGTAATTTTGTAAAACAATTTTATATGGTTCACAGTTAGGAGACAAACCCAAGAAAATGTTTCTGAATAGATAGGACTCTTGCTATTACTGTCAAGTGAAAAAGGCCGCACAATTAAATGACAGATTGTTACATATCTACCTAACAAGAGGGGCAAACTGATACTACAAGCAGCCAGAACAACATAATTAAAATAGAATTCCAAGTTTATATTAATAGAGCAATAAGTTAATTAAAATCAAGATCAACTGAACTTTCTATTTACACCAGCTCAGACAGCCCAAGAGGAAAAGAACTCTATTTTATTTTATTTTATTTTTTTGAGTTGGAGTCTCACTCTGTCGCCCAGACTGGAGTGCAGTGGCCGCTCCCAGCCACTGCAGCCTCGACCTGCTGGGCTCCGGCGATCCTTCCGCCTCAGCCTTCCAAGTAGCTGGAACTACAGGCGTGTGCTACCACGCCCGGCTATTTTTCATTTATAGTGGAGATGAGGTCTCACCAAGTTGCCCAGGCAGGTCTCGAACCCGGGCTCAGGCAATCCACTCACCTCTGCCTCCCAAAGTGCTGGGATTACAGGCTGAGCCACCGAGCCCGGCCTGAGGATATATGCTTTTAATTACGATGTAGACAGGACAAAAGCAGATTTGGTAATCTGTAAGTAATGCCATTATATATAAATTGGCAAAGACATTTGAAGAATTTAGGATCTGGTTTTCCATTTTATCTAAATGCACCCTGCACAGGGTGTCTTTCAAAGCAAAAAGTTTTGTTTTTTTTTTTTTGAGTTGGAGTCTCACTCCGTCGCCCAGACTGGAGTGCAGTGGCCGCTCCCGGCCACCACAGCCTCGACCTGCTGGGCTCCGGCGATCCTTCCACCTCAGCCTTCCAAGTAACTGGAACTACAGGCGTGTGCTACCACACCCGGCTAATTTTTTTGATTTATTGTAGAGATGAGGTCTCGCCAAGTTGCCCAGGTGGGTCTCGAACCCGTGGGCTCAGGCAATTCACTCACCTCGGCCTCCCAAGGCACGGGATTACAGGCTGAGCCACCAAGCCCGGCTCAGAAAGATTTTTTTTTTTGGAGTTGGAGTTTCACTCGGTCGCCCAAACTGGAGTGCAGTGGCCGCTTCGGCCACTGCGCCTCAACCTGCTGGGCTCCGGCGATCCTTCCGCCTCAGCCTTCCAAAGAAAGATTTTTTTTTAAAGTATCCGGTAGCATGTATTATACTGCATTCTAGATAAGGTTCTTTCCTTGATATCCCATGCAACTATTTAAAAAGATAATTATGCAAACTGAAAACATCAGCAGAAAGAATTCAATATGTTGCGCTTTCATTACTGAAAATATTGGTCCCAAAAGGAGCTTTTATAAAATTATCTCCCTTTCATGCATGGATTGCTACTTAGCTAATCTTCATCTGGGTCAAGATCAGGGCTAACATCCGTGGTGAGTCCGAGATTAAAAAGAAAAAAAAAAAAAAAGCATAGAAAGCCAGTAGCAGCGCCAACATAGCTTGAAGTACAAGGCCAACCTTCTTTATGCCTATCGCTGTTTTCTTTGCTTTTAATTTGGTTGCTCATAAAATAGGTTTGGTTTTTTTACATAATCCTGTTTACCAATTTGCTTTCTGTACTGATCAACAGGAAGTTTTACAGTAGAAGCGTCTTTTTTACCCATGTTTGACCTCCAAAACTCCTGCTTGCGTTGTGTCCTTGATGCTGCCAAGTCTGAACTCTAGAGAGTTTGCCAAGGCAAAGTCTTTACAGAGGTTGCTGTGCTTGCATCACTGGTAAATCCAATTCCAGATACCAAAAATAATACTCTTGGTTGATTTTCTTACTGTGATGGTTGCACTCTGTGTTTTTGTTGTTTCAAAAAATTCCAGGAAGGAGTCCTACCCTCTCAGCTCTGCCAAGACGAGGGCCGACAAACTTCATGCCAGGCTGAAAATGTTGCTGTCCACGGCTCTCAACAATGGTGTAACTTCGTCGTGGAGTAAGACACCCGGATGTTTCTTTGGGGAACTACTCTCTACTTTTTTTTTTTTTTCCTTAAGAGACAGAGCTGGTCTCACACTCCCAGCCTCAAACAATCCTCCCGCCTCCACCTCCCAAAGTGCTGGGACTTCAGGCATGAACCACCACACCCAACCCTGAAACCTTCTTGCTACAAACGGGAAGAGCCCCTTTAAGAAGCACAGGAGAAAACTCAGTCGGAGAAGGATAAAGAAGCTCCCTGTGATATCATTTTTTGCACCTGGATCCAGCCATGACTGAAGCAGACCCTATGAACTTTTCAGTTATGTTGAGCCAACAGTTTGCTTTTTAAAAAAACTCAGACCCATTGAAATCCATCTTAAATGGCTTTGAGTCCTCAAGTGTCAAGTGTTCTCTCTCAGGGATTAGAAAACTACGGCCCATGGGCCAAATCCAACCCGCCACCCGGTTTTGTATGACCAAAAGCTAAAGACAGATTTTGTGTTTTTAAGTGGCTGGAAGGAAATCAATCAAAGAATATTTGTGACACATGCAAATTCCATGAAATTCGTACGGGCATGTGGCCACGCCCATAACTTACATGTTGTTCGCAGCTACTTTTGTGCTACAAATTGCAGACATGCATAGCTGTGATGGACATGTGTGTTTTGCAAACCCAGAAATGTTTACTATAGGACTCTCCCCGGGATACGTTGGCTGATCCCTGTTTTGCGTTACTGCCTGTGAGCCTTAACCCTTATCACTCGATAGATGAATTATCATCATCCTCAAATGACGGGAAGAAACGAAGCTTGCAGAGCTTGTCTTTCTCAGGTCTGTCGACCAGCTCTGTTGAATGGTTCTGGGTTGTACAGACTGGGGTGTCCCTGCCCAGTCCTTTGTGGAAGGTGGGGAGCTGGGAGGCCCTTAAACGTTCAGGGTGGGCCTGCTTGTAGGAGACCCCTGCAGAGCCCAGGCCACCCCCGACCCCCATCCTTGGTATTTTTTTTTTTTTGACTCGGGGTTTTACTCTGTCACCCAGGCTGCAGTCCACTGGCACAGTCAAGATTCACTGCAACCTTGACCTCCTGGGCTCAGCCTCCCAAGTAGCTGGGACTACAGGTGTCTGCCACCACGCCCAGCTAATTTTTCTTGTAGAGACGACGTTTTACTACGTTGCTCAGACTGGCGTGGAACTCCTAGGCTCGAGTGATCCTCCCACCTCGGCCTCCCAAAGTGCTGGGATTACAGGTGAGAGCCGCCAGACCTGTCCCCCCTCCTCCCTTGGTACCTTTGATGCGGCCGGTGATGTAGAGGAAACCCTGGCTGTCCAGCTGACCCAGGTCCCCGGAGTGTAGCCAGCCTTCCTTGTCAATGGCCTCCATAGTTTCAGATTCATTCTCCAGGTAGCCCATGAAGATGTGTCTGCCCCAGATACAGACCTCACCGATGCCATCCTTATTCGGCTGGGACAGCATGTTCTTACACCCCGTCAAGACCTTGCCGCAGCTGCTGGGGCACAACAGTGGGGAAATTGAGGCTCAGAAAGATAGTCACTCTCCTCAGCTCAGCCTGGATCTGCTCAGCTGGTGCAGGCTGACAGGCTCTGCCCATCTCCCCCAGGGCCCAGTGGACATAAGCGGGTGTCTGCGGAAGTGCTTAATCCAGTGAGTCAGATGCCCACACGCTTTGTGAACTGGGATCCCACTGGTGGCACTCACTGGGGGGGAGAAAAAAACCTTCAAGATGTCTGGAAAAAAATCGCCGGGCATGGTGGTGCTCGCCTGTGGTTCCAGCCACTCAGGAGGCTGAGGCAGAAGGATCGCCGGAGTCCAGCAGGTCGAGGCTACTGCACTCCAGCCTGGGCGACAGAGTGAGACTCCGACTCAAAAAAAAAAAAAAATTAAAGATGACTGGAATTTGTCCCTTTTTCCAGGAGTGGGATAGCGTCGCTGATTTTCAGGGTAGGGCGACTCTTTGATTTGAAAAAAAAAACTGTAGTGTGACTTTGGATCCTGCTAAAGTGGACTCAGATGCAATTATGGAGTGGAACGTGGAGAAACTGGGGAATAAGTTCCCTGCAAGGTGCAGTAAAAGGTAGGAGATGGTTTTACCAAATTAGGAAGATTTTGTGCTTTTTTTGAGTTGGAGTCTCACTCTGTCGCCCAGGCTGGAGTGCAGTGGCACGCTCACGGCCACTGCAGCCTCGACCTGCTGGGCTCAGGCGGTCCTTCTGCTTCAGCCTTCCAAGTAGCTGGAACTACAGGCACACACCACCATGCCTGGCCAATTTTTTGATTTATTGTAGAGACAGGGTCTTGCCAAGTTGCCCAGGCTGGTCTCAAACCCTTGGGCTCAGGCAATCCTCTCGCCTCTGCCTCCCAAAGTGCTGGGATGACAGGTGCGAGCCACCGCACTGGCTAGATTTCACTTATTTTTTGCTTCCTCGGTTTGTACTTTGGGAAGATGGCTGGAACCTGGACCATCGGAGGGTCCCGGGCATGAGAGAGGAAGCCAGATTTGCAAGACGGTGGCAGGAAGGGCCAGGGAGAGCCATGCCAAGGAGATTCGGTGAGGGAGCACGGCTCTCAAACTCAGGGTCAAACTTGGCTTGGATAGTCTTACTGTTTTGATCTCCCTGGGTTTAACCCTGCAGCACGGTGTGAGCTGACTTGGGGGGAAGCCGGGGATGGCCCATGCGGGTGTTTGAGAGGGAGGCTTATGGAGATAAAGGGTCCCGAGGTCACAGGAGGTGAACTTAGAGGCAAGTGACAAAGGGGTGGGGGCCAGTGGAATGTTCTGGAAGCCCTTCCTCTTGCCTGGGGTCTCTCTGACAAACCAGGGCGTCTCGGCTGGGGAGTGAGGGTCGTTCCGGAGACACCAAGTCAGGTTTCTTGCAAGCCCAGAGGCCTACCTGTCTTCGCCGCCCTGACCCCGTGTCGCCGGAGAACCAGGGGTCGGCCCGGGGCTCGTACCTGAGAAACCTATAGTTAGTCGGGGTGGACAGCGTGTGAGGTCCTGAGCTTTCACTCATGCCATAGATTTCGCCTATAGGCATGTCCAAGCTGAAGAAGAACTCTGCAGTCTCTTGGGAGAGAGGCGCAACCGCGCTGAAGAAATTGTGGCAGCGATCCAGGCCCAGGGAGTGCTTGATTTTACTGAACACGAGATTCTTAGCTATGTTGTAGTTCACGGGAGTGTCATACTTCCTGTGAACAAAAAAGCCATCAAGACCAGGTGAGGTGGCTCACACGTATAATCCCAGCGCTTTGGAGGCCAACGGGGGAGGACTGCTTGAGGTCAGAAAGTTCGGGACCAGCCTGGACAGCATAACAAGACCTGGTTGCCATAATAATAGTAGTAATAATAATAATAATAATAACAACAACAAGAAATGAAAATATTAGCCGGGGGTGGTGGCATATGCCTATAATCCCAGCACTCTGGGAGGCCGAGGCAGAAGGATCACTTGAGGCCAGGAGTTCAAGACCAGCTGGGCAACATAGCGAGATCTCATCGCTACGAAATATACACAGATGAGCCGGGTGTGGTGGCGCACACGCCTTTAGTCCCAGCTACTTGGGAGGCTGAGGCGTGAGGATTGCCTGAGCCCAGGAAGTCAAGGTTGCAGTGAACTGTGATTGTGCCACTGCCCTCCAGCCTGGACGACGTAGTGAGACCCTGACTCAAGAAAAAAAAAAGTCATCAAGTCAAAAGAGACAGAAGGGACACAGTGGGAAAGGTCATGCCTCCTCCCCCACTACCCTCCCATCTCGCCAGACCCCCCCCAACCTACCCCGACATCCTTTTTGTGCTGATCTTGAAGCCAACATGTCTTGCCCATATAAACACCTTCTTCCTCAAGTTGGAGCACTTGGTATTATTTTCCTTGATCGTCGCATGCAACTTCTCCCAAACTTGGGGCACCCCCAGGAAGGCGGTGGGCCTCACCTCCCGCAGAGTGATTAACAAGGTGCCCTGCAGGAGACACAGCTGGGTTAGCCACAGCGACACTTTCTACTGACCACAGACACCTGTCTCCTCTGATCCAACCAACTCCGCCCATGACCCTTTGCTGATTGGACCCGGGTAGATTCCTGACCTAAGGGAGACAACCCATTGGCTGGCTGGTGGCCAATCATATGGTTTGCAGGGATTTGGCGAGAAGCATTCACTGGCCAAATTATTTATTTGTTTGTTCGTTTGTTTAGCTCGTTCACTCATGTGTTTTATTTTTCTGGTAGAGACGGGGTCTCACGATGTTGCCCAGGCTGGTCTTGAGCTCCTGGCCTCAAGCAATCCTCCCGCCTCAGCCTTCCAAAGTGCTAGGTTTACAGGTATGAGCCACTGTGGCCTGCTGGGTCAAATATTTTTGGAAGGTAATATAATGGTACTATCAACATTTTTTTTTTTTTTTTTTGAGTTGGGATCTTGCTTTGTCATCCAGGCTGGAATGCTGTGGCACAATCACGGCCTACCAGCAGCTGTGAGTTCCTGGGTTCAAGTGATCCTCCTGCCTCAGCCTCCCAAAGCGCTAAGATTACAAGTGTGCACCACCATGCCTGGCCTATCAACATTTTAAATGCAACCTGGCAACTTCACATCTGTGGATAAAGGACTTGTGCTGAAAGACTCGGGTACACAGAGAAACAAACTCATGATGTTTCTTTGAAGCATGATTTTGTAATAGAATGGAAATAGTTTACATGTTCAAACGGGGGAATTGGCTAAAGAAAAACTGTGGTCCAAGCATGCAGTGGAATATTATTCAACCGTTAAGAAAGATGCAAGGCAACCCCTTAGGGTTCCCTCCCACTGTGGGAGGTTTTCTGTTCTCAATAAATCCTGCATTCTTTTTTTTTTTGAGTTGGAGTCTCACTCTGTCGCCCACACTGGAGTGCAGTGGCCGCTCCCGGCCACCGCAGCCTCGACCTGCTGGGCTCCGGCGATCCTTCCGCCTCAGCCTTCCAAGTAGCTGGAACTACAGGCGCACGCTACCACGCCCAGCTCATTTTTTTATTTATTGTAGAGATGAGGTCTCGCCAAGTTGCCCAGGCGGGTCTCGAACCCGCGGGCTCAGGCAATCCACTCACCTCAGCCTCCCAAGGCGCGGGATTACAGGCTGAGCCACCAAGCCCAGCTCCTGCTTTCAAAAAAAAAAGAGGAATGCAAGATTGTCCCTGAAATTCATCTGTAGGTCTAATTGCACTCCTTATCAAAGTCCAGGCAGGCTTTTCCAAACAAATCAAGAAACTGATCTTATAAACAATATAGAAATACCAAAGACCTAGAATAGTCAAAGCAATTTGAGGAAAGAAAAACAAAATCAGAGGACTTACTCTATGATTTTAAAATGTATTATAAAGTGGGGTAATTAGCTATCCTGGTATGTCCAGAATTTAAAGCATTCAGATTTAAAATGGGGAGAGTCAGTCGAGGATAGTGGCGTACACCTGTCAATCCCAGCACTATGGGAGGCCAAGACAGAAGGATTGCTTGAGGTCAGGAGTTTGAGACCAGCCTGGGAAACATAGTGAGACCCTGTCTCTCTTTTAAAAAGTCAAACAATGGACCAAGCATGGTGGTGTACACCTGTAGTCCCAGCTACTGGGGAGGTTGAAGCAGGAGGTTCGCTTGAGCCCAGGAGGTGGTGGCTGCAGTGGGCGGTGATTGCACCACTGCACTCCAGCCTGGGCAACAGATGGAGACCCTGTCTCAAACATACAAACAAACAAAAAAACCTGAAGAAGTCCCAGGCAAACCAGGACAAATTGGTCATTCTACAATAAAGCTAGTGTCATCAAATCACCGTGGTTTTGGTGAGAGGGTAGACACACAGATTAGTGGAACCGAGTAAAAGATCCAGAAACAAAATCTTAGATTTATGAACAATTGATTTTTCAGCAAAAGTGCCCAGGAAGTTTAGGAAAAGCTATTCATATGCAAGAGAAACAAAAAGAGCTTAGCTGAGAGCCTTATTTTTTAGCCCAAAAATTAACGCAGAATGGATGCCGGACTTAAATAAAAGAGCTAAAACTAAAAGACTTCTAGAAGAAAATCTCTGTGGCTTTAGAGTAGATAAAACTTTCCTAGATAGGATACCAAAAGTATAAAGTAAAACATAAATAAAATGGACTTCATCAGCATGAAACACTTTTTAGTCTTCGAGAGACAATGCAGAAAACAAAACCACAAGCCACAGAACTGAGCTTTTGCAGATCATAGGTTTGCAAAATCATAAGTTCGATAAAGGATTTGTAACCAGAATACATAAGAAACACTTAACACTCAACAGTTAGATATGCAGTGCAAAATTTTGGTTTGAAAAAAATTTTTTTTTTTTACTAGAGATACCAGCACAGAAGGAAGAACCACATTCTTGCTTATTCATTCATTCATTCATTCATTTAAATAGAGATGAGGTCTCACTATGTTGCCCAGGCTGGTCTTGAATTCCTAGGCTCAAGTCATCCCTCCAACTTGGCCTCCCCAAGTGCTGGGATTAGAGGCATAAGCCACCATGCCCAGCTCGGAACCACATTTTTAAAATGGATAAAATATCTGAACAGATGTTTCCCCAAAGAAGATATACAAGCCAGGCATGGTGGCTCACGCCTATAATGCCAGCACTTTGGGAGACGGAAGTGAGAGGATTGCCTGAGCCCAGGGGTTCAAGACCAGCATGGACAACTTGGCGAGACCTCGTCTCTACAATACATGAAAAAATTAGCTGGGCATGGTGGTGTGCGCCTGTGGTTCCAGCAACTTGGAAGGCGGAAGTGGAAGGATTGCCTGAGCCCAGCAAATTGAGGCTGTAGTGGCCATGAGCATGCCACTGACTCCAGCCTGGGTGACATAGTGACTCAAAAAATAAAGATATACAAATGGTCAATCAACATAAAAAATGCTCACCATCATTAATCATTAGGGAAATGCAAGTTAGAATGAAGAGATACCACTTTGCACCCACTAGGAACGGCTATAATCATTATTATTAAAAACAGATAATAAAAGTGCTGGCGAGGATGTGGAGAAACTAGAACCTTCATTCATTTCTGGTAGAAACATATAATGGTGCAGTCACTTTGTAAAATAGTCTGGCAATTTCTTAAAATGTTACAAAACCCTTGTCACTCACTGTTCAGATGACAGGTTCTTTTTTTTTTTTTTGAGATGGAGTCTCACTCCATCACCCAGGCTGGAGTGCAGTGGCACACTTACAATCATCCCAGTGTCTACCTGCTGGGATCCAGTGATCCTTCCGCCTCAGCCTTCCAAGTAGCTGGAACTACAACGTGTGCTGCCACGCCCGGCTAATTTTTTTTTTTTTTAATTGATAGTAGAGACAAGGTCTCACCAAGTTGTCCAGGCCAGCCTCAAACCTGCGGGCACAGGCAATCCACTCGCCTCGCCCTCCCAAGGTGCTGGGATGACAGGCTGAGCCACCGAGCCCGGACCAGGTGACATGTTTTTAATTTTCACAATATTAAGGGTTGATGAAGATGTGGGAAAATAAAAACTTTTCAGGTCCCGTAGGTGAATAGATATGCATTATATATATTTAGCCAAAACAGAAAGTACTTATTGGGAGCCTGTTACATTCTAAGCACTGAGTGTGAGGAATTTAAGTGGCTGAGAGCAGCCAAGGAAATCATTTAGCCGAGAACTATGTGGCAAGGAGTCAACCATGCAAAGAACATGAAAAAGAAATTTCTAGAAGGGAGTACAAAGGCCTTACGATTTAGTCTGCTTGATGGAGCATGTGGTAGGCAGAATGATAGCCCCCCCAAATATGTCCACGACCTGACCCCTGGAGTCTGTGACTGTCATCTTTCATGCCAAAGAGGAATCTGCAGATGGGGTTAAGAATGTCCTTTTTATTTTTAATTTTTTTTTAATTTTTGAGTTGGAGTCTCACTCTGTGGCCCAGGCTGGAGTGCAGTGTTTTGGGAAGAGGGAATACTGACTTAAAAAACAAAATACACACATACACACCTCACTTTCAATACCATTTGTGTCTTTGTCTTGGGTTGTTCAGTATTCAACCTATACCACCATACACGGATACCTTGACTTGAATCAAGATAAAAACTAAAAGAATGTGACCAGCTATGTTAAAAATTATTTTCTTTGGTCAGCTGTTTTTGATGCCACTAAAGGGAGGGTAAGATGAAGGTAGAGAAAAAAATTCTTAGACCCAGGGCTTCGCAAAATGTTTGTTGAATGAATGAACAACCATTTCCTCACCTAGCCTGTCCTAGAGAAAGCAGTGGGACCCCAAGGCCGCCTTCATTCTTACCCTGAGAGAGTCTGGCTGAGCAAAGTATGTGAGTGCCCCAATCTTCATGGGTAGCCAGATGTCCATCAGCTGCGCTGCAATGTGGCTGAGGGGCAGATAGCTGACGACCACCTCCTGCTTTTCCTCCAGTTCAATGTCCCTTGCCACTGCCCCGGCCATCCACGTGATCTAGAACACAAGAGGTGACCCAGGATGCCTCATCCTTGCTGGGAAGCTATTTTGCTTTATTTTTTTAGAGACAGGGTCTCACTCTGTGGTCCAGGCGGAGTGCAGTGGTGTCATCATAGCTCACTGGAGTCTCCAACTCCCAGGCTCAAGTGATCCTCCTGTCTCAGCCTCCAGAGTAGCTGGGACAACAGGCATGTGCCACCATGCCTGGCTATTATTTTAAAATTTTGTGTAGAGATAGAG
The DNA here is from genome assembly GCA_027257055.1 of Cephalopachus bancanus. Taxonomy (NCBI): domain Eukaryota; kingdom Metazoa; phylum Chordata; class Mammalia; order Primates; family Tarsiidae; genus Cephalopachus; species Cephalopachus bancanus. Next base: position 153,113 of record JAPVLO010000700.1, read on the forward strand.
GTCTCGCCTTGTTGCCCAGGAAGTTCTCGAACTTCTGGTCTCAAGCAATCCTCCCACCTCGGCCTCCCAAAGTGCTGGGTGTAAACCACCACGCTTGGCCTACAGATATTAACTCATTTCAGCTTCAAAACAACCCACGAAGTAGAGACTGTCCTATCACTCCCATTTTACAGACGAGGAAACGGAGGCTTGGAGAGGTTAGCTGTCTCACCCAAGATCACAGAGCCAAGCTTTGGAATCTAGTCCGCTCCAGAGACCTTGATTTCAACCCCTGTCCTCTGCTCCTGCCCCGCCCCTGGCTTTGAAGCAATAACACGACTCTCTGGCCCCCAAGGGTGAGGGAGCCACTGAGTGCTGGACCCCTAAACGCCACCATGACTCTGGAAGCCGGGACAAGAGACAGCCTGAAGACCACCACTCCGGAACTAGGGGTTTTTGCTTACGTTGTCATGGCTGAGCATGACTCCCTTGGGATAGTTGGTGGTCCCGGAAGTGTAGACGAGCACAGCGCACTGATTAGCCTTCTGGCTTTCGATGATCTGATCCAGCTGGGTGTCGGGGATGCTGTTGCCCAGGCCCATGAAATCGTCCCACTGGGGACAGAACAGACAAGCCAAGGATGAGGAGACAGCCAGGAGTCCCCTTCCCCAGCCAGACCTTGTCCTGTCAGTTTTTCCCAAAGCATAACCCCAGCACTTCCACCAAAAGCCCACTTCACAGTGTCACCTTAGATGGACCACTTAAGCTCCCTGTGCCTCAGTTTCCCCATTGGCTTGTGTTTGAGAGTTGGGGTCTCACCCAGGCTAGAGTGCAGTGGTGCGGTGACAGCTCACCGCAGCCTTGACCTCCTGGACTCAGGCAATCCTTCCTCCTCAGTCTCCTGAGTAGCTGGGACTACAGGCACATGCCACCAGGTCCGTCTAATTTTTTTTAAATTTTTTATTTGTGTAGAATTGAGGTCTTGCTATGTTGCCCAGGCTGGTCTCGAACTCCTGGGCTCAAGCAGTCCTCCCACCTTGGTCTCCTGGATTGCAGGTGTGAACCATCTCACCCAGACAAGTTTCCTCATGGTTAAAAATGGAAATGATATCAGGACCCAACTTCTTGGGTTATTCTAAATGGTAATGGAGTTAATATAAATGCTCAGAATAGTAGGGCCTGGGGTAAGTACTCTATAAAGTTAGATAATATTTTTGTTCACTGCCTTCCTAAATTCCATTCCCCACCCCTAACTTCTTACTAACAAGTTGGATGGGGCTGGATCCACCCAGAAATCCAGAGGTCAACTCTGATTGGTTAAAGCCAGAGTGTTCCAACAACTTGGGAATCAGTGATTGGATCAGGTGTGGACATGTGACTTCAAGTGGTCCAATCACAGTGAAGATGGAGACAATTCTTAGACACAGACTGTGGTCGTGAATGAGTCAAGATGCAGCCTCAGGAGGTTTTTTGTTTGTTTTTTCTTTTCACCCCTTCCTATAATCTGAACGCTTAGGAGGTTTTGATCTGTCCCAGGATATGTAGAGAAGCAAGGGCACAGTAGACCCGAGAAATCGAGAGAGCAAAACAGAGTCTAGGGTATGGTCTTTGAGCCCCTGGTTCCAGCCGTGACTGAAATCCACATCCGAATCTGATTCTTATCTTTGTTGCACAAGCCATTAGAGGTCGAGGTTTGTTACTTGCATCCAAGAGCATCCTTACTGATCTAGATACATGATCTCCCTATGGTAGATAAAGAAACTAAGGCTGGGGCTGGTAGGTTACTTGCCCGAAGCCACACAGCAAATCAACAGAGGAACTAACATTAAAAACCAAGACGGCCAGACCCCAGAGCCTGTGCTGTGAACTACGACAGAACTTGGAAACCTCAAGGTGCACTGTTGGGTTTTATGGACTGAGGAACGCATGGAACCTGCAGAAATTCTACCACTGAACCCCCGACAAGGCTCTGGATGAAAGTGATGTGTTCGCTCCAAGCTGGAGGGTCCTCAAAGTCCTCCAGAAATGGCAGTGTGCCAGTCCGGGGTGATGTTGGCCTCATCTGAGCAGGAAGGGTGAAGATGAGAAGAAGAATGCCCCAAGCCCATTAGGGATTCCTGTCCTTTCTCTGAGAGATGTCCCAAGATCTCCCCAAAAAAGGCGCCCCCTAAAAGCTTGTAGGAAACCCCACCTTCGGCCAGGCGTGGTGGCTCATACTTGTAATCCCTGCACTTTGGGAGGCCGAGGCGAGAGGACTGCCTGAGCCCAGGGGTTCGAGCCCAACCTGGGCAACTTTGTAAGACCTCGTCGCTAAAAAAAAATTTTTAAATTAGCCAGGCATGGTGTCACACACCTGTGGTTCCAGCTACTTGGAAGACTGAGGCAGAAGGATTGCCTAAACTCAGCTGGTTGCGGCTGCTGTGGCCATGAGCGTGCCACCGCACTCCAGCCTGGACAACAGAGTGAGACTCCAACTCAAAAAACAAAACCCACTTTCAACACCCACAAATGACTGAATTAGGGAAGTCACCACACCCAAGGTGGTCCAATCTTAAGCTCTCTCTTGGAAATCTGGGGTTGGTCTCAAGTCTGATGGCTATATGGACACCAGGCATCACACTCTGCCCAGTGAATTGTCTTATTCTGTCATTTTTTTCCCCAAAATATCATTTTTGAGTTTCTCGGTCTTTCTTTTTCTCCCAGTTCTAAAAAACGTGGAACTTGAACGGAATCTTAAAATTGGAGGTTCTAGCCAGGTGTGGGGGCGCACGCCTGTAGTCTCAACTACTTGGAAGGCTGAGGCGGGAAGATCGCCTGAGCCCAGCGGGTCAAAGCTGCGGTGGCGGTGAGCATGCCACTGCCCTCCAGCCTGGGTGACAGAGTGAGTCTCTGACTCAAAAAGTAAATAAAATAAAATTGTAGGTTCTACACTTTCTTGCAGAAAAGTAGATACTATTTTATGTCACTAACTGTCCCCTATAAATCAGTGTCCTTAATCAGGGGTGATTTCTCCACCTCAGGGAACATCAGGCAACGTCAGAAGACGTTTTTGTGTTTTTCAGCAGGGGTTGGAAGGGGTGCTTGTGGCATGTAGCTGGTGGAGGCAATGCACATTGCTCAACTTCTTCCAGTGCCCGTGACGGCTCCTAACAGTAAAGAATAATGTGCCCCAAATGTCAGCAGCAATGAGTCTGAGAAACTCTGCTATAAGTGCTATTTCTAACCAAGAAAAAAATCTATTTTTTTTCACTTGTTCTTTAAGAAATGGGGTCTCACTATGTTGCACAGACTGGAATGCAGTGGTGTGATCATAACTCACTGCAGCCTGGAACTCCTGCTCTCGAGTGAACCTCTCACTTCAACCTCCCCAATAGCTGCGTCTACAGGTGTGCACCACCGTGCCCAGCTTAAATGCAACTTTTAAGTTATCCAGGGTTTAAATGCTTAAATATATTCTCATGCTGATCGGTCGTGTTACTTGATTCATCGTGGTCCTACTATGAACATTCAAATGGACATTGCTGTTTTTCTGAAAGGCATGAAAGCTCAGGTGTTTGGGTTGGCCAGAAAAGATTACTGACACCTTGTTTTCTCTACTTGCAAGGAAGACAAAATAACAAACTATGGCTTCTCAAGACTTCTTATTAGAATAATGGGCTTGAGAGTCTAATGTCATGGAAATTAAAAAGAACTTGGTGTGGCCCCTCACAAACTTCTTGCACTAGCTTCTGTAAGATAACTAAATGTATCCTTTAAAAAAATTGAACAAACAGCCAGGTGTGGCGGCTCACACCTGTAATACCAGGACTTTGGGAGGCTGCGTCGGGAGGATTGCTTGAGCCCAGGAGTTTGAGATCAGCCTGGGCAACATAGCAAGACCCTGTCTCTACAAAAAAGTTTTAAAAAATTAGCTGGGTGTGAGGGCATGCACCTAGCGTCCCAGCTACTGGGAGGCTGAGGCGGAAGGATTGCCTGAGCCCAGTAGGTCAAGCCTACGGTGAGCCGTGATCGTGCCACTGCAATCCAACCTGGGCAACATAGTGAGACACTGGCTAAAAATATATATATATATATTGATTACCAATTGTATTTTTTCCCTCTCCCCTTAAATTGTGATGTAAGCAAAGTCTTCCCCCAAGTCCAAGTCTGGCAATGGGGGTTCCTTCAGTATCTTTCTCCATCTCTGGGTGTTTTCTCCAAATGACTTTCCAGCATGGTGACTTAAGGATCCCTGGACTTACTTGGTGGCTCATATGTTAATAGAGAATGGAGAGAGAGAGAGAGAGAGAGAGAGAGAGAGAGAGAGAGAGAGAGAGAATACAGCAGTTAGAAGCTATCTTGCTTTTCATGACCTACTCTTGGAAGTCACATAACATCACTTCTGCCATTCTCTGCCCATCAAAGCCAAACCAAAGCTCTGCCAGGGATTGAGCGGGGGGGAACAGACTCCACTTCTTACTGAAGGAGAGGCAGGGTGCCTGAAGAGTGTGTGACACTGTAAATGTCATCACAGTCATTTTTGGAAAATATATCTTGCTGCAAGGTTTTTTAGAGTCAGATGTTTGGTTGCAAGCAACACAGACCCCTTTAAGCCAAAGAAGAGTTTTCTGGTTGTTTGAATGCTGTTTTTTTTGTTTGTTTGTTTTTTGTTTTTGAGTTGGAGTCTCACTCTGTCGCCCAGACTGGAGTGCAGTGGCCGCTCCCGGCCACCGCAGCCTCGCCTGCTGGGCTCCGGCGATCCTTTCGTCTCAGTGAATGTTGTTTTTAAGTTAGAGTCTCACACTGTCACTCAAGCTGCAGTGGCACGATCACGGCTCACTGCAGCCTCGACCTCCCAGACTCAGGCAATCCTTCCACCTCAGCCTCCTAAGTAGCTGGGACTATAGGTGTGTGCTTCCATGCCTGGCTAATTTTTTTATTTTTTTGTAGAGACAGGGTCTTGCTGTGTTGCCCAGGCTGGCCTCAAATTTGTTACTCAGTCGAGTCTCGAACTCCTGGGCTCAAGCAGTCTTCTCACCTCAGCCTCCCAAAGCGCTGGGATTATAGGCATGAGCTCAAGATAAAGAATATTTTAATGAATATTTTTATTTTTATTTTTATTTTTTTTGAGTTGGAGTCTTACTCTGTCACCCAGACTGGAGTGCAGTGACAGCTCCCGGCCACCGCAGCCTCGACCTGCTGGGCTCCAGCGATCCTTCCACCTCAGCCTTCCAAGTAGCTGGAACTACAGGCACGCGCTACCACACCCGGCTAACTTTTGATTTATTGTAGAGATGAGGTCTTGCCAAGTTGCCGAGGTGGGACACGAACCCGCGGGCTCAGGCAATTCACTCACCTCGGCCTCCCAAATTGCTGGGATTACAGGCTGAGCCACTGAGCCTGGCCTAATGCAATATTTTTAAAGTCACTATTAAAGCAAAAAAATCCATGATGAATAAAATATCATCATTTTAAATAAAGATAGGCTGCAAAGAGCTATTGAGTCCAAGTCATAGGAGAGCCTGCAGCAAAAGAAAAAAATGTGCATTTCTACACACATAATTCTAAATAGTCAATGGTTTCAATAAAAATATTACTGATGACTTTGTAGCTATCAGAGCCAGGAAAGTAAAGTTATAATAAATTCTGACTTGGGTAAAAGGAAAATATTTAAACTTAAAATAATGTGAGTTTTAGTACATCTAATTTTCATTCTTCCAGTATATTTTTCAATTACCTTAATGTTCTAAAAAAACTTAGAAACAAAACTATCATCGTTTTCAGCCACCAATTTTCGAGGTGATTTGTTACCCAGCAAGAAATAACCAGAACAGACACCTTGCCATTATTCAGCCCCTTCAAGCCAGAAAAGAATGCGTCCCAAAGGCCACACCCTCTTTTGCTCACCTCCCACTTCCTGTGAAAGGCCACACCCACTGCCTGTGCAAGGACCCACCCACTTCCCCGGCCAGGCCCCGCCCCCTCCCTTTTCTCACCTCCCACTTCCTTTGAAAGGCCACACCCACTGCCCTGACAAGGCCCCGCCCCTCCCTTTGCTCACCTCCCACTTCCTTTGAAAGGCCCCACCCACTTCTCTGGCCAGGCCCCGCCCCTCCCTTTGCTCACCTCCCACTTCCTTTGAAAGGCCCACCCACTTCCCTGGCCAGGCCCCACCTCCTACCTTTGCTCACCTCCCACTTCCTTTGAAAGGCCACACCCAGTGCCCTTACCAGGCCCCACCCATTTCCCTTGGCAGGGGCCACCCCCTCTCTTAGTTCACCTTCACCTCCCACTTCCCTTGCTAGGCCCCGCCCACTTCCCGTGCTAGGCTCCACTCTCCCTTTGCTCACCTTCCACTTCCTTGAAGGGCCACGCCCACTTCCGTTGCCTGGCCCCACCCCCTCCCTTTGCTCACCTTCCACTTCCTTTCAAAGACCCCACCCACTGCCCTCGCCAAGCCCCACCCCTCCTTTTGCTCACCTCCCACTTCCTTGAAGGGCTACAACCACTTCCCTTGCCAGGCACCATTCACTGCCCTTGCTTGGCCCCACCCTCTCCTTTTGGTCACCTTCCACTTGCTTTGAAAGGCCACACCTACTGTCTTTGGGAACCCCCCAACCCCTCCACAGCGCCCACCTCTCACACTTACGGAGTATAGATTCCTGCTGCTTGCTTTCAGGGGCAGCCTGTATTGGACGATGGCTTTTAGGGTCTCCAGCTTGCTCTGTGGAATCTGGAAGAACGTTCTCTGTGGGCCTTATGGCAACCCAGCCCTGGGAAAGGCTAGCGCTGGATGGGAATTCCAAGCGAGTCAACCTCTTCTTTCCCCTGCCCACACTGTGAGACGTGGTTCTTGGTCTTGACTGACCCGAAGCGACCTGGTTTGGGGAATACTGGATTCTTTGTGGTCCGGATCAATAACTACAGTCAAAGATGAAGATGACAGCCTCTCCAAGACAACACATCTCAGGCCGAATTCTACACAGAAGTGTGGACCGGGGTTCGTATTCCACATGGGCTGGTCTATGCAAACCTACTTCCAAAGTCCGAGGAAGCCGAGAGGCCAAAGAGGCTGGTGGATCCCATTTTTCAGAAAGAAACGTTTAATAGGAACTTACAGAAGCCGTGTCTGTGTCTCAGGTAGAGACGAGACAAGATGATGGATTCCTGTGCCACTAACCCCTAGACCCAGGGCTTATATGCCATAGGGAAAAGGTTACTCAGAAGGAATGTGTAGATTGACTCAAGGGCAAGTTCATGCCATTGCCCAAGGAACAAAAGATGAACTGGAGATCTTAAAGGTCTTCCTGGACTGGGGTTAATCAGAAGTCAGTATGATGGGTAGCATCCAAGATGGAGGTGCTTTGACCTCCACAGCTGGGAGGCTAATGGAAGTCTCTCCCAGCTCTGCCTCTCCCAGGAACTGAAGCCATGCCACCAGGATTCAGCTAACTTTTAAGTTGGAAACAGACAACAAAAATTCCCGTGAAGGTGGGTGGAACCTGAACAGATTCAGAGCCTTCTACCCAAAGAAGAACAATCCTCCGGACTTGGTGGCTTATGCCTACAATCCTAGCACTTCAAGAGGCCAAGGTGGGAGGATTGCCTGAGCCCAGGAGTTTGAGGCCAGCCTCGTCCCTACGATAAAATTTTTAAAATTAGCTGGGTGTGGTGACACACACCTGTAGTCCCAGCTACTTGGGAAGCTGAAGCAGAAGGGATCTCCTGAGCCCAGCAGATCAAGGCTGTGGTGAGCTGGGAGCGTGCCACTGCGCTCCACCCTGGGAGACAGAACGAGACTCTAATTCAAGATAATAACAATAGTAACCCATAGTGGAATGTACATAAAACGATACTTCGGTGAAGGTGGCTGGACCCTGAATGGGTTCAGAGCCCTCTAACCACACCTAGAACTGTAAGGTTCAGGCCACCTGCAGGACTCTTACACACTCTTCGTGCCAAAGGAGGAAGGTGCCTTTATGATATTTTGAGCCAATCCAATGAAAAAGCCACTCCCAGCATCTATTTTGCTAATTATAGCCATGCCTCTGGCATGGATTGGAGAGAAAAGATGACAAAAGCCCATAGAGCAGACAGACTAGAGTTTTCCAGAGAGGAGGAATAGACATCCCAAGAGCCTGGAGCATACAGTAGCTTGGGGTGTTTGAACATGAAAAGTCCAGGATGGCCGGAGTGGAAACCCAAGAGAGGGTGGCAGGGGAGGAAGCAGGAAGGGTGGTGAGGGCCAGGTTGGCAGAGGCTTGGCGGCAAAGGTGAGGAATTTGGAGTTTATTTGATTTTATTATTCTTGAGTTGGGGTCTCATTCTGTCGCTCAGGCCAGAGGGAGTGCAGTGGCACTATCATGGCTCACTGCAGCCTCAACATTCTGGACTCATATCATCCTTTTGCCTCGGCCTCCCAAGTAGCTGGGACTACAGGTACCACCATGCCTGGCTATTTTGTTTTATTTTTTTGTAGAGATAAAGTCTGACTGTGTTGCAAACTCCTGGACTCAACCAGTCCTCCCACCTTGGCCTCTCAAAGTGCTGGGATTACAAGCGTAAGCCACTGTGTCTAGCTTGGCATTTCTTTGAAGAGAGATAGGAAACTACTGGAGGATCAAAGGATTATAGGTAGGGACGGGGGTCATGATTAATGTCCTGAATCAAAGATATCCTAGTGGAGTTGGCCATCTGGCTTGGGAGGAGCGTTTCAGGAGCCAGGTTTTGGATATCCCAGACAGAGCAACTGGAACAATGAATCCCCCACAAACTGCACCTTCAATGAAACGAGGAGTCATTCAAACACATGTAAGATATTGGAAACGTTTCTACACTAGCCATACAAAAAAACACAAGAGGAACCAAATTTCACTGTACACAAAGAAAACTCACCTAAACATTTTGTCACAGCAGAAGAGCATTGTAGCACAACATTTCAACATAAAATTAAAGCATAATGAAGCAAACACAGCGAGGAAGGAAGAACACAAAGCAAACATACAAGCACTTAGGGAAGGGAGAGCACCATGCAACCTGGTGGCAAAAAAAAAAAAAAAAAGTGAAACAAGAAGTGATAGAACTCAGGAATGAAAGAAAGACAGAAGCTTTCAGAAATGAAAACAATGACAGCAAAGAAGAAAATTGCAAGGAGCACAGGTGTGATATAATCACACTTCTCCCAGAAAAAATAACTGGCTGGACTTGGTGACTTGTGGCTACAATTCCAGCACTTCAGGAAGCCAAAGTGGGAGGACTGCCTGAGCCCAGAAGTTCAAGACTAGCTTGGGAAATATGGTGGGACCTTGTCTCTGCAATAAAACAAAAAAATTAGCAGGGTGTGGTGGCACGTGTCTGTAGCTCCAGCTATTTGAGAATCTGAGATAGGATCATCTGAGCTCAGCAGATCAAGGCTGCAGTGAGCCGTGATTGTGCCACTGCACTCCAGCCTGGGCAACAGAATGAGACTCCAACTCAAAATAATAATAATAATAATAAATAGTGAGATGTACATAAAATAATACATAAACACATTTTTAAATGGAGGCTGAGTAGTAAACTAAGTTAACGTGAATTGGAAGTTAAACTCCCTCCCTCCACTCTGCTCCGTCCAAAACCAGCTTCCAGGTATGACAGTGTGGTCATGGAGGAAACCATGCATGGGACAAACCTTACCACCCCACTTTATTGTTAGAATCTACCTGAGTTGGGCATGGTGGCTGTCATCCCAGCACTTTGGGAGGCCAAGGCGAGAGGATCGCCCGAGCCCAGGGGTTCGAGACCAGCTTGGGCAACTTGGCAAGACCTCATCTCAACAATGAATCAAAAAATTATCCAGGTATGGTGACATGCACTTGTAGTTCCAGCTACTCAGGAGGCTGAGGTGGCTGCGAGCATGCCACTGCACTCCAGCTTGGGTGACAGAGTGAGACTCTAGCTCAAAAAAAGAATCCACCTGAGAGCAAAAGGACACCTGGCCAGAGCCCTGGGGTCCCCCTGGGTGATTTTGGTGAGAGGTGCGTGGCAGGGCATTACCGAAAGGATTTTCTGCAACTGTTGATCATTTTCAACCAGCAAGATGTTCACTTTGGCATGAGTGATGACATACTGACAAGCCTCAGCCGAGTTGGTGGCATAAATACCAACACACAGGCCCCTGGGAAAAGAAATCACAGTCACGTGTGCACCACACACACCTTAAGGTGAGAACAACCTGGACAGTCCGGGGAGAGGGAAGGCTTGCAGGCAAGTTCTGAATTTCCAGCCTCAGCACATGCTTCCCTTTCTCCCCAACTTAATGATAGCAACAAAAATGATAATGACATTGAGCGTGGTGACTCCTAGGAGATCATTGTGACAACAGGTTACAGGACACTTACAATATCCCATTTTACAGATGAGGAAAACCAGTCAGGACAGTGACATCGCTTACTCAAGTTTCTAAAGCAAGTGACCTTAGACTTGGGACTTGTCCCCTCCACTCAGCCACCTGTTCCCTTTGTTCACACTTTTGGTCTTGCCAATGGCATCCTGTCGTGACTTTAATTTGCATTTCTCAAAGGTTAATGACTTTGGGCATCTTTACAGGTGCTTATCGGCTACTTTTCCTTGTGATTTTTTTTTTTTTTTTTGAGTCGGTGTCTCATTCTGTCGCCCAGACTGGAGTGCAGTGGGATGATCACAGCTCACTGCAGCCTCCAATTCCTGGGCTCCCTGATCCTCCCACCTCAGCCTCCTGAGAAGGTAGAACTATAGGAACACTCCGCCACCCTGGTTAATTTTTATTTTTTTGTAGAGACGGGGGTCTTGTTATGTTGCTCAGGCTGGTCTTGAACTCCTGGGCTCAAGCAATCCTCCTGCCTCAGTCTTCCAAAGTGCTGGGATTACAGGCACAAGCCACAGTGCTTGGCCGGAGTCCTTTGTCAGATTCAAGTTTTATGAATATTTTCCCCAAGTGTGTGATGTATCTGTTCATGTTCTCGTTAGTGTCTTTTAATGAGCAGAAGTTTTTGACATTAATAAAGTTCTATTTGACAACTTTCTCTTTTATACTTTTTATGTCCTGTCTTAGAAAACTTTGGCTACCCCTGGTTTTGAAGATATTCTCTTGTGCTTTCTTTTTTCTGTAAGCTTTAGAGTTGAACTTGTGTCATACATATTATAATCCACCTCAGAGTAATGTTGCATATGGTGTGAGGTAGGGATCTTGGCTGATTCATTTTTCCATATGAGTATCCAGCTAGTCCAGCACCCCTGGATGACTTTGGTGCTTTGGTTGGAAGTCACTGGACATGTATGTGTGGGGGCTATTTGTGGGTTCACTAGTTGATCTAGTTGAGGGTGCTTTTAGCCAGACAGGGAATTAAGCAGGTTATAGTTATGTGAAACAGTTACACTCATTACTGTTTATAAGTATGTACTATTTGAAAGGCACCATACTAAGGTATTAATCAGTGTCATCTCATGGAATCTTCACTACAGCCCACTGAGGCATGGAGATATGATGGTCATTTATACAGACGACAAATAGCAGAAGACCCAAAATTTGTACTCAGATCTGGTCCAACACTACAGTCCACACACTCCCCCACACTATCTCACCTTTCATTTCTGAAATGGGAACACACCTCTTTTTCTTTGTTTTTGTTTTGTCTTGAGGCAGGGTCTCACTCTATTTCCCAGGCTGGAGGGCAATGGCATAATCACAGCTCACTGCAGCCTCTACCTCTTGGGTTCAGGCAATCCTTCCACCTCAGCCTCCAGAGTAACTGGGACTACAGGTGCACACCACCATGCTTGGTTAACTGTTTTGATGTGTTTTTTTGGTAGAGGCGAGGCCTTGCTGTGTTGCCTAGGCTGTTCTCTATCTCCTGGGCTCAAGCAGCCCTCCTGCTTCAGCCTCCCAAAATGCTCAGATTACAGGCATGAGCCACCATGCCTGGCCTTAGTGGATTTTTAAATCTTTTTGTAGAGGCAGAGTCTTGCTATGTTGTCCAAGCTGGTCTCAAACTCCTGGGCTCAAGTGGTTCTCTTGCCTCGACCTCCCAAACCACTGGGATTGCAGGCATGAGCCACCACACCTGAACTGTTTTGTTTTGGTTTTATTTGGTTTGTTTTTAGAGCCAGATTTGGGTGCTGGCCTTGTTGCCACTGGCTGTGTAAGCTTCAGTTTCCTCATCTGTAAACGGGGGATGATAGAATTCACTTCACACTGCTGTCGTGAGTTTTATAGGATCACACACACAGAGCACAATGCTTGGCACATAATCAGAAATCTCTAAACATTATCTGTGATTATTATTTTGTTTGACAAAAGCTCTGCAGGTGAAGGGGAAAAAAAGCCTCAGACCTGGTCTAATGGATATTACTATATGTGAACCCTGATAAGAATGGTTTGTTTGGGAGTCTGTGCTTCCTGCTAATCTGGGGTTCCATCTGAAATTCCTGTGTGTATCTCAGACTGCACCAGCCTGGGGCGAGGGACGTGGCTCAGCCCCCCTCACCAGGAGCCAAACTGTGGCCTTACCCTGCTAGGATGGCGCCAAGAGCAGCAGTGAACCACTCCACGGAGTTAAACCCCAGGATGCCAACTCCATGGAAACGCTCCAAGCCCAGCTGGAAAGGAAAAAACGCACAGAAAACATAAACACGGAGGTTAGGCCATTAGGACATGTTAAAACAGGCTCAGAAGTAGTCATGTGAGGGAGGGAAAGAGCACTGAGTCTAAAATCTGGGAGGGATTTTTTGTTTTTGTTTTTGTTTTTACTCTGAGAGGCTTGATTGCCTTCTACGTAACACCCCGTTTATTTATTTTTACTTTATTTGTTGTGGTAAAATATAATATGAGACTTGCCATTTTAGCTGTCTTCAAGTGCACAGTTCAGGGCATGAAGCACATTCACGTGGTTGTGCAACCATCACCACCATCATCTCCAGAACTTTCCGCTCTTTCCAAACTTAAACACTGTTCCCATGAAACATTCACTCACACCCCATCCTGTCCCCAGCCCCTGGCACCCACCACGATACTTTCTGTCTCTGTGAATCTGACAACTCTAGAGACCTCCTGGGAGTGGGATCACACAGAAATTGTCTTCTGTGCTAGGTTTCTTTCTTTCTTTCTTTCTTTCTTTCTTTCTTTCTTTCTTTCTTTCTTTCTTTCTTTCTTTCTTTCCTCTTCCTTCCTTCCTTCTCTTTCTTTTTCTCCCTTTCCTTCTCCCTTTCTTTCTTTCTTTGTCGGGATCTCACTCTGTCACCCAGACTGGAATGCGTGGTGCAATCACAGCCTCAATCTCCTGGGCTCAGGTGATCCTTCCACCTCAGCTTCCTGAGCAGCTAGGACTACAGGCATGAGACACTATACCCAGCTACTTTTTATTATTTTTTGTAGAGATGAGGTCTCACTATGTTGCCCAGGCTGGTCTCAAACTCCTAGCCTCAAGCAATCCTCCTGCCTCAGCCTCCCAAAGTGCTTAGATTACAGGCATGAGCCACCATGCCAGGCCACCTGGCTTGTTTCACTGAGCATAATGTCTTCAAGTCAAGTCAGAGCTTTGTTCCTCTTCAAGGCTGAATCATATTCCACTGTGTGGATGGACCATATTGTGCTTATTAATTCATTTCTTGATGAGTTATTTCCATCTTTTGACTAATGTGAGTTATGCTGTTATGAACATGCCATATCTCTTCATGTCCCTGCTTTTGATTATTTTGGGTAAATACCCAGAAGTGGGATTGCTGGGTTGGACAGTAACTCTATATTTAATTTTTTTAGGAACTGCCATTGTGTTTTCCATAGGGGCTGCACCATTTTATATTCCTCCAGCATTGCATAAGGGTTTCTATTCCTCCACATCCTTGCCAACATTTGTTATTTTCTGTTTTTTTAATAGTCATCTTAAGGGATGTGAATTTTTAAAAAATTTTTTTCCATAGAGACAGGGTCTCACTATGCTGCCTGGGCTGGCCTCAAACTCCTGGGCTCAAGCAATCCTTCCACCCTGGCCTCTCAAAGCACTGGGATTACAGATATGAGCCACCATGCCCAGCCATGTTCAACCTTTCTTTTGGTTCATTCATTCTGGGATTGAAATTGGCTATTATCTTGTGAGGACACTCAAGCCTCCCCATGGAAGGTTCAAGGAGTAAGGAACTGAAGCCCCCAGCCAGCAACCAGTCATATAAGTAAGCTTGGAAACAGACCTTCCCTGTCCCAGTCAAGCCTTCAGATGAGGCAGTCCCAGTCGAAAGCTTGACTGCAACCTCATGAAAGCCCCAGGCCCCAAACCACCCAGCTATGAAGAAGCTTCTAAATTTCAGACACTGTGAGATAATAAATATTTGTATTTTTAGTCACTACATTTGGGCTAATTTGTTATGCAGTGGTAACTAACTAATACACGTTAAGGGCCAAAAGCAAGAGGCAGAACTCTGGGCATAGTATGCTACCATGTGTAAGTTTTATGTAAAAATAGCAGCCAAGCGCGATAGCTTACGTCTGTTATCCCAGCACTTTGGGAGGCAGAGGCAAGAGAATTGCCTGAGCCCATGGGTTCAAGACCAGCCTGGGCAACATAGCAAGACCTCATCTCTACAATAAATAAAAAAGTTAGCCAGGCATGGTGGCATGCACCTGTAGTTCCAGCTACTTGGAAGGCTGAGGCAGAAGGATCACCTGAGCCCAGGAGGTTGAGGCTGTGGTGGCCATGAGCATGCCACTGCATTCCAGCCTGGGTGACAGAGTGAGACTCTGACTCAAAAAAAAATTACATAATATAAGCACATAATTTATTCCCCAAAAAGACATACAAAAACACTGGCAATAATGGCTGTCTCTCCACATAGAGAACTGGCTGCTGAGTGAGGACCATGGATCTGAGGGAGAATGTTCACCAATTAACTCTTGTATCATGGATTTTGTACCATGTGTAGGTATGTATATTACCTACTCTGAATGAACGGTTGAATAATTGAAAATGAATGAATGACTCCTTTACCTTGATCAAGGCTCTTGCAGCCTTCCGACAAGTCTCATAGTACTGTTCGTAATTCAGAATTTCCCACTTCTTGCCGTTTTGTGATGCAAGGGCTGGACATATCCTGAATCGGTCGACTGACTCACGAAAAAACTCAGGGATAGTCATCGGGCTCTTGTGGCCTGGTCCATGTTCTGATAACCTCAGAGGGACTTCTCCATCTCGATGGGTGGTCCACATCCAGGGAATAACTGCAAACAGTCACCAGGGTTGGGTGGCAAGTGTTTTTATTTATTTAATAACTATAGGGGTGGTAGTGGTGTCTTTTTGAACCTAAGGCACTGAGAGTTGAATTAATCCTATGCTTCGGGGGAAATTACATGGTCATTACTAGTCAAATCAAAAGCACCCATTCTCGTGTTTGTTTTTCATGATCCCTTCAACGTTTTATTATAAAATGTTTCAAGCATACGAGAAAGTTAAAAGAATTGTAGGGCAAACAGCCTCTTACTCACCGCTTAGATTCTATAATGGGTAGCATTATATCCCTATAACTATCCTTTTAATGTCCATCGTGCACATCTTATTTATTTTATTTTATTTTTTAGAAATGAGGTTTTGCTGCGTTGCCTGGGCTAATCTTGAACTCCTGGCCTCAAGCAATCCTTCTACCTCAGCCTCCCAAAATGCTAGGACTACAGGTATGAGCCACTACACCCAGCTCATCTTATTTTTTGGTGCATTTTCATGTAAGTGGAAGCTATTCATCTGTTTCACCCTTAAACACATTTGCATATGAGTCACTAATTAGGGTCTCGTATCATTTGCAGGGATTTTTTTTCTTTCAGGAAAAATTTACATGCAATAGATGACAAATGCGTTGACCAAAGAACTTTAAGAAGGGACCAGGCTGGGCTCGGTGGCTCAGCCTGTAATCCCAGTACTTTGGGAGGCCAAAGCGAGTGGATTGCCTGAGCTCATGGGCTCGAGACCAGCCCAGGCAACTTGGCGAGATCTCATCTCTACAACAGATAAAAAATGAGTCGGACAAGGTAGTGCATACCTATAGTTCTGGCTACTTGGAAGGCTGAGGTGGAAGGATCGCTGGAGCCCAACAGGTCGATGTTGGGTTGGCCATGAGCGTGTCAGTGTACTCCAGCCTGGGCGCCAGAGTGAGACTCTGACTCAAAAAAAAAAAAAAAGAGAGAGACTGGTGTGCATCACTCCTGTGTAGATTATTTAAGAGCCAGTGCATTATTTGCATGTGCAAAAATTGTATAACATACACACATAATGTATTCCCCCAAAAAGACATACAAAAAGTTGGCAATGATGGCTGTCTCCTCAGAGGGGAACTGGGTGCATTCAGCATGTCCTATTCTCTTGCCACAAAAATGGTAGAAGCCTATGTCAAGAAGTCCAGCTGGGCTCGGTGGCTCAGCCTGTAATCCCAGCACTTTGGGAGGCTGAGGCAAGTAGATTGCCTGAGTCCGCAGGTTCAAGACCTTCCCGGGCAACTTGGCAAAATCTGATCTCTACAATAAATCTAAAACTAGCTGGGCATGGTAGTGCACGCCTGCAGTTCCAGCTACTTGGAAGGCTGAGGTGGGAAGGATCGCCGGAGCCCAGCAGGTCGAGGCTGTGGTGGCCGTGAGTGTGTCAGAGGGAGACTCCAACTAAAAAAAAAAAAAAAAGGAGTTCCCCACCCACACGTCAGCCACGCAACATGGGCAAAAACCAGGCTTGTGTTGTGTTAAACTATTGAGGTTTAGGGACTGTATGTTATAGCAGCATCACCCAGATCAGCCGAATGAAACTTGCAAAGGGACCAGCTTACAAAACCAGTTTCCCAGCCTGGGCAGCATAGCGAGACCCTGTCTCAACAAAGTCTAATAATATCAAAATTAACTGACTGTGCTGGTGCCTGTAGTCCCAGCTGCTTGGGAGGCTGAGATGAGAGGATCGCTTGAGCTCAGGAGTTTGAGGCTGCAGTGAGCTATGATTGCACCACTGCACTCCTGTGTGGGTGACAAAGCGAGATCTTGTCTTTAAAAAAATTATTATTTTTATTATCATTATTATTATTATTATTATTTTGAGTTGGAGTCTCACTCTGTCACCCAGGCTGGAGTGCAGTGGCACACCCACGGCCACTGCAGCCTCGACCTGCTGGTGATCCTTCCACCTCAGCCTTCCAAATAGCCAGAACTGCAGGCGCGTACTACCACGCCCAGCTAATTTTTGATTTATTGTAGAGACACGGTCTTGCCAAGTTGCCCGGGCTGGTCTCGAACCCACAGGCTCAGGCAATCCACTCTCTTTGGCCTCCCAAAGTGCTGGGATTACAGGCTGAGCCACTAAGTCTGGCCAAAAATATTATTTAAAAAAAAACAACAGGCCGGACTCGGTGGCTCAGTCTGTAATCCCAGCACTTTGGGAGGCCGAGGTGAGTGAATTGCCTGAGCCCACGGGTTCGAGACCCGCCTGGGCAAGTTGGCGAGACTTCATCTCCACAATAAATCAAAAATTAGCCGGGCGCGCTAGCACACGTCTGTATTTCCAGCTACTTGGAAGGCTGAGGCGGAAGGATCGCCGGAGCCCAGCAGGTTGAGGCTGCAGTGGCCGTGAGCGGCCACTGCACTCCAGTCTGGGCGACCGAGTGAGACTCCCACTCAAAACAAAACAAAACAAAACAACAGTTTGTGATCATGTATCTATTACCTCTTTGGGGTGTGTGTAATGATTAACAGTGAAAAAGAAGAGAACGGGGTTTTTTTTCTGGAGAGAGTTGTTGGTTTGCTGGGTGATCTTCACCAACCTCCAGTAATAGGCCAAGTAAGAGAAGATTTAAGAGACCCTTTTGGAGAATTGGGTGTGTGACCTTGAGTTTGTTCAACAGAGCATGGTCTACTGGAAAACCAGTCGCCCAAAATGGCGGAGTAGACAGCTTTATTGGAAGGAAATTGCACATCCACCCACAATGGGACATTATTTTTTCCCCCTTAACTGGACATAGACCTGATGAATGGCCTTCTGAAGGCTGTTGGCTAGAGATCAGCACGGAGACTAGAAATACATGATCAGATAGTCATCAACAAACACTGGTATGACCAATGCATTTCTTGGCTAAGGCTGCCGTCACAAAGCATCCGGACTGGGTGGTTGAAACAAATAAATACTAATTCTGTCCCAATTTTGGAGGCCAGAAGTCTGAAGTCAAGGTGTCCACAGGTTTGGCCCTTTGAAGGCTGTAATTTCCCCAGGCCTGTCCTCTGCTTCTGGTGGTGGGCGGCACCCCTTAGCATTCCTCCGTCTGTAGAAGCATCACCCTGAGAAGGGACGCCCCCCCCAAAAAAAAAACCCCTGGAATTATCTGTTAGAAGGCAGGCCCCTTGTATTACAGGCTTCTCCCGCCAAGTAAATGTTCTAAGAACCCATTGGCATCCGTGAGAGGCTGTTTGACTTCAGTGAAATTTTTTTTTTGGCGGGGGGGATTCTTTCAGTGCATTTGCCCATTTCATGATGGGTGACTTCTGAGTGTCCCGGCCCACACTGTGGTGAGTGTTCACCAGTTTTTGACCCAAAGCAGCATGACAACCGTGCCCCACCCTCCCTATTCACCCGATCTCACCCCGAGTGCCTTTTTTGGTTTCCCTGATGAGAAAAGTCCTCAGAGGGAAACATTTTGCCCATGGGGAGGAGGTGAAACAAAAAATAGCGGCAGCACTAAAAGGCCTCCAAACGGATGAGTTCAAAGCTGTCGTGAGCAGTGGAAAAATGGTCTCGATAGGGGTATGGCATCCCTTGGAGAGGCCCTTGAAGGTGACCGAAGCTCAAACGTGTAAGAATGCATTCACAATTTTTTATAAATGAATTCTGAGTTTTGGGGGTCCTCCCTGGTATATCTGTCTCTGTGTCCCAATTTCCCCTTTTTATAGGGACGCCAGTCATTTTGGATATGACAACCAACCCTGATGACCTCATTTCGGCTAACTGCATCGGCGGTGACCCCCGTTTCCAAATAAGCCTTCGTTCTGATCTACCGGGGCTTTGGATTTCCACATAGGAATTGGGGAGGGGGTATAACTCAGCCATGACAACCTACTCAAGGGAAGGCTAGTTCATAGAAGGCGACGTTCAATCCTCCTCCTCTTGGGAGAACCGGCCCAGGGAGTCAGCACAGCTCACAAGGAAGCCATCTGGGAGAGAATGGAGGTGGAGGAACATCTAGGAACTCAAAGAACACCTCATCATGCTTTTCTGTTCCCCCATTCCAGCTTCCAGCCTGAAGCATGGTGGAGGAGAGAAACTTCAAACTGGACAAAAATGGGAAAGGTGTTTCCTGGTTACTGGTAGGATACTTTAACGACTATAGTGGGTTGAACAGTGCTGTCTCCACCTCCCAAATGTACAACCATCAGGATTTCAGGATGTGACTTTATTTGGAAATAGAGTCTTTGCAGGTGGATTTAGGGAAGGATTTCGAGACGAGATCATCTTGGATTTAGGGTAATCCCTAAATAAAATGACTAGTAGACTTATAAGAAGAAGAGAGGGCCAGAAGTGGTGGCTGACGCCTGTGATCCCAACCCTTTGAAGGGCTGAGGCGGGAGGATCGCTTGGGTTCCAGACAGACCTCCTCTCGACAAAACAAAAAAATTAGCCAGGTGAGGTGGTACATGCCTGTAGTCCCAGCTACTCAGGAGGCTGAGGTGGGAGGCTTGCTTGAGCCCAGGAGTTCGAGGCTACAGTGAGCTATGATCGCACCACTGCACTCCAGCCTAGGTGACAGAGCCACGTCCTGTCTTTTTTGCGTGTTTGCTTCCCTGGGTGAAATAAAAGTCCTCCAAGGGAAATGTTCTGCTGGTGTGGAAGAGGTTAAACAAAATAAAACTGCTTTTTCGAATGAGGCAGAAGGATCACATAAGCCCAGCAGGTCAAGACTGCAGAGACTGTGATTGTGCCACTGCACTCCAACCTGGGCCACAGAGTGAGGCTCCAACTAAAAAAGCAAAAAACAGTACACACACAACACACACACACACACACACACACACACACACACACACAGGAGAAACATTAAAAGGCATCAAAATGGATGGGCTTAAAAAACGTTTTGTCAATATTTTTTAAAAGGGGAGGATAGTTTTGAAGGAAGCTTTTTAGCTGTTCATGATCTCATGAGACCCCTTAGTTCTGGCAGGAAAAGGGTTACAGCATAATGATACCGGGCCATTATGATTATACCTGCACCACAGTGGCATGGATGGATTCTGGGTATTGATCTGCACGGGCTTGCCATCCCGATAGCGAGGTGCTGTGATCAATGCCCTCACAGGTGCAGATATGCACATGAGGGAAGGGACATGCCCGGCGTCACGTGACCAGTGGAGCTCAGTTCTGAATCGAGTGGCCCAGCTCCATCGTGTTGATCACTCGCCCATGCTGCCTTCACACCCTCCCAGAAGAAGAAAGGACCCAGCAGGACCAGGCACCCTTGGCCAGAGCCAGAGGCTGGGCAAAGAATGGCTGGGTCCTTACTCTTTAGGTCCAGAACCTTCTGCAGAGAGCCTGTGTGGAGTCCGTGCACCTCTCTCACTCTCTGGTGTGCTCTTTTGTGCAACATACCTTGTGTTTCATCCTTGTCCACTTCAGGGTTCTCAGCCTTCTCTTCTTGAGTCTTTAGGGTTTCAGCCATTCCAGGTCTGCGGAAACTATTCTTCACAGAACTGCAAGGCGAAAAGAAGGCGAACTTAGTGGGATGGGCACCAGGGCTGTAGGTCTGAGGCCAACTCCTCCATCGACTGGCCATGTCTGCCTAGAATCCTGGGAACAACTGGTCATGTCTGTCCTGGGCTTAGGAGGAGGGGAGAGTGGTCTGTATGCCAGATAACAGAGCACTTGTCAAGTTCAGAGCATTTTCCACCTGCATGTTTTCAGAAGAATCTTTTAAATGGTTAGACTATAAGGGCCCGGTCCATATGCAACTCCGTGGGAGAGAAAACATTTTGAAATCTCCCAAGGGAAAGAAATGCTCACAGTACCACACATTTTTCTGCTCTAGGAGGCTTGCCTTAAAGATAGTATGACATGAAAAACCCAAAAGGGCATAAAGGAAAAACAGAGCCCACTTTGTTACATTAAAATTTTAAATTTTCCACATGGCAAAGAAGACCATAAACAAAATCAAAAGATCAATAACAAATTGAGGAAAAATATGAGCAGTACTTCCAAATAGATACAGATTTGTTTTCCTTCCTACGTAAAGAACTCTGATGAATCAATAAGAAGACCAAAACCCAATGAGAAAGTGCGCAAAAGACACGCGTAGACAACTCTCTGAAAATAAAGTAAAATTATGAATTTTAAAAACAGGAAAACATGCAATCCCAGTCATAAGACAAATGCAATAGAAACTATTATTATGCAATTTTCTCTATTAGATTAGCTAAGATTTTTTTAAAGCTGCACTTTGGGAGGCAGATATGAGAGGATTTCCTGAGCCCAGGGGTCTGAGACCAGCCTGGATAACTTGGTGAGACCTTGTTTTTACAATAAATCAAAAAATTAGCCAGGCATGGTGGCATGCGCCTGTAGTTCCAGCTACTTGGAAGGCTGAGGTGGAAGGATCACCAGAGCACAGTAGGTCAAAACTGCAGTGATCGTGAGCATGACACTGCACTCCAGCCTGGGTGACAGAGTGAGACTCCAGCTCAAAAAACAAAAAAAGCAGCCAGGCTTGGTGGCTCAGCCTGTAATCCCGCACCTTTGGGAGGCTGAGGTGAGTGGATTGCCTGAGCCCGCGGGTTCGAGACCCTCCTGGGCAGCGAGACCTCATTTCTACAATAAATCAAAAAATCAGCCGGGCGTGGTAGTGCATGCCTGTAATTCCGGCTACTCGGAAGGCTGAGGCGGAAGGATCGCCGGAGCCCAGCAGGTTGAGGCTGCGGTGGCCGGGAGCAGCCACTGCACTCCAGTCTGGGCGACAGAATGAGACTCCAACTCAAAAAAAAAAAAAGGCAAAAACAAACAAACAAACAAACCAAAAAAAGGTGAGAATACCTTATATTATGAGGATGTGGGGGAACAGGCACTCTCATGATGCCTCATTACACTGTGGCAAAAATCAATGCAATCTCTCTGGAAGACATTTGTCCATAATCAGACTTAAAATCATGTGGTCTTTAACTCATCACTAGGAGCCAGAATTCCTGGCTACCCAGGGTCTTGGCCCAGTCATTAAATGGACCCTTTACTGTTTGAGAAATTTTGTGCATGATGAGATACAAACACCACTCCTTACGCTTGTTTGGTTCTCAAGTGTATCATTAAATCTATTGGGGTTTTTTGTTTTTTTTGTTTTTTTGAGTTGGAGTCTCACTTTGTCACCCAGACTGGAGTGCAATGGCCGCTCCCAGCCACCTCAGCCTTGACCTGCTGGGCTCCGGTGATCCTTCCACCTCAGCCTTCCGAGTAGCTGGAATTACAGGCATGCACTACCACGCCTGGCTGATTTTTTGATTTATTGTGGAGATGAGGTCTCGCCAAGTTGCCCGAGTGGGTCTCGAACCCGCGGGCTCAGGCAATCCACTCACCTCGGCCTCCCAAGGTGCGGGATGACAGGCTGAGCCACCAAGCCCGGCCCTCCTTAAATCTATTAAACAACATTCTTCTACATATGTAGATAACGTAAACTCATAGTTATCATCATGGACCGAATTATATTTCCCCGTATATTCAAACCCTACCCACCAATGTGAGTATATTTGGAGACATGGCTTTTACGGAGGTGATTAAGGCTAAATAAAGTCATGACGGAGGCCTGGGTCCCCATAGGACCAGTGTCCTTACAAGAAGAGGAAGAGGCTTCTGCACTAGACAGGGGTCCAGTCTCTCTCTCTCTCTCTCTCTTTCTTCTTCCCCCCAATCGCCGATGCCGTCTCCACCTTTGGGGTACCCTGAACCCGGCTGGAGCTGGACTCCGGCAGTGAGAGAGATAAATTTCTACTTTTTCAAACTACTAATTACGTTCTTTCTTATTTGCAGTCAAACTTACATATGTATTTATACGTAAATACATATAAATGGAACATATTTGCAATTGCCGCCTAATATTATCTTATAAACAAATTTTATTTCATTTACTTTAGAATAAAAGAAAAAAAAAGAAGAGGAAGAGAAACCAGGGTGCTCGTTTTCTCTCCCTCCCTCTTTCCCCCTCTCCCTTTCCCTCTTTCTCTCTCTGTCTCTGCCTTGTGAAGATGCATTGAGCAGGCGGCCATCTGCAAGCCAGGAAGAGAGGCCTCACCAGGAACCAACCCTGATGACACCTTGATCTTGAATTTCTGGCCTCTGGAATGAGGAGGAAATAAATTTCTGTTGAGTCACTCAATCTCTGGTAGGGCAGCCCTAGCAAATGAATATATTTATGTAAATATTTGGAAAAAGGTTGTTTCATGAGCTTATGCATTTCGTGAATTAAAATTTCCCGCACACGTTTATTCAATCAAATTCCTCTAAGCATGTTATTAAAATCACCAATTCAGTGTATCAGTTTGATCCCATCATAGTGTTCCATATATTGTCAACTGCTGGGGGAAAGTGGAGGACAAATCGTTGGTCAACTTTTTTTTTTTTTTTTTTGGAGGCTGTATTTCACTCTGTCGCCTGAGCTGGAGTGCAGTGGCATGCGCATGGCTCACTGCAGCCTCAACCTCCTGGGTCTAGGCTATCCTGCCTCAGCCTCCTGAGCAGCTGGGACTACAACCGTGTGCCACCACAGTCAGCTAATTTTTTTTATTTTCTGTAGAGATGAGGTCTCGCCATGCTGCCCAGGCTAGTCTCAAACTCCTGGGCTCAGGTCATCTTCCCGCCTCAGCTTCCAAAGTGCTGGGATCACAGGCGTGAACCACCACACCCTGCCCGGTCAACATTTTTTGAACTAATTCCCCAGTGGTTTTCAGGGAGGAAAATGGTATTATTTTTTCCACAAGCAACAGTGTGCTTGAGACAAGAATCAAGTAACTGTTCTAAACAATAGATGAGCGGTCATGCTTTCGAACTCTAAGTCTTTCTGTTGGTGAACGTGGGGACTCGGCAGGTAGCAGCAACCTGAGAATAATCACGCGGCAAAAAACCTCATTTTGTATTTCAGAGAAAACAGATAGCTAAAAAGGTTTGTGTGAAATGAACTCGAATGAGTCTCCAAGGACTGTATACACCCAAAACGGATCAACCAGTGGAACAAAGCAAGCAGCCAAACCGGCACGGCGTATGCGGACTAAGAGGAAACTGGAGAGAAATCTGAGGTCTCCTGGAGCGACTATGGCCCAGACCGCGGGGTCATCCTTAACTCACCTTTGGCCTCCCGACTTCCGACTCCCCCACCTCTTTCCCTCTTTCTTTCCTGCTGTTCTCCTCTTTCTCTCCCCCCAACACGTCTGGCCCATCAGCTAATTCCATCCGCTCAGCCTTCAAAATAGGTCCCAACCCCACTGCTCGCCTGGATCCAAGCTTCCTCCTATGAGTCAGAGGGATCCTGGTCACCCGTGGCTCCGTCCACCGGGTGCATGTACGGGTTCTGGCTGGATCCTAATCCAAACAAGATGCTTAAGAGACAGCCAGGAGCCGGGTGTGGTGGCTCATGCCCGTAATCCCGGCACTTTCGGAGGCCAGGGTGGGAGGATCACTTGAGGCCAGGAGGTGGAAGCTGCCGTGAGCTGGGATGGTGCCATTTGCACTCCAGCCTGAGTGACAGAGCAAGAGTCTATGTCTTTAAAAATAATGTCCACGCATGGGTTCGGTGGCTCGGCCTGTAATCCCAGCGCTTTGGGAGGCCAGGGCAAGTGGATTGCCTGAGCCCGTGGATTCGAGACCCACCCAGGCAACTTGGCGAGACCTCGTCTCTACAATAAATCAAAAATTAGCCGGGCATGGTAGCACGTGCCTGTAGTTCCGCTACTTGGAAGGCTGAGGCGGAAGGATTGCCGGAGCCCAGCAGGTCGAGGCTGCAGTGGCTGGAAATGTGCCCCTGCACTCCAGTCTGGGCAACACAGTGAGACTCCAACTCAAATAAATAAATAAAAATAATGTCCACAGCAGCAATGTTCAGAAGAGCCCCAAGCTGAAAGCAGTTCACATGTCCACCCCACAGGAAGATGGATGAATCAGTTGTGGAATAACATACAAGGTGGAATATGGAGGAATATAGACAATAACTAGTGTTCACCTTGCCACAGTGCTGACAAAGAAACAGATTGCAGTATGATTCTATTTCTAGAAAGTTCAGCTGGGTGCAGTGGCTCACGCCTGTCATCCCAGCACTTTGGGAGGCTGAGGTGAGAGGATTGCCTGAGTCCAGGGGTTTGAGACCCCAGTCTGGGCAACTAGGCGAGACCCGCATTTCTACAATAAATCAAAAAACTAACCAGGCAAGGTGGCGCCCACCTGTAGTTCCAGCTACTTGGAAGGCTGAGGCAAAAGAATTGTCTGAGCCCAGCAGGTTGAAGCTATGGTGGCCATGAGCATACCACAGCACTCCAGCCTGGGCGACAGAGTAAGACTCTGACATAAGCAAAATGAAGTTCACAAACAGGCAGCATTTGTGCAAATGCTAAAAAAAAAAGTATAGGGGAAAATTCAGCAGGAAATTTGAGGAAGTGGTTTTACCTCTTCCAGCTGAGGGACAAGCATGAGTTAAATGTAAGGTGCACAGGGGACTTCTAAGTAATATTCTATTTCATATATTGAAAGGGTTATACTGGCACCTATTTGCTATTCATTACACTATACAGATAAATTTTATGTATTATTTAGTTATTTTTGTCTGTTTGTTTTTAGAGACAGGGTCTCACTCTGTCACCCAAGCTGGAGTGCTGTGGTGTGATCACAGCTCACTGCAACCTCGAACTCACAGGCTCAGTTGATCTCCCCAGGTCACTGGAACTACAAGTGCATACCATGATGCCTGGCTAATCTTTTATTTCTTTAAGTTTTGGTGGAAATGAGGTCTCACTATGTCGATCAGGATGGTCTCAAACTCCTGGGCTCCAAGTGATCCTCCTGCCTTGGCCTCCCAAAGTGCTGGGATTACAGGCATGAGCTACCATGCCTGGCCATTATGTATTATTTTACATGCCTGATATGTGTCACAACTTTAAAAGGCCATTGTAGGGATTACTATAACAATGCAAGAATTGTTCAACATTAAAAAATGTATTGGCTGGGCTTGGTGGCTCAGCCTGTAATCCCAGCACTTTGGGAAGCCAAGGCAAGTGAATTGCCTGAGCCCATGGGTTCGAGACCAGCTCGGGAAACTTGGCGAGCCCTCATCTCTACAATACATAAAAAATTAGTCGGGTGTGGTAGCACGCACCTGTAGTTCCAGCTAATTGGAAGGCTAAGGTGGAAGGATCACCAGCACCCAGCAGGTTGACACTGACTGGCTGTGAGTGTGCCACTGCACTCCAGTCTCGGTGATGGAGTGAGACTCTATCTCAAAAAAAACTGTATCAATGTGAGTTATTACACTTAAGGGGTGGAGTGAAAAACCGTATGATGTCAAGCTAGAAATAATTAAATGAAATAGTCATTTTTTATGAAAATCCCCCAGCAAATAAGAAATGGGAGAGATTTCCTTCTCTCAATAAAGGATATCTACCAGAAATATATGATAGACATTATATTTAATAATAGTAACAAAAGCGCTAGAAGTATTTCCCTTAAGTCAAGAATGAGACAGGGGCACCTGCTATCACTGCTACTATTCAGCATTGATCTGGAAGTTTCTTAGCCAATGCAATAAGATAAGAAAAAGAAACGAGAGGAATAAAGATTGCCAACAGACCAAATTACCATGTTGCAAATAATATGACTGACTACCTACACTGTCCAGCCAACTCAAAAGGTATTAGAAATAAAGATGGTTTTATAAGGTGGCTAGATAAAAGATCAATATTCCAAAATCAATAGCTTTCTGGTACTCCAGGAGCAATTAGAAAATGTGTGTCCCTCTCCCACACCGCCGGCACCTGCCACGCTGCGTGTGATGTGGTTCTGGCCATTCAGGAAAGGCATCAGGAGCTGGGACATCTGGTCACTCAGGTGTTTCCTTGTTCTGCAGAGATGATCAAGAGAGAGCCCTTTCAGGAAACCCAGTCATGGACTGCCCCTTCCCAGCCCCCGCCCCCCTTTAGGTCCCTCCAGGAGGATGGTGGTTGTGGGAGGCAGGAAGGTGAGTGGTTTCCCTTCCCAACAGTTCTTCTACTCCCCAATCAACCTTCCAGAACCTTCCTTCCCAGTCACCCCTTGTGACATCACTGGCTGTCCTTGTCGCCCTCATCCCTTCACCCCTAGAGGCAACTGCTTCCAGAGCAGGAGGACTGCTTTTCTCTTGTCATCCACTCACCATTCATTCATTCATGCACTTCTGCATGGGTTTAAGAGGGAGCAAGTCATCATATTCATCCCTCACACAAGAGCAAGAGGAACTCAAGCCATGAGCAACACTGTAAAAAGGAGCTCACACTAAAAGTGGGCAAGGTTGACTCACCTGGCAGTGTGGGTCACCCATGTGTCCCCCATCCTAGCCTCTCAAGGCTAAGGGGGGTGGACCTCATCTACTCCTGGACCGGCTCTGGGATGCACCTCCAGGGCACCCACTTCTGTCTCATGTAACACCTTGCCCAAAGGCTCTCAGTCAACCTCCAAGACCCCCAGTTGACCAACTCACCTGTCAACTCAGGGACTGTTCCCACAGAACATCCAATGGTCCCTGGTTCATGCAGAACCCTTGCAGGGTTACTCTGAAATGCACATACAACTATTCCACATCAGATGAGCTGAGTGCTTGTCAAGAGTGAGCTGTGTATCCTCAAACCTGTTGATGCCAATTGTCCTTCTTCCAATGACATCATTTAATTATATCCTTTAAGCCAGGCACGGCGTCTCACACCTGTAATCCCAGCACTTTGGGAGGCCAAATTAGAGGATAGCTTGAGGCTCAGAGTTCAAGACCAACCTGGGCAAAATAGCAAGACTCCAGCTATTTTAAAAAAAATGTTATGCCTCAATGAATTATGGCGGCAAAAAGTTATTGTTTTTCAGAGTCAGGCTGATAAAAGATTGATGAATTAGGCGTGGATGAGGGGGAAAATTGGAAACTGATCCCATTTAATGTAGTAGCCACTAACTTATGTGAGTGTTTAAATTTAATTTTGTTTGTTTATGTAATTGTTATTGTTGTTGAGTTGGAGTCTTCCTCTGTCACCCAGGCTGGAGAGCAGTGACATGCTCACAACCACCCCAGGGTCAAACTGCTGGGCTCCGGCAATCCTTCTGCCTCAGCCTTCCAAGTGGCCGGAACTACAGGCACGCGCTACCATGCATGGCTAATTTTTTTTTTATTTATTGTAGAGACAAGGTCTCGCCAAGTTGCCCAGCTGGTCTCGAACCCACAAGCTCAGGCAATCCATTCGCCTTGGCCTCCCAAAGTGCTGGGATTGCAGGCTGAGCCACCGAGCCCAGCCCACACCTTACTCTTAAACCACCTCTCCAATGGCTCAGGGGTCAGTAGTCAATGGCTGCAGTTCTTGTTTATTGATGGCCTCTCTATAATAAAACCGAAGAATGCACTGCACACGCATGTTTTTGTCACAGTATTCACAACAGCATAAACATGAAACCAACCCAGATGTCCTTTGAAAGTGGACTGGATAAAGAAAACGTGGTACATATATGCGATGGAATACTATGCAGCCATAAAAAAGAACCAAACTATGGTCTTTGCAGCAACTTGGATGCAGTTGGAGACCATTATCCTAATTGGTCTGGCACAGAAACGAAGAACTGAATACCACATGTTCTCACTCGTAAGTGGGCCCTGAACACTAGTCACATGAGCACAAGGGTGGGATTGGCAGTTGTGGGGCATGGTTGGGGTGGGGGAGCACATGACAAAACAGTGGGCACTTGGTCCACTACCAGGGAGTGTGAGGGCCAGCTAGAAGCCCAAACTTCACCTGCATGCAGCCTACTTATGTAGCAAATCCTCACTTGTACCCCACTACTCTAAAATAAAAATAAAATAAAATAAAAACAAGAATGGGATTTGAGATATTTTTCAGACTCCACACTCCAATGGATCCATGGCCATACCTGGACCCAAGGAACTGGCTCCTCCAATCCTGTGACCCCTCCCAGAAACTGACTCCACATACGAAGACAGTTTCAACATCCCCAGTGACATCAACTCCAACTAATCAGCAGTCGCTGGCCCCCTACCCACCAAATTCCCTTTTAAAAACCTAGTCTCTGAATCCTCAGGGATTTGAAAAATAGCTTCCATCTTCCTCACCCAGCAGCTTTGTGATATTAAGCTCTTTCTCTGCTGGAACAACTGCATCAGTCTCGGTTTTTCTGGGCAGCGGGCATAAGGACCTGGTCAGGTTGTAACACACTTGTGAAAGGAAACAGGATCTCGGACCCCAAGCTTGCCATGTCAAGGGGAACGGTGAGTTTGGAAACTGAGTCACACACACACACAGAAAACTGCCTCCCTTCTGTTCCCAGAAGGTTGCCACAGTGGAGGGGTACATGTCGTCCCAGGTGACTTCCCTCACCAATTGCTCATGAGGAAATTCCTTGAGGGCTCCAAAATCTCTTAGAATACATATTCCTGCAGACAAGCTCTGAAGCTGAGTTCTGTTGGATGTCTCTCCTCTCTATCTTTCCACATGTGGACAAGGTATCTTATGTGAAAATGTAGATTTTCACATAAGGTACAAGGTTATGTGAAATGTAGATTTCACATAAGATGCAATGTTACATAAGACACAGTATAACAAGGTACATAAGATATGTAAGACACAGCATAACATAAGATACAACGTAACATAAGATACATAAGGTGCAGCGTAGCATAGATATGAGATACAGCATGACATAATATGCATAGCGTAACATAAGATGCATAAGGTACAGGGTCACATAAGATATATAAGCCGGGCTCGGTGGCTCAGCCTGTAATCCCGTGCCTTTGAGAGGCTGAGGTGAGTGGATTGCCTGAGCCCGCGGGTTCGAGACCCGCCTGGGCAGCGAGACCTCATCTCTACAATAAATCAAAAAATCAGCCGGGCGTGGTAGCGCATGCCTGTAATTCCGGCTACTTGGAAGGCTGAGGCGGAAGGATCGCCGGAGTCCAGCAGGTTGAGGCTGCGGTGGCCAGGAGCGGCCACTGCACTCCAGTCTGGGCGACAGAGTGAGACTCCAACTCAAAATAAAATAAAAAAAAAAGATATATAAGATACAACATAACATAAGATACATAAGATACAGCATAACATAAGATTCTTAAGGTACAACGTAACATAAGATGCGTAAGGTACAAGGTAACATAAGATAAAGTGTAATATAAGTGTAAGACAAACACATAACTGATTCTCCTACTATTCCCCCTTTCATATGTAAAATGTGAATTCACAGACAGGAGATCCAAAGTTTTCACAAGAATGTAAACAGCCTGCCTCATGGCCTAACCCCAAACTCTTTACCTTTTTTTCTTCCCTCCTTTCCCTCTGCTTGCTCTTTCTCCTTTAAATACAGAAGTCTTCACATTCCTCTTTGGAAAAAGCATGGATCACAGACATTGCTGTGATTTGCGTCTTTTTCTAGGGCACATCCTAAAATTTTGGCCAAAATAAACCCCAAAATGATCGAGCTGTCTCGGACATTTTTGTTTTCAGTTTACACACTTTAAAATGGTTAAGACAGTAAGTTTAACATTATGTATATTTTGTCATAATTAAAAATAAATACAATTTAATTTTTTTTTTAACTTTTGAGTCAAAGTCTCATTCTGTCACCCAGGCTAGAGTGCAGTGGCAATCCTTCTGCCTCAGCTTTCCAAGTAGCTGGAACCGCGGGTTCGTGCCACCACGCCCGGCTAATTTTTTTAATTTGTTGTAGAGGCGAGATCTCACTATATTGCCCAGGCTAGTCTCAAGCCCCTGGGCTCAGGCAATCCTCTGCCTCGACCTCCTGAGTAGCTGGGACTACAGGTGCATGCCACCAGACCCAGCTAATTTTTCTATTTTTTGATGAAAAGAGGGCTCACTATGGTGCCCAGGCTGGTCTCAAATTCCTGTCCTCAAGTGATCCTCCCACCTCAGCCTTCCAGAGTGCTGGGATTACAAGCATGAGCTACCGCATGCCCCAGAAAGAGTTTGTTTGTTTGTTTGTTTGTTTGTTTGTTTGTTTTTTGAGTTGGAGTCTCACTCTGTCACCCAGACTGGAGTGCAGTGGCCACTCCCGGCCACCGCAGCCTCGACCTGCTGGGCTCCGGCGATCCTTCCGCCTCAGCCTTCCAAGTAGCTGGAACTACAGGCGCGCGCTACCACGCCTGGTTAATTTTTTGATTTATTGTTAAGAATTTTTAAAAGGGAAAGATGACATAGAAAATTAGTGGAAGTGGGATAGGGTGCAGGGTTTATGTGTCCTTGTTCTGATAGCTACCTGGAATAATTGTCCGTCTGGGAATCTGACCGGCCTCATCTTGGCTGCAGTTGAGTGGTGAATAAATTTCCCACAAACCCTCAGGTGAGAGGGCTGTGCACCCCAGGCTCAGGCCTAGTTTGTTCTAAAATTAGCCTCCTGAATTCTCAGGGGCCTGGTTAGATTACCCTGATTGCAGCTGGTTTCGAGATTAATTATCCCAAGGCTGTCCCTAACCAGGGAGAATTCCGCAGCTGGGACTTTGTGCCTGGTTTGCTATAGAATTAGGTCTTACGTGGTGGCTCACACCTGTCATCCCAGCACTTTGGGAGGCAGAGGCAAGAGGATTGCCTGAACCCAGAAGTTTGAGATCAGCCTGGGCAATGTGGAGAGACCTTATCTCTACAATATTTATTTACTGTAGCTGGGTGTGGTGGCACATGCCTGTGGAACCAGCTCCTCAGGAGGCTGAGGCAGGAGGATCGCCTGAGCCCAGCCAGTCAAGGCTGTGGTGGCCGTGAGTGTGCCACTGCC
Organism: Cephalopachus bancanus; assembly: GCA_027257055.1. NCBI lineage: Eukaryota > Metazoa > Chordata > Mammalia > Primates > Tarsiidae > Cephalopachus > Cephalopachus bancanus. Next base: position 185,068 of record JAPVLO010000700.1, read on the forward strand.
CTCTAGCCGGGACGACAGAGTGAGGCTCCAACTCAAAAAAAATCATGCCCTGGAATTTTTAAGAAAGCATATAGTTCCATAAGCACTGCAGTGCAAGGGCATGCCTAGAAGGAAGAAAGGGAAAATGTTTCAAGTACAGTTTCTTTTCTTTTCCTTTTTTTTTTTTTTTTTTTTGAGTCAAGGTAATCATGGCCACCACAGCCTTGACCTGCTGGGTTCAGGCGATCCTTCCACCTCAGCCTTCCAAGCAGCTGGAACCACAAGCATGTGCCACCATGCCTGGCTAATTTTTTCATCTATTGTAGAGGTGAGATCTCACCAAGTTGCCCAGGCTGGTCTTGAACCCCTGGGCTCAGACAATCCTCTCACCTCTGCCTCCCAGAGTGCTGGGATGACAGGCTTGAGCCACCACACCCAGCCTCTTCTTCTGTTATATGTCTAATATCTTAAGACAAATTCACTCTTCTCCAGATCCCTACTTCGTGGTGGTCATCTGTATCCCTGGACTCCTGGGCTGTGTGGCTCTGTCCATACTGTCTTCCCTATAACAATTTTCATGTGATCGCTGGAAACCCAAGAATTCTTTCTTTTCCCTACTTTGTTTTTGTGGCTAAATCCGCCAGTGTTCCGGGATTGGGAACCCAACAAGAGCTTTTGGGGACCAAGAAGCGCCTGTCAAAGTGACTCCATCTGCTTTACGAGGTCCAACAATTAGGTTCGTGACCCATCCTAGAAAAAGTGCTCTATCAATGTTGAATGTCACTACGGTCACCTCCAAAGTACTCTCCTTGGGAAGCTATGCACCAATGCCAGCACCCAGTCCACCCATCAAAGCAATTTGGGGACTCTTTTTCTGGCATGGCCACCAGAGCTGTCATTGTTATTTGTTGAGGTGTGACAGTTAAGTTCAAGAACTTGCCGCCGTTTGCTTATGTTTGCAGCACTGTACAAATAATTGTATCGGAACACCCTCCCAGCTCACCTAATCTGACCCCCAGTGAATTTTCTTTACCCGAAAATAAAAGAAATATCGAAAGGAAGACATTGGATGGCATTCAGGACATCAAGGGTAATACGACAATGGCTCTGATGGCCATTCTGGAAAAGATGTTCTAAAATTGTTTGAATGAGTGGCCTAGGCACTGGCGTCAGCGCATGGCTTCCCAAGGGGAGGACCTCGAAGGTGACCCTAGTGACATTCACCAATGAGGGATAGAGCACTTTTTCTAGGATGGGTCACGAACCTAATTGTTGGACCTCGTAAAGCAGATGGAGTCACTTTGACAGTGATAGTCAGCACTTTCTCTAGGATGGTTCACAAACCTAATTGATGGACCTAGTATTTTGTAATTACCCTGAAGTTTACAAAAAAGCAAAACAAAACAACAACAACAACAAAAACCCTTAAAGTTACAGCAGGTATTTAAAATGGATACCGCCGGGCGTGGTGACTCACGCCTCTATAATCCCAGCACTTTGGGAGGCCGAGGTGAGAGGATTGCCTGAGCCCAGGGGTTCGAGACCAGCCTGGGCCACTTGGTGAGACCTCGTCTCTATAATCAATCCAAAAATTAGCCAGGCATGGTGGTGTACACCTGTAGTTCCAGCTACTTAGAAGGCTGAGGCGGAAGGATTACCTGTGCCTAGGAAGACGAGGCTGTGGTGGCTAGGAGCGTGCCACTGCACTCTAGCCTGGGTGACAGAGTGAGACTCTGACTCAAAATAAACAAACAAACAAATAAACAAAATGGATACCAGCTTAATTTTGCTGACAAAGAAGGAAAAGAAACGAACAAACCAAAAATAACAACCTGGACACATTAACTCCCTTTTCCCCCCACATTTTTATTTTATTTTAATTTTTGAATTGGAGTCTCCGTTGTCCAGGCTGGAGTGCAGTTGCACAATCATGGCTCACTATCACCTGAACCTCATGGGCTCAGGCTTTCTTCCCACCTCAGCCTCCTGAATAGCTGAGACTAGAGGTGGGTGCTACCATGCCCAGTTGATTTTCTGATTTATTGTAGAGACCAGGTCTCACTGTGTTGCCCAGGCTGGTTTCGAACTCCTGGACTCTAGCAATCCTCCCATCTCAGCCTCTCAAAGTGCTGGAATGACAGGTGTGAGCCACCATATCTAGCCCACATGTTACATTTTTGATGACACCACTTACACTTTTATGTTGACTATCTCTTAACAGTGTATAGTTATTATTACTTTAAATCGTTTTGTCTTTTGGACTTTTACTAAATAATATTTTTAATAGATTTTGGTCCTCTCACTAAAGGTATAAGTGGTTGAAACATCACACTAACACTGTTAGTATAATAATCATGTTAGCGTCTTCTTTGGTTTTGGAGAACTCCTTTTAGCATTTCTCACTGGACGGGTCTGGTAGCCATAAATTCTGTTACCTTTTGCTTGTCTGGGAAAGTCTTTATCTCACTTTCTTATTGAAGGTTAATTTTACTGGGTAAGTCTGCTTGACAGAAGTTGAGATCAGCACATGCAGATGTTGGTTTACATGAGAAAAATACAAGGATCTCTATCTGGGAGAATTTTTCCCCTGCAACAGACATGGGCTTTGCTGTGTTGCCCAGGCTGGTCTCAGACTCCTGGCCCCAAGTAATCCTCCAAGCTCATCCTGGCAGACTCATCTTTAAAGAGAAGAATACAAGGGCCATGTATCAGATGGCTAGCAGAAAACTTATAGGTCAAGCAAAAACAATAACAGTAATCTGGGCACAGTGGCTCATGCCTGTCATCCCAGCACGTTGGGAGGCCAAGGTAATAGGATTGCCTGAGCCCGTGGGTTCGAGATCAGTCTGGGTAACTTGCTGAGGACTCATCCCTACAGTAAATCAAAAAATTAGCCAGGCATGATGACACACACCTGTAGTCCCAGCTATTTGGAAGGCTGAGGTGGAAGGATCGCCTGAGCCCAGCAGGTCGAGACTGCGGTGGTCGGGGTGTGCCACTGCGCTCCAGCCTGAGTGGCAGAGTGAGACTCTGACTCAAAAAAAAAAAAAGAAAGAAAGAAAAGAAAGAAAAGAAAGAAAGAAAGAATTAGCCAGGTGTGGTGGCACACACCTGCAGGTCCAGCTACTTGGGAGGCTAAGGAGGAAGGATTACCTGAGCCCGGCAGATGGAGGCTGCAGTGGCCGTGAGTGTGCCACTGCATGCCAGACTGGATGACGGTGAGAATCTGACTCAAATAAAAATAAAAATCTGAAAGATAATAGAAACATAATGGGGAAAATTAAAAACTTTCCCTCTCCTCAATCTTCATTCTAGGGCCTTAGGCACAACCACTGTTTCTGTTTTTCGTACGTTCTTGTCTTGTTAGGCATTATAGGCATTTATTTGTTTGTTTATTGATTTGTTATTTTTAGAGACAAGGTCTTGCTCTGTCACCCAGGCTGGAGTGTAATGGCGTAATCATAGCTTATTGCAGCCTCGAATTCCCAGGCTTAAGCGATCCTCGAACTCTTAGTTGGGACTACAGGCACATGCCAGCACCCCTAACACATTTTTTTTTTTTAACATAGAAGACAATGTCTTACTATGTTGCCCAGGCTGGCCTCTAACTCCTGGCCTCAAACAATCCTCCCATTTCAGCCTCCCAAAGCACTGGGATTACAGGCTCTGATCACTTTTCTTAATGTGCTACTAAGGAAATATAAAATGTGTAGCTCACATTATTTGACTATAGGAGAGTACTGCTCTAAGCACTGTTATAAATTGAAATTTAGGCTGGGCGCAGTCTCATGCCTATAATCCCAGTACTTTGGGAGTCCGAGGTGAGAGGATTGCCTGAGCTCAGGGGTTCGAGACCAGCCTGGGCAACTTGGCGAGACCTCATCTCTACAATAAACCAAAAATTAGCTAGACATGGTGGCGTGTGCCTGTAGTTCCAGCTACTTGGAAGGCTGAAATGGAAGGATCACCTGAGCCCAGCTGGTCGAGGCTGCGGTGACCATGAGAGTGCCACTGCATTCCAGCCTGGGTGACAGAGTAAAAAACTCCAACTCAGAAATAATAATAATAATTAATAAATAAATAAAATTGAAACTTCATTCCTGGAAAACTTCTTTTATATTATTCAGACTCCTAAACTAATCACACACAAACATAAAACAAAAACATAGGCTTAATATGAATTTTTTTTTTTTTTGAGTTGGAATCTCACTCTGCTCCCCGGGCTAGAGTGCAGTGGCACACTCACGGTCACCTCAGCTTTGACCTGCTGGGCTCTGGCGATCCTTCCACCTCAGCCTTCCAAGTGGCTGGAACTACAGGCATATGCTACCACACCTGGCAAATTTTTTATTTATTGCAGAGATGAGGTCTTACCAAGTTGCCCAAGCTGGTCTCGAACCTGTGGGCTCAGGCAATCCACTCGTCTCGGCCTCCCAAAGTGCTGGGATCACAGGCTAAGCCACCGAGCCCAGACAATATGTATTTTAATAATACATTTTATTTCTCCTTTTTTATCCAAAATATAATTTCAACACTTAATCAAATACAAAAGATTGCCAGGTGCTGTGGCTCATGCCTGTAATCCCAGCACTTTGGGAGGCCGAGGTGTGAGGATTGCTTGAACCCAGGACCTCACTCTAATATGCACACAGATTATCTTGGCACTGACTGGAAAACTTACTGGTACCGGGTATTTAAAGACACCTCTGTTCAATCATTAGCATTGTGTCTGTATTCTCATTTAATCCTCATAGCAACTTTGTGAAATGTGCATTTTTATTATCTTGATATTACAGATAAGGAGACTGAGGTTTCAAGGCCAGTAAGTTTCTCGAATTTAAACCAGCCTGGGCAACATCACAAGATCCCATCTCAAAAAAAAAAAAAAAAAAAAAAAAATTAGTCTGGCATGGTGGCACGAGCTTATAGTCCCAGCTACTCAGGAGGCTGAGGTGGAAAGATTGCCTGAACCCAGCCAGTTCAGACTGGCCACATTTTGTGGGCCCATTTGTCTCAGGGGCTTGTGACTGCCACATCGGACAGCCCATGTCTAGAAGACAAAAAGATCTGAGTTGAGCTGGTTGTTGTTTGTTACATCAATGAGCCACAGACGGCTCTTGCTATCAGCCTTATCTCACCTATCTCTTCACAGCAGGCAAGGACCTGTTGTGGCCAGTCTGAACTGGCCAGTCTGAGCCGAAATGTGTAGCTACTGTAACACGTGCACCAGATTTAGAGTTAGTTGAATGAACTTCAATCAAAGAATGAAGAATACCCTATCGATATTTTATTTATTTATTTAGAATCGGGGTCTCACTGTGTTGCCCAGTCTGAGTACAGTGGCATGATCACGGCTCACTGCCGTCTCAACCCCCTGGGCTCAGGTGATCCTCCCACCTCAGCCTCCCATATAACTGGGGCTAAAGTTACATACCACCTTGCCTGGCTACATTTTTTGGAGAGATGGGCCACAACACCACAACACCAGACTCCAACTGTCACACCCAATCGCTATTAAAAAAATGAATACAATAACACATCTGGGTGCGGTGGCTCATGCCTGTAATCCCAGCATTTTGGGAGGCAGAGGCAAGAGGATGGCCTGAGCCCAGGGGTTCAAGACCATCCTGGGCAACCTGGTGAGTCCTCATCTCTACAGAAAAAGAAAAAAATTAAAACAATTAGCCAGGTGGGGTGGCTTCCACCTTTAGTCCCAGTTACTTGGGAGGCTGAGGCAGAAGGATTGCCTGATCCCAGGAGGTCGAGGCTTTGGTGGCCATGAGCGTGCCACTGCTCTCCAGCCTGGGTGACAGAGTGAGACACCAACTCGAAAAAGAAAAAAAGGCACAAATAAGCATATTTTTAGCTATTGAAAACCTAACTGCTTTGCATACTCTTCAGGAAACTGCGCCCGGCATCGGCTAGCCACAGATAAGACAATCCCCACTGCACTCCAGTCTGGGCGACAGAGTGAGACTCCAACTCAAAAAAAAAAAAAAAAAAAGACAATCTCGAAGATATAAAAAAAACCTCAATTTGCTGTTGGCCTTGAGATCTTTGACGCAGAGACTCCCAACTTACTGCTAAATGACATCGCCTAGACACTTAAGTCTTCTAACCACCTCGCCCCGCCAACCCTCCCCAGGAACTCCCTTGTCCTGCTTCTTTCTGGGAGGTGACCCTATGCCTCCATTTCTCCTAGGGCTGCTGCAAGGGACGACCCCCCCCAGCCCCCCAAACCTGTCCGAGCGCCACCCAGCAAAGCTTGTTGTGCAATACTGCCATCTAGTGATCTTGCCTTTTCTTGGCCCAGCTCCCAAATCATTGAATTTGCCCCGTTACAATTCATCAGCAATTGTCATAATACTTGGCTCCTGAAATTGCACTTTTAAAAATCTATTTTTTGGTAGAAACCCAAGCTGTAATGGATTGATTCCTGTTGTGTTCTGTGGTCTTTAAATGACACATATTTAGCTGGGCGTGGTGGCTCATGCCTGTCATCCCAGCACTTTGGAAGGCAGAGGCAAGAGGACTACCTGAGTCCAGGGGTTTGAGACCTGCCTGGGCAACTCGGCCACAACTCGTCTCTGCAATAAATCAGATAATGAGCCAAGTGTAGTGGTGCATGACTGTAGTTTCAGCTACTTGGAAGGCTGAGGCAAAAGGGTTACCTGAGCCCAGCAGGTCGAGGCTGTGGTGGCCGTGAGCGTGTCACTGCACTCCAGCCTGGGCGACAGAGTGAGACTCCTACTCAGAAAAAAAAAAATCCATTCACTTGGGCGTGGTAGCTCTTGTCTGTAATCCCAGCACTTTGGGAAGCCAAGGCAGGAGGATGACTTGAGCTCAGGAGTTCAAAACTAGCCTAGGTAACATAGTGAGGCCCTGTCACTCCAAAAAAAAAAAAATCCAAATTATCTGGATGTGGTGGTACAAGCCTATAGTCCCAGTTACTTGTGAGGTTGAGGCGAAAAGATAAACTAAGTCCAGGAGGTCGAGGGTACGGTGAGCTGTGATCATGCCACTGCACTCCAGCCTGGGCCACAGAGTGAGACACTCCCAACTCAAATAAAAATCCATTCATGTCATTATAAGAATTTTTTAAGCTTATATTTGTCAATGAACAAAGAAGAAGAGATATTGGGTTCTTCAGATATAATCGTATAATTATATTGCTGTAATATTTAATTGACTTTTAAAAAGTGGTTTTAAATTTCTTATCACCTGTTTATGCACCTAAAGTTTCTTGCCAACTGTGCCTATAAAGAATTCGAAAAATTTGAAAATAAGTCATATGTTCACCCACAGGAGAATGGACAGATAAATAGTGGTATATTTATAAGGGAATATTACTCAGCCATTAAACAAACAAACAAAAAAGAAGGAACAAATGATGGGCCAGGTGCGGTGGCTCATGCCTGTAATACCACACTTGGGAAGCAGAAGCAAGAGAATCTCCTGAGTCCAGGAGTTCGAGACTAGCTTGGGCAACAAGGCAAGATGTTGTCTCTACAATAAATTCAAAAAGTGGCTGGGTGTGGTGGCGCATACCTGTGGTTCCAGTTACTTGGAAGGCTGAGGCAGAAGGATTGCCGGAGCCCAGCAGGTCAAGGCTGTGGTGGCCATGAGCGTGCCACTGCACTCCAGCCTGGGAGATAGAGTGAGACTCCAACTCGAAAAAAAAAAAAAAGAACAAATGATGTACTCAACAATGTAGATAAACTTCACAGATATAATATTATGCAAAAGGAGTTTGACAAAAGAATACAGTAAGTCCCCTACAAATGAATGAGTTCCATTTTGAGAGCACATTCTAAATCCAATTTGTTCATAAGTCCAATAACGTTAGCCTAGGTACCCAACTAACAAAACCAGCTATGCAATACCAGCTACATCGCCACTGCTTTTAGGCTTGTTTCTGGACATCCTGGGCTTGAAATAAAGATACTGTATTACTGTACTCTATACAGTACTGTACAGTAAGGTACACAAAAGCACAACTCCTTGTAGAGGATGCACACATGTGACAGTGTACACCAGACACATAAACTAACTTACATGATTGGATATACAAATGCACATTCGCATCTTTGAATGTTTGCAACTTGAAAGTCTGTATGTAGGGGACTTACTGTACATATTATATCATGTCATTAACATAAAGTTCAAGAATAAGCAGGCTTGGCTTGGTGGCTCAGCCTGTAATCCCAGCACTTTGGGAGGCCGAGGTGAGTGGATTGCCTGAGCCTGCAGGTTCGAGACCACGTGGGCAACTTAGTGAGACCTCATCTCTACAATAAAAATCAAAAAATTAGCCGGGTGTGGTAGCGCGCGCCTGTGGTTCCAGCTACTCGGAAGGCTGAGGTGGAAGGATCGCCGGAGCCCAGCAGGTCGAGGCTGCGGTGGCCGGGAGAGGCCACTGCACTCCAGTCTGAGCGACAGAATGAGACTCCAACTCAAAAAAAAAAAAAAGAGTAAGCAGAATACTTATGGTGATTGAAGTCAGAATAATGGGGTGGAGGTATTAACTGGAGAAGGATGAGAAAGTTTTTTGTGGGATAGAAATGTCTGTTTCTTGATCTAGGTGCTAGTGATAGGGGTCAACACATATGTAAAAAAGGCATACATAAGTAAGCAATTAAGAATTGTGCATTTTGCTGGATGCAGCAGCTCAAGTCTGTCATCCCAGCACTTTGGGAGGCCGAGACGAGAGGATTGCCTGAGCCTGCAGGTTTGAGACCAACCCAGGCAACTTGGCAAGACCTCATCTCTACAATAAGTCAACCCAGCTGGGGCAGCTATGAGTGTGCCACTGCACTCCAGCCTGGGCGACGGAGTGAGATTCCAACCCCCCCCCAAAAAAGAATTGTGTACTTTGATGTATGTAAGTTACATCTCAATTTTCAAGTCATAAAAACATTTCATCAGGGTAACCCCCTGAGGTCCCCTCCTGCTCTGGGAGTTTTCCTATCCTCTCAATAAGTCCTGTTTTCTCAGCTGTCAAAACAAAACAAAACAATAAAACCAACATTTCATCTGCCAGGTACAGTGGCTCATGCCTGTAATCCAGCACTTTGGGAGGCCAAGATGAGAGGATTGCTTGAACCCAGGGGTTCGAGACTAACCTGGGCAACTTAGCAAGACTTCATCTCTATAATTAATAAGTAAATAAGTTGGGTGTGGTGGTGCATGCCTGTAAATCCAACTACCTGGAAGACCGAGGCAAAAGGATCACCTGAGTCCAGTAGGTTGAGGCTGTGGTGGCCATGAGCGTGCCACTGCACTCCAGCCTGGGCGATGGAGTGAGACTCCAACTCAAAAAGAAAAGAATGTGAACCACGTCAAAGAATGCCAAATCTACGCATGTGTCTTTATTTTTGAGTCAGGATCTCACTCAACTGCCCAGGCTGGAGTGCAGAGGCATGATCTCAAACTCCTGGGCTCACGCGATCCTCCCGCCTCAGTCTCCCAAAATATAGGATTACAAGTGTGAGCCATTGCACCCAGCTATTTATTTATTTAGAGATGAGGTCTCACTCTGATAACCAGGCTGGAGTGCAATGGCACAATCATAGCTCACTGCAGCTTCAAACTCCTGGGCTCAAACAATTGTCTCACTTCAGCCTCTCAAATAGCTGGAACTACAGGCACACGCCACCACACCCAACTGATTTTTTTTTTTTTATATAGAGATGGGGATCTTGCCATGTTGCTCAGGCTGGTCTTGAACTCGTGGGCTCAAGTGATCTTCCCACCTCAGCCTCCCAAAGCACTGGGACCACCATATTCCTTTACCTTACTGAGATTTCCTCCAATTAATCATATAAAAAGTAAGCGTCCACATAGTGACATTCTCAAAATAATGTGGATTAAAAACTCAGTGGCATTGATAAAGATGCGAATAGACCATGAAGCCCCCACTCCTTCCATGAGATCGCTGGGCCAAAATGTAAGATATCTATTTATAACATTTCCAAAAACTCATTAATATTCATGCACAAAACCTAGACTAGTCATTGCACAATGTTACTATTGCAACTAAATCAGTTCTAATTAAGCTAAGAAGGAAACACTCTTAGTTCCATTTTTGTAAAGTGGGCAGCTGATATACCTGACGGCTTCTGTTATTGAAACCTTTTTTTTTTTTTTTTCTTTTTCTGCATTGGAGTTTCACTCTGTCACCCAGGCTAGAGTGTAGTGGCACCATCACGACTCACTGCAGCCTCGCCTTTCTGGGCTCAGGGAATTCTTCCGCCTCAGCCTCCCCAGTAGCTGAGACTACAGGTGCGTGCTACCGTGCCTGGCTAATTTTTGCATTTTTTTATAGAGACACGACTTCACTATGTTGCCCGGGTTGATTGTGAACTCCTGGGTTCGTGATCCTCCTGCCTTGGCCTCCCAAAGTGCTGGGATTATAGGCATAAGCCACCACACCAAGCCAAAACTTTTGGCTTCTCGTTCTGTTGTTTTGAACCTCTTTCCTTTTCTTCTTCACCTTTTTCATTTTCTCTTCAAATTCTCCTTCCTCTTTCCTTTTTTTTTTCCTGATCTTCCTCTTTTCTTTCTCTCTCCCATGCATTTGCAGTCAACACGGAACACAGGCATGGTCATTTTATTCCCCTATTTCCTGGTTGCCTAGAAGCAGTTAATACCTTTGGCTGAAAAAAACCAGTGTATACATGTGTTTCTTTAATGTGCTTGACGTATATATTCAGCCCGCCCTTTGGAAGACTGCAGGGCACAACCGTTTGCTATGGAAATGGTTTGATGTCATAGAGGAATGTGGCAATGGAGAATGAGAAAGCCAAGAGAGAAATCAAAAGGTCTCTGAGGCACTCAGGTGCTTTTTCACACAAAATCCACTATTCAGAAGTCCCGTCATTATGGAAATTGTCCTTTTATGGGCTCTTGAAAGGATCAGATACTCAGACTCCGGTTTCTGCCAAATCAGAGGCTCTTCAAAGTCACCCATTAATGCATAAATGGCCTGTAAATTTCTACCAGTGCTGGGTAATTATAAGTCATTAATTAAATAAAAACAGTCAATTAGGAAGAAGCCTGTCTGGGAGAGAAAAGAAGTTTGAACAATCATTGAGGGCACATTCTCTCAAAGACAGCTGGAAATCTCCAAGGGGGATGCGGTTCTCAAATCAAGCTCTTACTCAAAATTGTCAGTGATTCTACGGTTTTGCTAATTCTTTCCTTGTTAACAGACCATTACAAATTTTGTGTTCAATTTTTGTTTTCTATTTCTTTCATTTTTATCACACGTTTGGGGTTTTCTTGGCCAAAAAAAATTGATTGAAGAGATAATATTTGTGATTGGTAAACACACAGGAGAAAACACAGACAACCAATCCAACGACACAAAAAGATTTATGATGAAAGGTTAATCTTCTCTCCTATTGTTATTGATATTCTTTGCTTACTGTTATTTTTTGAGTCGGGGTCCCCCCTCTGTTGCCTGAGCTGAGTGCAGTGGCACAATCACGGTTCACCCCAGCCTCCAACTCCTAAGTGCCTGCCTCAACCTTCTGAGTAACTGAGAATACAGGTGTACAACGCTACACCTGGCCAGTTTTTTTATTTTTTTACAGAGACAAGGTCTTGCTATGTTGCCTAGGCTGGTCTGAAACTCCTGGGCTCAAGCAATTCTCCTGCCTCAGCCTCCCCAAGTTCTGGGATTATAGGCGCGAGCCACTGTCCCTGGCCTGGCTAAATTGTTTATTATTGCCTAGGCTGGTATTCTTAGTTTGTTATTTTTCCAGAAATATTATCGGCATATAGAAGCAGGTTGCCAAAGTGTAGAGGTGATGTGGTACTGGGTACAGGACAAGCATTTGGGTTTTAGAGCCATACTGTCTGTCTGGGTTCAAATGCCAACTTTGCAATGTACTAGCTGGCTGTGTAAGCATGGACAAATGACAGAACCCTTCTGTGCCCCAGTGTGGCAGACAGACTGCACTGGCCCCCAGACCCCTACTTTCTTATAGTTGCACCCTATATAATCCCATCCCCTGGAATGTAGGCTAGATTTACTGACTTCTAACAAATCAGAAGTGATAGGATGTCATTACTGATGTTACAGGTTCCCTTCCAAGAGGCCAAGTGGGTTCTCGACTCTGCACAGGAAAGAATTCAAGAGCAAGCCAATGAGGTAAAATGAAAGCAAGTTTATTGACATAAAATCGTTTTTGTGTTTTTTTTAAGTGACAACTCAGCTGAGAGCAGTGACTCACTCCTATAATCCCAGCACTGTGAGAGGCAGAGGTGAGAGAATTTCCTGAGCCCACAAGTTCGAGACCAGCCTGGGTAACTTGGCTTTACAATTAAAAAAAAAATAGCCAGGCATGGTGGTGCACACCTGTAGTTCCAGCTATGTCGAAGACTGTGGCAGAAGGATCACCTGAGCCCTGCAGGTCGAGGTTGTGTGGTTATGAGTGTGCCCCTGCACTCCAACCTGGGCAACAGAGTGAGACTCCGACTCAAAAATAAATAAGCAAATAAAAATAAAAAGTGACAACTCTTAGGTACTTGTCATATCCCAGGCATATGACAGGGTTCATTTATCCCACTTAATCCTCATGACAGTCCCATGAGGTATGTACTTTTTTTTTTTAACAGAAAAGGAAACTATGGTTTATAGGGTTATGTGACTTACCTAAGAGCACACAGCTAGTAGGCAGCAGACTTAGAATTCAAATAAACTTTGAACTTTTTCAAAGGCTGTGATCATAACTACAATGGATTTCAGGACTTCTCAGGGCCTTTAATAAGCTGTGGGGATCACAGAGTCATTTCTTCATTTGATTGCAAAGCCCTTTCTTCAGTGAGACTATAAGCCAGCAAAGGACCATGGGGACACAATGCCAACCTGGCTTCTGTCAACCCTACAAGTTGTAACAGCTTTAGTTACTAACCATCCCGTTTACTCAGGACTGAGGAATTTCCCAAAATATGGAACTTTCAGGGTTTTAAGAAGACATTTAAAAAATATGTATTCAGGTATCATTCACATAACATAATGACATATAACAAAGCCATATATATATATGTCATATAACATATAACAAAATCATATTGGTTTTGTTTGCTTTTTGAGGCAATCCTTCCAACTCAGCCCTCCAAGTAACTGGAATTACAGGTGTGTGCCACCACACCTGGTTAGTTTTTTGATTTATTGTAGAGATGAGGTCTCATCAAGTTGCCCAGGCTGGTCTCGAACCCCTGGGCTCAGGCAATCCTCTCTCCACCATCTCCCAAAGTGCTGAGATGACAGGCATGAACCACTGAGCCCACCTTCACCTTTTTAAAGTGTATAATTCAGTGGTTTTAGGTATAAAGTATTGTGCAACCATCACCACTATCTAATTCCAGAATATTTTTATCACCCCCAAAGAAGACACCAGACCCATTAGCGGTCACATCTCATTTTTCCCTTTCCCCAGCCCCTGGAAGTCACTAATCTACTTTCTGTCTCTGTGGATTTGCCTGTTCTGAACATACATATAAATGGACTCATAGGCTGGGTGTGGTGGCACACACCTGTAGTCCCAGCTACTGGGGAGGCTGAAGCAGGAGGATCACTTGACTCCAAGAATTCAAGGCTGTAGTGCACTGTGATCACACCATGAATAGCCACACCATTCCAGCCCAGGCAACATAGCAACAGCCTGTCGCTTTAAATAAATAAATACATTTAAAAATAAAAAAAATAAAAGGGATCACACACTACACGGTCCCTGTGTCTGGCTTCTCTCACCAAACATCATGTTTTAAAAAGGATTATCCACATGGCAGCCTGTGTCAGGACTTTATCCTTATCATGGCCAAGTAATATTTCATTTTGCAAATATATCGCAATTTGTCTATTGGCTCATTCGTGGATGGACATTAGGGCTGTTTCCACCATTTTTTTTTTTTTTTTGGAATGAGAGTCTCACCTCTGTTGCCCAGCCTGGAGTGCAGTGATGAGATCTTAGCTTACCGCAGCCTCGACCTCCTGGGCTCAGGTGATCCGCCTGCCTCGGTCTCCCTGATTAGCTGGGACTACAGATGTACACCACCATGCCCAGCTAATTTTTTATAGAGACAAGATCTTGCTATGTTGCCTAGGCTGGTCCTAAACGCCTGGGCTCAAGTGATCTTTCTGCCTCGGCCTCCCAAAGTGCTGGGATTACAGGTGTGAGCCACTGAGTTTGGCCTGTTTCTACTTTCTTACTATTATGAGCAATGCTGTTATGAACAACCACGTACACGTTTTTGTGTGGACGTATGTTTTAGATTCCTTTGGGTAAATACCTAGGAGTGGAATTGCTGGGTCCTATGATAATTCTATGTTTAACTTTTTGAGGAGCTGGGACTTTCAGTTGTTGTTGTTTTGGGGGGGTTATTTTGTTTTGTTGAGTTGGAGTCTCACTTTGTCACCCAGGCTGGAGTGCAGTGACACGCTCTCAGCCACCACAGCCTCAACCTGCTGTGCTCAGGTGATCTTTCCACCTCAACCTTCCAAGTAGCTGGAAACACAGGCATGTGCCACCACACCTGGCTAATTTTTTGATTTATTGTAGAGACGAGGTCTCGCCGAGTTGCCCAGGCTGGTCTCATACCCTTGGACTCAGGCAAACCTCTCACCTCAGCCTCCCAGAGTGCTGGGATTACAGGTGTGAGCCACTGGGTCCAGCTAAGGCTTTTGGTTTTAAAAGGGGAATGTCCCAAGGAAACTGGGACGAGTTGGCCACCCTATGAAGGATTCCTCTTGTGTCACTTGTCCTTGAGCCTTCAGTAAGAGACCAAGTCAGCCAGACATTGTCTTCTCCCAATTACTCAGTTTGTCCACTCCTGCACCTTCCTCCTTGTTGTCTCTGCCATTTTCCCTCCAGGCTATGTCCTACAAGGGACTCCATAGTGGCTGAAATGGCTTCTGTAAGCAGCAAATCTTTCTCTCTGAAATCGACTGGAGCAGAGGCCACTAGGGAGACAGAGCAGCCTTTTTTCCATCTGTTCGGGAGCTGAGTGAGGTTCACCCCTCTTCCCTCTCCTCCCTCTTGGCTCTGGGTGCCCCATGTCAGCAGGGAGCTGGCACTTCTTTGATGTGACATTACTTGGGCCACCATAGGGGCACTGGGAAGCTGCCAGTGACCAAATGGAGTGTAAGTCCAAAAGCTGACATTTTCTGCAGGAAATTCACACCCGGTTCCTCCTGCCTTAATGTAACATACGGGTGGTAAATGTTGGGGTGTAAGTTTCTTTTCTCTCTCTAGATATATACCTGGCTTCTTTCTGCCCCTCCCCCCAGGGAGCAACCTCTGGCCAAGGTTGGTCTCTGTAGTATATGCACATATTCCCAGCAATAAGTCATGGGATGCAGGTGACCCATCATGGGATGCAGGTAACCTTGCAACTAAAGATAATACAGTCGTCACTCTTAAGCAATGTGATTGTAAACACTGCATAAGAAATTTGAATAATTAACTTGCTTGATTATAAAACTGTGGTGGCTCACGCCTGTAATTCCAGCACTTTGGGAGGTCAAGGTGAGAGAATTGCCTGAGTCCAGGGGTGTGACTGGCAACTTGGCGAGATCTCATCTCTACAATAAATAAAAAAATAGGCCAGGCATGGTGGCACACACCTGTAGTACCAGCTATTTGGAAGGCTGAGGCGGAAGGATCGCCTGAGCCCAGCATGTCAAGGTTGTGGTGGCCGTGAGCGTGCCACTGCACTCCAGCTTGGGTGACAGAGTGAGACTCTGACTCAAGCAAACAAACAAAACAAACAACCGTTTGCTAAACTGTCCTGAGGTGCAGATTCTTCACTGACCTGGTGTCATCAGTGCCCTCTCCTAAATTTTTTTTTTTTTTGAGTTGGAGTCTCACTCTGTCGCCCAGACTGGAGTGCAGTGGCCGCTCCCGGCCACCGCAGCCTCGCCTGCTGGGCTCCGGCGATCCTTCCACCTCAGCCTTCCAAGTAGCCGGAATTACAGGCATGCGCTACCACACCCAGCTGATTTTTTGATTTATTGTAGAGATGAGGTCTCGCTGCCCAGGTGGGTCTCAAACCCGCGGGCTCAGGCAATCCACTCACCTCAGCCTCCCAAAGGCACGGGATTACAGGCTGAGCCACCGAGCCCGGCTTCTCCTAAATTTAATAAACCAGTGTCACTCCCTGTGACTTCTTTGGAATAGGTAAACATTATATGCAAGACCTAGAGAGCCTGGGATGCTCCCAGTGACCAAACATAGCGAAAGTCTAAGCTGAAATTTTCTGCAGACTATTCACACCTGGTCTCTCCTGCCCTGATGTAATATACAGAGGGTGCCAAAATAAAGTATACACTTTAGGAAAGGAAAAAAAAGCGGAATTAAGATTTTAATACTAGGCTGGGCTCGGTGGTTCAGTCTGTCATCCCAGCACTTGGGAGGCCGAGGCGAGTGGATTGCCTGAGGCCACAGGTTCAAGACCAGGCCTGGGCAACTTGGTGAGACCTCGTCTCTACAATAAATCAAAAATTAGCGGAGCGTGGTAGCGCGTGCCTCTATTCCGGCTACTTGGAAGGCTGAGGCGGAAGGATTGCCGGAGCCCCGCAGGTCAAGGCATCAAGGCTGCAGTGGCTGGGAGTGTGCCACTGCACTCCAGCCTCGGCAACAGAGTGAGACTCCAACTCAAAAAAAAAAAAAAAGTAATACTTAATATATACCAATAACAAAAGACAAATACACGTCACGTTTGACTTTTGCAATTACAAGAGGTGCTCTTAGTTGTTGTCACCAGTGTCCAGACACTTCTGACGATGGCAAATATCTCTTAACACCTCTTAAAGTGTGTATACGAGGGTTTTTTTGGCACCACTGGTATAATCACTGTTTGAGCGGGAAATTGTAAGAACTGCAATGGAAGGCTAAGGCTGAATCTCACATCTCCTTCCTGGATTACAACTGGAGGCTTGACACCCTTCACATATGGAAGAGTGTCTTTGATGTTTCAACTCATCTAATCTTGAGAGATTAGGGCAACCAAAGAATTGAAAGCAGAGACTTCAACAGATACTTGTACATCCGTGTTCACAATAACATGATTCACAATGGCCGAGAGGTGGAAACAACCCTAGGGCCCATCAGTGGGTGGATGGAAACACAGTGTGGTCTATCCACACAGTAGAATATGATTCAGTCACCGAAAGGAAGGAAATTCTGACACAGGCGACAACATGGATGAACTTGAAGACGTAATGCTCAGTGTAAGAAGCCAGTCACAATAGGACAATATATGAGGTCCCTAGAGTCCATCGGATTCATAGAGACAGAAGGTAGAGCAGTGAGTGCCAGGGGCTGGGGAGGGGGGTGGGGATTAGTGATCAGTTTCCATTTGGGCAGATGAGAAAGTTCTGGAGACAGATGGTTGTGATGATTACATAACAGTATAAATGTACTTAATGCCACTGTACTGTGTACTTAAAAATGGTAAAGATGGGTTGGACCCAGCACTTTGGGAGTACAAGGTGAGTGGATTACCTGAGCCCGCAGGTTCAAGACCTGCCTGGGCAACTTGGAGAGACCTGGTATCTACAATTAAAAAAAAAAAAAAATTAGACAGGTGTGGTAGCGCATGCCTGTAGTTCCAGCTACTTGGAAGGCTGAGGTGGAAGGATTGCCGGAGCCCAGCAAGTCGACACTTGGGTGGCCGTGAGTGTACCACTGCACTCCAGCCTGGGCAATGGAATGAGATTCCAACTAAAAAAAAAAGGTTAAGATGATAAACTGTATGTTGTATATATTTTGCTACAATTTAAAAAATGTATTTAAGCCGGGTTCGGTGGCTCAGCCTATAATCCCGTGCCTTGGGAGGCTGAGGTGAGTGGATTGTCGAGCCCGTGGGTTTGAGACCCACCTGGGCAACTTGGCGAGACCTCATCTCTACAATACATCAAAAAATTAGCCAGGCGTGTGTTTTTTGTAGATACAGGGTCTCACTATGTTGCCCTGACTCGTCTCAAGCTCTTGGTCTCAAGCAATCCCCCGCCTTGGTCTCCCAAAGCACTGGGATTACAGACAAGAGCAGACTGGGTAATTTATAAACAACAGAAATGTGTTGCTCACAGTTCTGAAGACTGGGAAGTCCAAGATCAAGGTGCCAATAAATTTGGTGTCTGTTGAGGGCTTGTTCACAGATGGCGCTTTTATGTGTCCTTACTTGGAGAAAGGGGCAGAAGATTCCTTCAAGCCTCTTTTATGAGAGTACTACTCCATTCATGGGGGTGGACTCCACAGGACCTAATCACCTTCCAAAGGCCCCACCTTTGAATACTATTGCACTGGGAGTCTAGGCTTCCACATTTGAATTTTGAGGGAACACACACATTCAGACATGCTCATGAACAAAACAGAGCTAGCGTTGGAAAGGGCGTCTTAGATCTTGACTTAGATAGTCTTCCAGCTCAAGCAGATTTCCATAGAAGACAAAGAAGAGGTGGCTCCCGAATGCCTAGGGACTAAAAAGAGAGAAAATGACAGTCATCCAGAGTACATTTGGCCAGGTAGAGTGATCACACTTGTATCAGATGCAGTGGTTTATGTCTGTAATCTCAGTACTTTCGGATGCCGAGGCAAGAGGATTGCTTGAGGCTAGGAGTTTAAGACCAGCCTGGGCAAGACAGCAAGACCCTAATCTCTAAAAAAAAAAAAAAGGAAAAATTAACTGGGTGTGGTGGTGCATGCCTGTAGTCTCAGCTACTCAGGAGGCTGAGATGGGAGGAATCGTTTGAGCCCAGGAGGTCAAGCCTACAGGAGGCCGTGATTGTGCCACTGCACTCCAACCTGGGCAACAGAGACCTTGTCTCAAAAAAAAAAAAAGAATTACTCCTATATTTTTTTCTTTTAAATGTTTTAGTTTTTACATTAAGGTCCATGGTTTTTTTATTTATTTTTTTCTTTTTTCTTTTTTTTTGTGAGTTGGAGTCTCACTCTGTCGCCCAGGCTGGAGTGCAGTGGCCGCTTCCGGCCACTGCAGCCTCGACTTGCTGGGTTCCGGCGATCCTTCCGCCTCAACCTTCCAAGTAGCTGGAACAACAGGTGCACGCTACCACGCCCAGCTGATTTTTGATTTATTGTAGAGATGAGGTCTCACCAAGTTGCCCAGGCGGGTCTCGAACCCACGGGCTCAGGCAATCCACTCACCTCAGCCTCCCAAAGGCACGAGATTACAGGCTGAGCCACCGAGCCTGGCTGGTTTTTTATTTTTTAATTTAAAAAAATTTTTTTAGTTGGAATCTTATTCTGTCTCCCAGATTGGAGTGCAGTGGACACACTCACAGCCACCATAGCCTTGACCTGCTGGACTCAGGCGATCCTTCCACCTCAGCCTTCCAAGTAGCTGGAACTACAGGAGTGCACCATCATGCCTGGCTCATTTTTTAGTTTATTGCAGAGATGAAGTCTCACCAAGTTGCCCAGGGTGGTCTCGAATTCCTGGACTCAAGCAATCTTCTCGCCTTGGCCTACCAAAGTGCTGGGATTACAGGCGTGAGTCACTGTGTCTGGTAATCTATGTTCTATTTTTAATTCATTTTTGTATACAGTGTGAGGTAGGGGTCTAACATCATTCTTTTGCATGTGAAGATATTTAGTTGCTCCAGAGATGACTTTTACCCTACTGAATAATCTTGATGTCCTTGCCAAAAATCAATTGACCACAAATTTGAGAGTTTATTTCTGAAGTTTCAATGTTGTTCCCTTTATCTATATGTCTAGTTTTATGCCAATATCATGCTGTAGCTTTGTAGTAAGTTTTTTTTTTTTTTTGAGTTGGAGTCTCACTCTGTCGCTCAGACTGGAGTGCAGTGGCTGCTCTGGCCACCACAGCCTCGCCTGCTGGGCTCCGGCGATCCTTCCGCCTCAGCCTTCCAAGTAGCCGGAATTACAGGCATGCGCTACCACGCCTGGCTGATTTTTTGATTTATTGTAGAGATGAGGTCTCGCTGCCCGGGCGGGTCTCGAACCCGCGGGCTCAGGCAATCCACTCACCTTGGTCTCTCAAAGTGCTGGGATTATAGGTGTGAACCACCAGGCCCAGCCTCTTCTTTTTCAAGATTGGACTGTTCTGGATTCCTTGCATTTCTCTATGAAGCTTAGGACCAGCTTGTTGATTTCTGCAAAAAAGCCAGCTGGATTTTGATAGCGATTACATTGGGTCTGTGGGTCAGTTTAAGGAGGTTTCCCATCTTAATAATATTGTCGCCGGGTTTGGTGGCTCAGCCTGTAATCTCGTGCTTTGGGAGGCTGAGGTGAGTGGATTGCCTGAGCCCGTGGGTTCGAGACCCACCTGGGCAACTTGGCGAGACCTCATCTCTACAATAAATCAAAAAATCAGCCGGGCATGGTAGCGTGTGCCTGTAATTCCGGCCACCCAGAAGGCAGAGGCGGGGATCACGGGAGGTGCGTCGAGCTGCGGTGGCGGGAGTGCTGACTCCAGTCTGGTGACAGAGGAGCCACTCAAAAAAAGCCGGTCGCAGCTGTGTCCCTTTGGGAGGCTAGGTGAGTGGCCTGAGCCTGAGCCCCTGGCAGAGACCTCAAAAATCAAAAACGCGGCATGGTAGCGCATGCCTGAAATTCGGCTACCAGAGGCTGAGGGAAGGATCGCGGAGCCCAGAGGTCGAGGCTGCGTGCCCGGAGCGCCGCTGCACTCCAGTCTGGGTGACAGAGTGAGACTCTGACTCAAAAAAAATAATAATAATAATAATAATATTGTCTTCTGGTCCATAAATATGAAATGTCTTTCCACTTATTTAGGTCTTCTTTAATTTCTTTCAATGATGTTTTGTACTTTTTGGTATACAAGTCTTGTGCTTTTTTTATTTTTTGAGTTGAGTCTCACTCTGCCGCCCAGGCTGGAGTGCGGTGGCATATTCTCAGCCACCCCAGGATCAACCCGCTGGGCTCTGGTAATCCTTCCGCCTCAGCCTTCCAAGCAGCCAGAACTACAGGCGCACACTACCATGGCTAATTGCTCATTTATTGTAGAGATGAGGTCTCGCCAAGTTGCCCAGGCTGGTCTTGAATCTGCAGTCTCAGGCAATCCACTCACCTTGGTCTCTCAAAGTGCTGGGATTACAGGTTGAGCCACCAAGCCACAAGCACTGTGCTTCTTTTATTAAGTTTTGGTTTTTGTTTTTGAGTTGGGGCTTCATTCAGTTGGTCCCAGGTACCATCATGGCTCACCACACTCTCAATCTCCTGGACTCAGGTGATCCTTCTACCTTAGCTGGTCAAGTAGCTGGGACTATAGGTGTGCACTACCATGTCCAGTTTATTTTGTAGAGACGAGGCCTTTTTTTTTTTTTTTAAATAAGTCTTACTCCGTTGCCCAGGCTGGAGTGCAGTGGCATGCTCACAGCCACTGCAGCCTTGGCCTGCTGGGCTCAGGCGATCCTTCCGCCTCAGCCTTCCAAGTAGCTGGAACCACAGGCCCTTGCCACCAACCCTCACTAATTTTTTAATTTATTGTAGAGAGAAGGTCTCACTATGTTGCCTAGGCTGATCTTGAACTCCTGGGCTCAAGCAATCCTCCTGCCTTGGCCTCCCATAATGCTAGGATTACAAGTGTGAGCCACCGCACCTGGCCTTCTTTTATTAAGTTTATTCTCAATTGTTTTATTAGTTTGGGTATTACTATACATTAAATTATTTTCTTAATTTCATTTTAAGATTATTCGTTGCTAATGTATAAAAATACAATTGTGTTTTGTATATTGATCTTGTACTCTGCAACTTACTAAACTTGCTTGTTAATTCTAATAGCTGTTTAGTGGGTTCCTTAGTTTTTCTATTACGAGATGGTATTATCTGCAAATATAGGCAATTTTATGTCTTTCTTTCCAATTTGGTTGCCATTTATTTCTTTTTCTTGCTTAATTGTTCTGGCTAGAGCCTTTAATGAAATGGTGACTAGAGGCAGAGAGAGTAGACATCTTTGTCTTGTTCCTGACCTAAGGAGGAGAAAAGCACCCAGTTTTTTGCTATTAAATAGTACTGCAATGTTAACCGTTAGGTTTTTGTAGGTGCCCTTTATCTGGTTGAACAATTCTGTTTTATCTCTAATTTGTTGAATGTTTTCATCATAAAAGTGCTGGATTTTGTAAAATGTTTTTTCTGCATCTATAGGGACGATCACATGTTTTTTGTTCTTTATTTATTCTACTAATGTAGTATTTTATTTTGTTTTATTTTTTGAACTGGAGTCTCACTCTGTCACCCAGACTGGAGGGCAGTGGTACGCTCCTGGCCACCACAGCCTCGACTTGCTGGGTTCAGGCACATGCCACAATGCCTGGCTCATTTTTTAATTTATTGTAGAGATGAGGTCTTGCCAAGTTGCCCGGGCTGGTCTCAAACTTGCAGGCTCAGGCCACCCTCTCACCTCTGCTTCCCAAAGTGCTGGGATTATATGCTTGAGTCACCGCACCCGGCAGTGTAGTTTTTTTAAATATTGAACCTATTAGTCTTGCATTCTTGGGATAAATCCCACTTGGTCATGGTGTATAATTCTTTTTATATATTTCTTGATTTGAAATTGAGGATATTTGCTTTTCAAAATAAAAAAGAGTATTGGTTTGTCGTTTTCTCTTCTTGTGATGTCTTTGTGTGGTTTTGCTACCCAGATAATATCAGCTTTGTAAAATAAGTTGGGAAATATTCTCTTCTGTTTTTAAAGCTTCAGTTTCTCAACGTATGATGGGTTTGCAACCTAATAAGCTTATTATAAGTTGAAAATATTGCAAGCGAAACCTTCATAAAGTTTATAAGTGAAATGTTGTGAGGCCATCATCATGTAGTTTGTGAGGGAGTGGTGTTAATCCTTCTTTAAACATTTGGTAGAATTCACCAGTGAAGCCATCTGGCCCTGGGCTTTTGCGTGAAGATTTGCTTTGTTTTGAGTCAGGGTCTCACTCTGCTGCCCAGGTTGAAGTGCAGTGGCACGATCGTGGCTCACCACAGCCTCGAACTCCTGGGTTCAGGTGATCCTTCTCCCTTGGCCTCCTGAGTAGTTGAGATTACAGGCACATGCCACCACACCTGGCTTATTCTCTGATTTCTTTCTTTTCTTTTTTTGTAGAGGTGAGGTCTTATTACGTCACTTAGGCTAGTCTCAAACTCCTGGCTAGGATGCCAGGCCTGAGCCACTGCACCCAGCTGGAAAGTCTTTTGATATTACTATTTCATTTCTTTATTTTGTTATACATCTACTCAGATTTTCTATTTATTCTTGAGTCAGTTTTGGTAGCTTCTAGGAATGTGTTCGTTTTCACTAAAGATACTTGTTGGTTACCAGGTTTTGTTTAGGTTATCTAATCTGTTGACATACAATTGTTCATAGTCTTACTTTCTCATTGTTACTTCTGTAAGGTTGGTAGTGATGTCCCTTCTTTCAGTCCTGATTTTACTAATTTGAATCTTCTCTCTCTCTCTCTTTTTTTTTTTTTTTTTGGTCAATTTTGTTGATTTTTTTTTTTCAATGAACCAGCTTGTAGCTTTATTGATTCTATCTTTTCTCTATTTCACTTGTTTCTACTCATATTGTTATTATTTCCATCCTTCTATATCTTTGGGTTTAGTTTACTCTTCTTTTTACAGTTTCTTGAAATAGAAGGTTATTGATCTGAGAACTTTCTTCTTCCATTTCATTATTAACATGGGTATTTACAACTCTAAATTTCCCTCTGCATTAGCTGCATCCATAAATCTTGGTTGTGTTTTTGCTTCATTTATCTCAAAGTATTTTTCTCTCATGATTTCTTCTTCAAGACAGCAGAGTTTTACACATTTGAAAGGGTTAAGAAATCAGTCAGGTACAGTGGCTTATGCCTGTAATCTCAGCACTTTGGGAGGTCACAAAATTTTTTTTAAAAAAAACTAGTCGAAGCCGGGCTCGGTGGCTCAGCCTGTAATCCCGCGCCTTTGGGAGGCTGAGGTGAGTGGATTGCCTGAGCCCGCGGGTTCAAGACCCGCTTGGGCAGTGAGACCTCATCTCTACAATAAATCAAAAAATCAGCCGGGCATAGTAGCGCATGCCTGTAGTTCCGGCTACTTGGAAGGCTGAGGCGGAAGGATTGCTGGAGCCCAGCAGGCGAGGCTGCGGTGGCCGGGAGCGGCCACTGCACTCCAGTCTGGGCGACAGAGTGAGACTCCAACTCAAAAAAAAAAAACTAGTCGAGTATGGTGAGACACACCTGTAGTCCCAGCTTCTTGGGAGGCTGAGGCAAGAGGATCACTTGAGCTCAGGAGTTTGAGGCTGCAGTGAGTCATGATCATTCTACTACATTCCAGCATGGGTGGCAGAGTGGGATACTGACACAAAACCCAAACCAAAACAAAAAATTTAGCTGGGTGTAGTAGTCCTAGCTACTTGGGAGGCTGAGATGGGGGGATCACTTGAGTCCAGGAGTTCAAGGCTGCAACGAGCTATGATCAAGCCACTGCAACAGTCTGGGCAACAGAGTCAGAGTCTCTAAATATAATAACAATCAAATAAAGAACATCAGAGATCAGATTACATCTCCCCCCTGTGTGAAACCCTCCGCTGGCTGGCCAATCTAATCAGGACTCCTTCCCCATGGTCTATGAGGCCTCTGATGAAATGACCGACACCATCCTCTGGCTCACTGGCCCTACCCACACCCTGCTGCCCCCTCGCCTGCTTTCTGTTGCTTTCTTTATTTTATTTTTATTTATTTATTTATTTATTTTTGAGTCGGATTCTCACTCCGTCGCCCAGACTGGAGTGCAGTGCCCACTCCCGGCCACCGCCGCCTCGACCTGCCGGGCTCCGGCGACCCTTCCGCCTCAGCCTTCCGAGTAGCCGGAACTACAGGAGCACTACCAAGCCTGGCTAACTTTTTGATGTATTGTAGAGATGAGGTCTCGTCAAGTTGCCCAGGCGGGTCTCGAACCCGCGGGCTCAGGCAATCCACTCACCTCAGCCTCCCAAAGGAGCGGAATTACAGGCTGAGCCACCGAGCCCGGCTCTGTTGTTTTCACATGCATTTTCACCCCAAGGTTTTGAATTTGAAGTGGTCTTTCCTTGTTCCTTGTTATTCCAACCTTGGTTCAAATAACAGTTCCTTTGAGAGCTCCCGGGTGACCAACTCTTCCCACTTTATCTGGGAATTTCCCAGTTTTAGCACTGAAATTCACATGTCCTGGGAAACCCCTAGGTCTTGGGCCAAGCGGATTGGCTGGTCACTCTAGAGAGGTCATTCCTGGCTGTTCTATCTAAGATAAGCTCTGCCCACTCTCCACCCAAGTCACAACTGTGTCATCTTTCCTGTAATTATGGGAATTTTATCTATTTTATTTACACCTGTGTCCCTAGCACCTAGCAAAGAGTAGACACTCAATACATATTTTTGACTACGTTAATAATTGAATGACAGGGACAGAGTACTGCAGACTGTTTAAGCTTAAGACTCGCTTACATGAAAATCTGCAAAAAGCAATCTAGTAGAAGATGGTGAAATCAATTTAGCAAATCACTATTGACATTTTAATTAAAATGAAACAGAACAGGAAATATCAGAGTGTGTTCCATAAAGTACTGTTTCATGAAAATTTTTTGTTTGTTTGTTTTTTTAGTTAGAGCCTCACTCTGTTGCCCAGACTGGAGTGCAGTGGCCGCTCCTGGCCACCACAGCCTCGACCTGCTGGGCTCCCGTGATCCTTCCGCCTCTGTCTTCCAAGTAGCCGAAATTACAGGCATGCGCTACCACGCCCGGCTGATTTTTTTTTTTATTTACTGTAGAGATGAAGTCTCGCTGCCCAGGCGGGTCTCGAACCCACGGGCTCAGGCAATCCACTCACCTCAGCCTCCCAAAGGCACGGATTACAGGCTGAGCCACCGAGCCCGACTGAAAATTTTGTGTTAGTTATTTTGTGTGTGGACTGGGCCTCTGGGTAAAATGCATTTCCTACTGTGTGTTGTGGTCAACAATGTTTGAAAACCACCCATTTAACGATCAAGTGCATGGGTTTTGGCACTAGACTGCTGGCATTCCAATTCCTCACAAACTGTTTGACAGTGGGCAAATATACTAATTCTTTCTGGGCCTCAGTTTCCTGATCTGCAAAATGGGCATCATGCCTAGTATCTTTCTCAGGATATAATTGTAAAATTTAATGAGCTAGCATATTAAAAATGCTTAGGTCAATTTCTGGCACAATTTAGTCAATGCTCACCAATGTTATTACTTGTTGAATGAACGAATGGGGGTTGAGGTAGGGTAGCTATCACAAGCTAGGTATGGATAGATCAATTTCTTGTAGGCGGGTTTTAGGAAGTGTTCGTGTTTGTTTGTTTGTTTCTTTTTTGAGTCAGAGTCTCACTCTGTCATTCAGGCTGGAGTGCAGTGGCACACACAAAGCCTCTGCAGCCTTCACCTGCTGGACTCAGGTGGTCCTTCCACCCCAGCCTTCCAAGTAGCTGGAACTACAGGCCTCCGCCGTTACACCCGGCTAATTTTTTGATTTATTGTAGACACAAGATCTTGCCAAGTTGCCCAGGTTGGTTTTGAACCCCTGGGGTCAGGCAATCCCTTTACCTTAGCCTCCCAAAGTGCTGGGATTACAGGCATGAGCTGCTACGCCCGGCTCAGATACTTTTTATTACTTTTTTTTTTAACTGCAGGTCAAGCTGGAATGTGAACTCACCAGCCTACCCCACTCCGCAGCCTATCAAAAGAAAATCCCATCCGATGTAATAATAGGACAGCCGAACCTTTCAGCTCATAATCATTAAAAACCCTCCTGTTCCCCGTTGAAAGTAAAAGGCGCCACCCCACCCCTAACAGATCAAAACCACAGACATGATCATAAACCCACCCCTCCTCCAATCAGAGGCAGAGAGGGCAGCAGTTACTTGTGCTCCACCCTCATTAGCATATCAGCAACTAGGCCGCCATATCTAGCTTGTAGTTAAGAGCAAAAGTGCAATTTCTTTTTGTCGAGAAACGAGCACGTGGCAGGTCTTTCTGTCATAACTGTTTCTTTTTCCTTCTCTTTCTTCCCTAACAAACTTTGAAAGTTTTGCTGACCACTCTAAAGTTCATTTTAAGGTTGAGTCAAACAATCCACTGAGTTTTGGTATCAGGGGTTAAGGCCCAATCTTCCCTTGAGTTGTCCCTCCTACCTCCTCTCAGAACAAGCTTTTTTCTCCTGACCTCCCAGCCTCTTCTCTCGAATAACTATACACATTTACTTATTTATTCTGTTTATTGTCAACGTTCCTTCACTAGATGACTCTCACAAGCCCTATGAGAGTCTGGATGTTTTTGTCCTATTTATAGCTGAATCTACCACCTTGAGGGGCTGGGTGGGGAGTTGGGCAAGCATTTTCTGTAAAGGACCACATAGTAAATATTTTACTTTTCACATGTACCATGCGGTCTTTGTCCAACCAATGAACTCTGCCTCTGTACAAGCAGCCTGACCCATTGCTCAAAGAAATGGGCGTGGCCCTGTGCCAATAAAACTTTATTTACAAAGACAAGCTGGCAGAACTTGACCCACGGGCCAGCTGGCCAACTTGTAAACGAATTGCAAGCACTAGATTCAATCGCATAAAATAAAATAGAGTTTCCTATGGTTTTCAAAAAAGAGCGCTCTTCCGATTATTTCTTTTAACCGCGTTTAAAAAAAGTCTTAAAATTCGCAGCTTGCGGGCCCTGAAAAACAGGCAGCGAGCCCGAGTTTGCGGACTCTGACCATTCTCAGCCCACACGTCCGGTGTTTCGCCTGCAGGACAGACGAAGACCGCCCCCTCCAACTTCCCCCGCCCCGGGTCCCCGAGACCTGGACTTCCCCAACACGGCCCGCGCGCGCCTCCCCCGCGCCCCGCCCCCCGGCCGCGCGCGCCTCCCGCCGAGCCCCGCCCCCCTCCGCGGCGATTGGCCGGGCCTCGCCCTCTTTCTCGCCGGGGACCGCCCCCCGCTGACGGGCGCCGCGAGCAGCCAATGGGACGCCGCAGGGTCTCGCGCCCCGCCCGCCCAGCGCCCGTTGGAGGCGGGCGTGGGCGGGCCGTTGGGGGGGTGGGGCGCGGAGCCTGGTAACCGTTGCCGATAACAACGCCCCGCCCCGTCGCGGCCGGCTGGCAGGCGGGGGGGCCGGCGGCTCGAGGCAGGCAGGCAGGCGGACGGGCGGCGGGCCGGCGGGCGGGCCGGCGGGCGGGCCGGCGGGAGCCGGAGGAGGAGCGGCCGCCGCCGCCACCGCCGCCGCCATAGAGACTGTAGCCGTGGAGACTGTTACTTACCAACGGGGACCAACACGCAGCCGCCGCCGCCGCCGCCGCGGGAGCCGCAGCCCGAACTCCCGGCCCGAACTCCAGGTGACCGATGCGACCGCCCCGGGCCCGGCCGGGCCGGGGAGTGCGGGGGGGGGCGGGGACCCGGCTCGGGGGGCCGGGCTGCGGGGGCGGCCCCCGCCGAGCACCCCCGGCGTCCGGCCCGGCGCGGCGGCGGGCCCCCGCGCACCCGGGCCCGCACGCGCGGCGGAGTTCGGGGGACCCTGGCGACGCCCCCCTTTCCTGGGCCCCGAGCTCGCCCCACTCTCTCCGAAACTTCCCGAGGCCGGCGCGTCCGGGCCCCCCTTTCTCGCGCTCGCCCTCGGACTCGCGGGCTGGGGGGTCCCGCGTCTCGCCTTCATCCCCAGACCCCTGAGTGGGGGCGTCCGGAGACCCCCCCTGTTGCGCACACCCGCGGGCCTCCTGAACCGGGGGCTCCCGGCCCCGTCTTCTCACTTTCACTTCCCGGATCCCAGATTCGGGGCGTCCCCGGGGCCCTCCCCCCGCCCCGAGCCCAGACTCCCGGAATGGGGGGGCGGGAAGGCGCCCTCTCAGGCGCACGGGCCAAACTCCTGGATTTGGGTCGCCCCGGGGACCCCCATTTCCGTGGGCTCGCAGGCATACTGAGCTGGGGGCTCCCCTAGACCCCCTTCCTCACTCTTTAACCGAGTCGGGGCGTCTGTCCGGGGGGGGAACTGCCCCTCCTTCCTCTTGTCACTTTCTCGCCCCGAGCTCCCCCCGGATCAGGCGCCCCGGGACCCCGCGCCCCAGCCTTTCGCCGGCACGCTCGCGCCCGGGGCTCCGCGGACGCCCCCTCCCTCCCCCGCTCAGCCCCACATTCCTGAGCTCGGGGGCTCCGGGTCCGCCAGCCCTAACGCCCCCCCCCCCCGGGAGCCCCCTGGGCACGCCCGCCGCGCCCCCGTCGGGACTGGCCTGGAGGGGAGGAAAGTTTCGCCAGCCGGCGCGTGGGTCTGTCTGCTCCCTCTCCCCCGCTGCGATCGTGTGTTGTTTTGCCCAAGGGCCACCCGGCGCGGTGGCCTCTCCTCCCGGGGTCGTGCGAGGGCGTGCGCTCGGGTCTCCGAGCCCACCCTCGCCCCCTCCAGCGCGCGCGCGCGCACCCCGAGCGCCCTGGGTCCCGTCTGGGTCGCCCCCTCCAGCTCGCTGCGCGGCCGGGAGAGCTGGGCTTCGCCATCCCGGTGGCTATTTCGAGGCCCCCGGGCCCGGCTGCCCCGGTCACGCCGGCGGCGAGCGCTTCGCCTTCCCCTTTTAGCCGCCCGGCTCCGCGGCGGGAATGGGGGAGGCCGCCGGCAGGGTGCAGGGGGCCCAGGGCGGGCGCGTCCCCGCGGGCGCCTCGTTCCTGCTTGGGGGTGTTGTTAATGTCGCCCCCACCCCGCCCCCCGCGAGCGTCCAGCTTTTGTGCCGCGAAGGACCCGGGCGGCCTGGGGAGGCCCCGCCCATCGGCTTCTCGGCAGCTCCGAGGTGTCAAACCTGCGCGAAGTTCATTCCCAGAGTCAGCGCAGAGCTCCCGACAAAATCGCACTAACAGTAGCCACACAAAGCATCAGTAACAGCAGAAACTTTTCTTTTGGCTCGTGCATGTTGTCGATACGTTTCCATCTTTCAGAGTCGTGCTCGGAAACATTGTTTGCTTCTGTAAAGATCCCTACCGTCTTTCAGGAGCTGGGGCTGGGTGGGAATGACTGCCTGCCTTCCTCTCCCACTCGGAGACTTGAGCTGACTCTAAAATAACCTTCGAAATGGTAGCTGGCCAGGTATGGTGGCTCACGCCTGTCACCCCAGCACTTTGGGAAACCGAGGCAAGAGGATTGCCTGAGTGCAGGGTTCGAGACCAGCCCGGGCAATTGGTGAGACCTCGTCTCTACAATGGCTAAAAAAATTGGCCGGGCGTGGTGGCATTCGCTTGTAGTTCCAGCTACCTGGAAGACTGAGGCGGAAGGATCACCTGAGCCCAGCAGGTCGGGACTGCAGTGGCCGTCAGCTGCACTCCAGCCTGGGCAACAGTGAGACTCCAACTCAAAAGAAAAAAAAAAAATTAAAAGAAAGAAAAGAAAAGAAATGATAACTCACCTACTCTGACCAGCGAAGTAAGAGTTTATGGTAAGCCCCCCAGGAAAATGATTTCATTTCTTTAGTCACGAGTGCTCCTTCACCAGCGGGCTTGGTAACATATAGGAGGGGACTTATCGTATTTGATGAGGATGATTGCTGGTTCTGTGATATTTTAACTGATTGGGGTTGGCAGTTAGTTCAGAAACCACTTGTCCCTGCGCTGAGAGCAATACTGAGTTATTATTTTGGGTGCATTCCTATAAACCCCTGCATCTGAGAGAGAGAGGGACAGAGTAATTGATTACTTCAACTAAGGGAACAAGTTTTTTGAAGTTCGGTTGATACATGCTTACCAGGTTGAAGGACACATGTTACCTTAATATGTCTTTGTAGTGGTGTTATTCATCTTTTAACAGTGTTTTTTTTTTTTTATCGAGGCACTGTTTGGG
Source organism: Cephalopachus bancanus (assembly GCA_027257055.1). NCBI lineage: Eukaryota > Metazoa > Chordata > Mammalia > Primates > Tarsiidae > Cephalopachus > Cephalopachus bancanus. Next base: position 215,886 of record JAPVLO010000700.1, read on the forward strand.
ATAATTCACTGAAATTACTTGGGATGAGTCACTGAAATGCTGGTACTAGGAAATTGTTTACCTGAGTCTTATTCCTTAGATCTAATTTTTTAGTTTCATATTAGAGTTATAATTAATTAATAGTCATGTTCCATTGATTTAATATTATAATGAAGCCAAAATTTTAAATGTATCTGTGGAATTTTTATAGTGACTATTGATTGTTTTGCTCATAAAATTCTAGGCCTGGGGCTGGTGTGGTGGCTCACACCTATAATCTCAGCATTTCGGGAGGCTGAGGTGGGAGGATTGCCTGAGCCCTGAAGGTGGAGGCCACCATGAACTGTGATCATGCCACTGCACTCCAGCCTGGGTGACAGAGGAGAACCTGACTTAAAAAAAAAAAAAAAAAGTTAAGGCTGGAAGGAACCACATCTTATGATATATTTATTTTTAATTAGCTGAAAGTTAACTACTTATTTAAATAATATGCCCCCCATACACACCTACTTATTTGTAAAATATGAAACTTTAAAAAGCAAAGGGAAGTTCTCAGAGAAACCATTTTGCTTTTGGGAACCCTTACTAAGCAGGAGGTCCTAAGGCGAAATGGGCCTCTGAAATTCCCGGTTCAGGGCCCTCCCAGTAGACACCCACATGTCTGCACTGAACTATGAGAATCGTCACAGGAAATGGGGGTAGATAAGGGCTAGCAGTAACCTCATGTCAGTTCGGGTCAGGTTTTGTTGCCAGATGAGTCCATGCCAGATTTACCAGAAAATCCTCCAGTCTTCAGAATTTTCTGGATTTTGGTATTGTGAGGGATGGCGGGCTTAGATACTTTTATAAAAGGCATTTTGCTTCCTTCTCTAGGATTTAAATGGCAGTTAGCTTCTCCGCAGGCCATGTTCTCTTAGATATATGTCTGGTATAACTTGAGGTTTTAAATTTGTTGGATGGATGGATGGATAATTAGATGGAATATATGGTGGGAATTCAAGAGGACACCTAAAACCACCTATTTGCTCCTTGGAAACCCCAAGATCAGCAAAGGAATTATTCTAGGGGAAAAAAAAAAAAACCAGAGGAAGACCCAGAATGAGGGTGGTGAATGGGATAAGAGAGGGTGAAGGGGAAGGGGAGAAGATTCAGGAAGCATCCCTGAAGGGTCTGGAGGGAATTTGTGCTGGAACCATTCAGCTGGCTTAGGGGTCTGTGATCTTCCCTGTGGGAGAAATCTGTCCAGCTGCCTGCTGGGCACATCCTGGTGAATTCTGATAGGCACCTTAAACTCCAGGTGGCCAAGCTGAGATTGTCACAGTCCCCCAGAATCTACTCCAGCCCCCACCCCCCAGGAAATATCAACTCGCTTTCTCCCATCACTCAGGCCAAAGCTTGGAGTTGCCCTTGACTCCTCTCTTTCTCCCAAGCCATCAGCAAGTCCTATCGACTCCACCTCGAGAAGTTACCTAGAATTTGACCAGGTCTCAACACCTCTACTGCCACCCCTCTGGTTCGAACCACCAGCATTGCCCAGAGGATTCCCCATGGTCCAATACCTCTTTGACCTCATCTCCGACCTAGACCCCTTCCGCTCACTGCACCTCAACCCTGCGGGCCTCGGGACGGTACTCACACCCTTTGCCTGGAAAGCTCTCAGCTCAGTATTTGGAGAGCTGGCTTCGTTCAGGTCTTTGCTCAAATGTCCTAGGCCACCCATTTGAAGATGGGTGCTCTGCCTCCTTCTGCTGTCTTTGTGTAGTGCTTATCTATCAGAGGTTGTATGTGTATATTTTATTATCACTGTCCCTTGTTAGAATGTCAACTCAATGAGGGGAGGAAATTCTGTCTGTATTATTAACCTTCTGGGGCTAAGAATAATTCTGGCATGGAGTATGCACTCAGTAAATATTTGTGAAATAAATAGATGGTTTCCTTTGACTCCTATGGGGAAATCATATGTAGAAATTAAGAGTTGCATTCGATGTGATGGCTCACACCTGTCATTCCAGCACTTTGGGAGGCCAAGGTAGGAGGATCACTTGAACTTAGGTGTTGGAGACCAGCCTGGTCAACATAGTGAAACTCCATCTCTAAAAAAAAATTTTTCTTTACATTGAGTTTCTAATCATCTACCACATACTGCATCCCTGAAATTCAAGAGAGCTCAAATTGAGTGAATAGAAGCAGAGGGAAGATGAAAGGAAAAACTGTGGGCCGTAGTGCTTTGGAGCTGGCAGAGAAGGGGTAAAATTGTCACATCATAGTCCTTGTTTATTAGCTTACTGTCTCTGGAGCAAGGTTAGGATCTGCGAAATTGATAATAATAGCTTATATGGTTGCTGTATTAGAAATAATTTCTATAAACTATTTAGGCCTGGCATCTGGTAGGTGCTCAAGAAAGCATAACTGTTGTTGGAATGAAGCAACAAGCAGTGAGCAGCCTGGGATTGTCAACTTCTTTTTTTTTTTTTTTTTGAGTTGGAGTCTCACTCTGTCACCCAGACTGGAGTGCAGTGGCCTCGACCTGCTGGACTCCGGCGAGCCTTCCGCCTCAGCCTTCCGAGTAGCCGGAATTACAGGCATGCGCTACCACGCCCCGCTGATTTTTTAATTTATCGTAGAGATGAGGTCTCGTTGTCCAGGCAGGTCTCAAACCTGTGGGCTCAGGCAATCCACTCACCTCAGCCTCCCAAAGGCGCGGGATTACAGGCTGAGCCACCGAGCCCGGCTTGTCAACTTCTTATTGTGACTTCCTGCCCGTTACCAAATGCTAAGGAGGCATTCGGTAAGTATGTCCTGCTTGACTGAGTGGTTGAACCTTACACTGGCAGTAAAGGCTGGCGGTAGAGGTTGGTGAGGCTTGGTCAGATTCTAGGTAACCTCTGGAGGTGGGGTTGACAGGACTTGCTGATGACTTGGGAGAAGGAGTGGAGTCAGGGGCAGCTCCAAGCTTTGGCCTGAGTGATGGGAGAAAGCAAGTTGAGCTGTCTTATGGTAAGACATGCCCTCAAATTCATTAAGAAATTCACTGGTACCCACATGTCACTCTGCAAGTGTAAACAGTCAGCAAAAGCAACAGAACAGTCCCTCGGAGTCCCACCTCTTGGATATGGCGTTGGCCCATCTGAAACCACTCCCAAGCATCACACTTACCATGGGTTCTGGTGCGTGGCCAGTTCTACAGGCGCAATGTACAGATTAGAACATTCTAAAACTGGTTTCCCTTCTCTGTTATCACTGGCTCTTGGATGCCAACACGGTCGAAGTCTGGAAATGAGCCAGCTGGAGCCAAGGACTGGCCGCTCTTCGTGCCAGGACTTGAGTTGGGCCCTTAGGAGTAGACAGCCTGCCCTGGCTGCACCTCAGTTGTTTTTTCCTGAAAGTGCATTCCTGGTTTATGATACATAGATCTTGCGTGTTTTCCAACCTTGTTTTATGCCCTGGCAATTTCTTATTCTTATTTTTAAGTTTGTGAATTCTATGACTTTCTGAAAAATATAGTTGACTTGCCTCTTCCTGAAGATGGTACATAAAGCCGTAGGTTTGGGTGCTGGGAGTCAGTTTATGCCTGCTATCCTACATGTTTTAAAATGGAAACAAGAATGAGAAAGTTATTAAAAATATATGAAATGGAGTCGGGCTCGTTGGCTCAGCCTATAATCCCGCACCTTTGGGAGGCTGAGGTGAGTGGATTGCCTGAGCCCGTGGGTTCGAAACCTGCCTAGCCACCGAGACCTCATCTCTACAATAAATCAAAAAATCAGCCGGGCGTGGTAGCGCATGCCTGTAATTCTGGCTACTTGGAAGGCTGAGGCGGAAGGATCGCCGGAGCCCAGCAGGTCCTGAGGCTGCGGTGACTGGGAGTGGCCACTGCACTCCAGTCTGGGTGACAGAGTGAGACTCCAACTCAAAAAATAAAATAAAATAAAAAAATATATATATATGAAATGTACATGTGATGACCCACTGATTATTTGTCATTTATTGTATAATGAAGCCCAGATGTACTCTATATGGTAAACCTATAAGATCTCTGCAGTTATTTTGAGCACGTGTGTGTGTGGAGGGTTGAAATGGAGCAGAGAAGTGTAATTCATAATAAGAGATTTCATGTATGTGAACTTGACCTCAAAACTGAACAGCAGAGATGACAAAACAAGGCAGGGGATGCTGGCTGGGCTCCTGGTGTCCAGTGTAGTTTTTAAGGCGGTGACAGTCGAGCTCAGGCTGAAATGAGAAGGAGCCAGGCTTATGGGGTTCAGAGGGAAGAGCCTTCCAGGCAGGGAGTAGCAGGTGCAAAGGTCCTGTGATTGGAGTGAGGGCAGTGTCGGCTGGGCTTGATCAAGGTAGAGAAAGGTGGCCATGTGGCTGATGCTTGGTAAGCAGAGGGAAGAGAGGCAGAGGAGGCAGGGGTCCTCTCCAGGACCTCAGAGGCCACGGGGAAGGGTTTGGATGCCATTCTAAGTATAAACTAGATCATCAGCAGATTTCCTCTTTGCCTGTAGCCATCAGATCCAGGGTGTCCAGCCATTTCCTGGAATACTTGACTTTCCAGGCTTTTGATATTTGTTCATCACTCATTTATTCATTCATTCATTGCCCACTTTGAGTCAAGTGCCATCCCTATGAAGTTTCAAAGATCAAAGACCAATGGGGAAGAGTCTGTGTCAAACAGAGGCTTGCTAGATGTCTCTACAGGGGCACAGAGGGTGCTCAGATTGGGAGGCCAGCTCTCACTGGTGAGGCCAGGAAAGGTTTTTTTTGTTTGTTTGTTTTGTTTTTTGAGACAGGGTTTCACTCTGTCACCCAGCTGGAGTACAGTGGCACAATCATGGCTCACTGCAGCCTTAACTTCCTGGGCTCACGTGATCCTCCTGCCTCAGCCTCCCAAGTAGCTAGGACTATAGGCACCATGCCACCATGCCTGGCTAATTTTTCTATTTTTGGTAGAGACAGAGCCTTGCTTTGTTGCCCAGGCTGGTCTCGAACTCCTGGACTCAAGCAATCCTCCTACCTCGGCCTCCCATAATGCCAGAATTATAGGCATGAAGTAAAGTTTTATTGGCAGATAGCCATGCCCATTTCATTTACAATTGTCTGTCTCTGGTTGCTTTTGCACTGCAGTGAGTATTTGTTTGGTTGAGTATTTGCAACAGAAACAGTATGTGGCTGGCAAAGCCTAAAATATTTACTGTCTGGCCCTTTATATAAAAAGCTTGCCAGCCTCTGGCTAGACGAGTCTCTTAAGCACTGGACTGAGAATTTGTGGTGATGCAGCTCTGTGATCAGACAGGCTTCTAGTAGATGCATTGGAAGGCTTAGAGTCTGGAGGTAGGCCATGTGGAGAGATGAATGTTGCAACAGGGGAAGGTGACAGGGGCCTGGTCTAAAGCAACCATCAGGGCATGGTGAGGGAGACAGAGCTTTCAGGGTCTCAGAGGCTTTATGAGAGAAGCACTCACTGAGGGGTGATGGCCAGGGAGGAACCAAGGGCAATCCTAGGTTTCTGACTTTAGGGATTAGGTAGAACATGAAATGCAAGTGAATGTCATGAAGTGTCATGGTGGAGGAGGGGGGAGGCTAATGAATCCAGCCATGGGCTTGGCGAGTTTGAGATGTCAGTGGGGCATTGAGTGGGACAGTTTTCCAGTAGGCAAGGTGAGTTTTGGGGTCTAGCAGTACAAGTTGGTTGAGGCTAGAGGTCAAGATTTAGGAGGGTCAGCCTATAATTGGTCATTTCAGTCATGGAAATGGATGAGGTCACCCAAGAAGAGGGTGGAGAGTGAGAAAGCCAAAGATGAAGCTGTCAGAATTCAAGGAGCAAGACGCCAAGGAGTCAAAAGAGAAAAGTTGTTTTGTTTTTAATTGTGGTAAAATATACATAGCAAAATTGACCATTTTAACCATGTTTAAGAGCACAGCCTAGTGGCACATTGTTGTGCAACCATCACCCCCATTCATCTCATAACTCTCATCTTCCCAAACTGGCACTCTCTCCCCATGAAACACTAACTCCCTCTCTCCAACCCCTGGCACTCACCACTCTACTTTCTGTCTCTATGAATTTGATGATTCGACCTAATATAAGTGGAATCACAGGGTATTTGTTTCTTTATGACTGGCTTATGTCACTTAGCACAGTATCTTCAAGGTTTATCCATGTTGTAGCATTCATCAGAATTTCCTTCCTTTTTAAGGTTGAAGAATATTCCATTGCATGAATATGCCACATTTTGTTTATCCATTCATCCATGGATGGACACTTGGGTTGTTTCCACCTTTTGACTATTGTGGATCATGCTGAACAGAGTAGGTTTTGAAAGGACTCTTAGGTGGAGGGAAAAGCTGGACAGAAGCTCAGAAGACAAAGCAGGAAATAACTTCAAAGACTGAGCACCATGAAGGGTGAGATTCCATAGAGACTGGAAAGATTAGACTTGGAACAGTCCCATGGGAAAAAAGGATTCTGTCCTTACAAAAAGGCAGAAGGCTTGACTCATGAGTGCCCTGTCTCCCTGGAAAACTATTGAAATCACACTAATGATATAGAAGTTCATTCCTAAAGTCACAACAGCACTTAATTATGCTTATTATTTTTAATGCAAACTGTTTATCTTTTAGAAACAGTGCCATGTTTCCAAGGATACATTTCTGTCCAAAAGGTGATCTGTGGTCTAAGGCTTTGGAAGCAGTTCCCAAAAAAGTCAGCAGCCTACAAAAATGTGTGCTTGCTCCACCCTGGCCATGAAGGACTTTTTCTCACTTCTCCTATTCTTCTCAGAATATTATAGGCAGATGTAGCCTACTGTAAATATATATATATTTGGAATTCTAGACCACTGAAAACAGATTAAAGGATGTGCTTATGATTTTAAAAAGTATTCTTCGTTTTCTAGAATAATTCACCTTAACTACTAGGGACTTCTGTGAGCAGCTCTCTGGGGTCCATTCATTAATTCAGCAAATATTTGTGGGCCAAAAATATCAAACATCCGAGGAGCTTATAATTAGTTGAGTATCTACGTGTATTATTATCACCACGTGGAAAGTTGAGAGGGGAGAAGACATGAGACAAATTTAAAATTGTTAGCAACCGCTGGTAACCAATATTCAGACCCAAAGTTAAAAACAGGCTGTGTTTCAGGAGCAAATTGACTGTAAATCTTGGCCTGGTTATACTGCAGACCCCGCAAATGACACACGCGGGTGCGCAGAAAGTATTTCTGGAAGCCTCTATGATTCAATTAATTGCTAACCCTGGTTCACAACCGGGCGTGTGTTTAACCGTTGACTGTGCTCACTGGGGAGGCTCAGCCAGCAAAAGAAAAGAGTCATCAGTGTACAGTTAATTCAACAAATGGCAGGTGCGGGAAAAGCAGCTGCCCCAGGGCCCGCATGGTGTCCCCACCCGACTTCCCGCAGGACACTTCCGGCGGGAAACTTCCGCTTCCTCCCGTTCGCGTGGTCCTGCGAGAGACTGCTTCTCTCATGCCGGTTCTGGGGGCTCCCGGGGTCTGGTGGTTCTTGCCGAGGTAGCCCTCCTCTCCTGTTCTACAGGCAATAATTCTCCAGCCCTTCGCCGCCACGAATCGTGCTCCTTCTCACTTTTGTATTCTCTCTCCTTGCATAGACCGGGTCTTCCTTCATCTCTGGATTCTTACTGATCTCGTGTCTCCTCCCGCCTGCCTTGCCATGTCTCTGCCAGGCTGCGTCCAGAGGAAAGCATGGGCACTTTCTCACTGTTTTTGTTAGCCAAACTGAGGAACCCTCCTCCTGCCCTTTGCTGTAACCACGCGTTCACGTCTCCTCTGTGCCCAACCCCATCTCACTTGCCATTGCCTCGCCAATTCATTTAGAAATTGGCTTGCGATTCCCTAAACGGGTCTTGTGTTTTCCTGTCCCCTCTCTGGACTGTCATTTCTACTGATGAAAATCCTACTCTTCACTCAAGACCCCTCTCCGGTTCTCTTTCAACATGGAGCCTTGAGATTTGCATTGGTGAGTTGTTAGAAAATATAGGACTGGAGCATGTGGTTTAGGCCTATAATCCAGCACTTTGGGAGGCTGAGCCAAGAGGATCACTTGAGCCCAGGAAGTCAAGAGCAGCCTGGGCAACATAGCAAGACCCATCTCTTTAAAAAAAAAAAAAAAAAGCCAGGTGTAGCAGCGTGTGCTGTAGTCCCAGGTACTCGAGAGGCTGAGGTAGGAGGATCACTTGATCTCAGGAGTTCGAACATGCAGTGACCTGTGGTGGTGCCACTGCACTCCAGCCTGAGTGACAGAGCGAGACCCTGTCTCAAAAGAGAGACAGACAGACAAACAGACTGGAGTGGGTCTCTCCACCACACAGATGACATTTGGTGCCGGATTAGTCTTGGTGGTGGATTCTCTTTCATGCACTTCTGTATTGAGCAGCATTCCTGGTCTCTACCCGCCAATAGCACATTCCCCTTTCCCAAGTGGTGACAACCAACTATGTTTCCAGATATTGCCAGATGCTCTCTGGGGGGACAGAATCACCCCCACCTCTAGTTGGGGCTGCTGGACTAATCAGCTTGCTGTGACAAAGATTGCAAGCAAATTGCCACAGCATTTAGATTAGCATCGCTTTGACAGGTGGTAGTGATTTGTGGGTCTCATTTCCTATCCTCAGTTGTGACACAGTCTTGTAGGATGGAGATGGCTATCTCTGCCACACTTTCCACAGGCCATTGTATGCAAGGCTTCATATTGAATACATGAGTGAGAGAAACACGTGAGTCCAAGTGTTCTTCAGGATGGCTTGGTCTACTACATCAAGTGATGGCGGCCCTTGGTTTTAACACAAATCACAAATCGTGAACCCTTTGTCTGAAATCCAACAGCCTTCACAACTCCATGTTTTTTGTTTGGTCTCAATTAGCATTTCAGCCCCTCAATATGTAGTCTTTCTTTACCTAATCCCAACAGAAATTTTAATCAAAGCCCCCCCCCTTAATTGACTTTCCTTTCTGCCCAGCCAAATTGCAAGTGAAATTCTTCTCCGGAAAATTTAGGGGAGTCTCACTGGGGGTGGAGTCTTATAACTGAATTGCTGCTGGGTTTCATTGCTAGGCGCCAAGTACACAGTGGAGAATATGAAATGTCTAATTCTGTGTCTCAGCCAATTACCAATAGCTTGATTTGTCTCTTCTTTTGCTCTGGAACTTTTCAAAGATCTCACTCTGTTTAAAATCCATTTGGAACAAATAGAGAGCCGTTTATGTCCATTAGAACTGTTTCCCCAATGAAACATGGTGCTCAATATTGTTGAACAAATGAATTCTCCTTTTTTGCTCTGAAGGAAAGCCAGGTTACAGGGGAAGTTGTCTATGTTTTTAAGCTTAACTTTTGCTGTGGCTTCAGCAATCTGTGAAGATTTGAAATCTCCAGAGACTGTTGGGCTATCCTAGGAAGTCAGCCCTGGGCCCTGAGCTGTGCTGGAGCGAGTAGCTGTGAGAATTAGCAGAATTGTGGGCAAATATTTCTAACCCTGGCTCCCTTCCTTAAAGCTCCATTACCCCAGCTTTGTAGCTGAAAAGCATTTTCCAAAGCATGGATCTGCTACTGCTGGGCATAGAATCCTCCTTTCTGGCCTTTTTAAGGTCTTCTCTGTAGGCTGAGGAGAAAGTCTCACATAGGTGCTGTCTTTATTTTTTATTGCTTTTTAATTATTTATTTTTGTTGTTGTAAAGACAAGATCTCGCTGTGTTGCCCAGGCTGGTCTTAAACTCCTAGCCTTCTCCCATCTCGACTTCCCAAAGTGTTGGGATTACAGGCGTGAGCCACCATGCCTGGTCCCAAAATATCTTTAACCCTCTGTAGCACTCTTGACCTCTCTCCATGGTTAGTGAAGAGCGGAACTCAGGAGCTAAGTGTTAAAGAAGAAATAGTAAATGTTGGTGTTGGTGGTCCTGGAATATGGCCAAACCAACAAAGAGGCGTTAATTAACTCAGGCTCATTGCATGGGAGACTCTGGTGGACTCAAAAGGAAATGCATCTCACCACTTTCTATGGTCATCTTTGAGGTGTTATTATCAGCCAAGCACCACTGTACTGCACAGCTGCAGCACAGGGGAAACCTCTATTTCTGAAGTTTCCACCAGGTAACCCACATTTGTTTTTTTCTTTCTTTCTTTTCTTTTTTTTTTGAGTTGGAGTCTCACTCTGTCGCCCAGGCTGAAGTGCAGTGGCGTCAACCTGCTGGGCTGAGGTGATCCTTCCACCTCAGCCTTCCAAGTAGCTGGAACTACAGGCACATGCGACCTCAGCTAATTTTTTTATTTATCGTAGAGATGAGGTCTCTCCAAGTGACCCAGGCTGGTCTTGAACCCATAAGTTCAGGTAATCCCCTCACCTCAGCCTTCCAAAGTGCAAAGTGCTGGGATTACAGGCTTGAGCCCACATTTCTAGTTAGACCCATAACAATTCTTATCAGGAAGAGACATCTTTTTTTTTGGAATTGAAGTCTCACTCTGTTGCCCAGGCTGGAGTGCAGTGGCATGCTCACAGCCACCGCAGCCTTGACCTGCTGGGCTCCGGTGATCCTTCCACCTCAACGTTCCAAGTAGCCAGCACTACAGTCACATGTCACCATGCCTGGCTAATTTTTGGATATATTGTAGAAATGAGGTCTCACCAAGTTGCCCAAATGAGGTCTCACCAAGTTGTCTCAAACCCCTGAGCTCAAGCAATCCTCTCACCTTGGCCTCCCAAAGTGCTGGGATTATAGGCGTGAACAACTGCACCCGGCCTGAGACGTCATTTTTAATGCAAACCAAACTATACACCACTTAGAGAGGCTGAGATAAACTTTATGAGTAGCAAAGTTCCTTTATTGTTTCCAAATATAAACTCTGAAATTAGCGTGCATTCAGTTGTCTGGTTACAAAGCTCTCAGAGAAAATAATGTATGCCATTATTTATTGAATTGTCACCTTCTCTGATTTATATAAGATCGTCTGCCGGGCTCGGTGGCTCAGCCCGTAATCCCACGCCTTTGGGAGGCTGAGGTGAGTGGATTGCCTGAGCCCGTGGGTTCGAGACCTGCCTGGGCAACTTGGCGAGACCTCATCTCTACAATAAAATCAAAAAACTAGCTGGGCGTGGTAGCGCGCACCTGTAGGTCCAGCTACTTGGAAGGCTGAAGCAGAAGGATCACTGGAGCCCAGCAGGTCGAGGCTGCGGTGGCCGGGAGCGGCCACTGCACTCCAGTCCGGGCGACGGAGTGAGACTCCAACTCAAAAAATAAAAAAATAAAAATTACAGAAGATCATCCAATGTAATGCGATAATATTTCCAATTCTTGCATAAGAGAATTGGAGGCATTTGGGTGGGGAGGCATGATTTAAATCAACTGTGACTTGTATGATCCTGTGAAAAGTCCTTGAGTGGATCCTAGGAGTTTCAAGGGAGAGGTTATCTCCTACCTCCCTGTGGGAAGGGCCAGACAGTCCATAAGTTCTGACAAATGCTGTGGACCAAGCAAACTCTTCTCCGTGTGCTTCAAAGACGAAGGATGTTTCAAGAAAGGCAGAGTGGTATATTGGCTATAGAATAAAACAAGTGAGCAAAAAAGCAGCCCTCCATAGGGAGCAACTGGGCCTGAAAAGTAGCAACTGTTAGATCACCAAGATTATGTCTTCAATCTAAAGGGAGCCCAACATGGTGACATGTGCCTGCAGTCCCAGGTACTTGGGAGGCTGAGGCAGAAGGATCGCTTGAGTCCAGGAGTTCGAGGCTGCAGTGAGCTGCACTCCAGCATGGACGACAGAGCAAGACCCTGCCTCAAATAAAACAAATATAAAAATAATAATAACGGTTGCCATGATATTACCCGCTGAGCACCTACCATGTGCCTGGCGTTTTACATATATTGCTTCTAATCCTTGCAAAGGCCCAGCAGTGTCAGTTTGACTATCACTTCCATAAGATGTAAACATGCTTTAACTTATGTCTTGGTCCCTCGGGCAGGCAGCTGAGGAATTCTCCCTGTGGCTAAACCCAACTCAGCTTGAGTGTTATCTCAGTCTGGATTCTTCTTTGTTGCTTCTGAAAGTGTTGTGTGCAGGGTCCAGCAAGACTGGCCAGGCCCCAAGTGAAGGAGAGATGGACAGGGTCACAGGATCCCGACCAGGGCGCCCTGCTCTCCTGGGAAACCCGAGTAGCCCAGACACTGCTCCTGGCTCTTTGTTCCCAAGGTACCATTCAAGGTTATCAACGGAGCCATCGCCTCTATTGCCCAGGCTTGTAGGCTGGGGTCACCTCGTCTTCTCTCTGCCTTATCCCATTAACCTATTGTCTCCCTTCTAGTCACTGGTTCTTGCGGGGCCCACTACCCAAATGGCTCTTGTATCGATCCACCCCTTTTGATTTCTGACGATACTGTTCTTGTTCAGACTGTCTAATTCAGGACCCTGTAGTTAGTTAAATTTCTGGTTTTTCCCTTACACAAAGGGTGGTCACAGATCTTGTTCTGCGTTCTTCTTTGGAATCTGGTACTTGCAACTGCCCTTAACGGTGACCATAAGCTGGTGGGGTCCTGTGGTGGGGGATGGCCCATAGTGGGAGGGACCACATGGTAGTGTGAAACACCATGGAATACCATGAATGCACTGAATTAAATTGTGTGAACTTGTAATATTTTATTAGTGCAACATGATTAAATTATATGATAAGAGAGTGGTGTGTGATGTCTATGAGTATATGTCCTTTAAAGCTGCTGTCGATCAGGTGAGATAGGCAGGTACAGGGCTTCCCAATACAATGCTACTTTTAGGGTTTTTTTTTTTTTTGAGTCAGGGTCTCACCCTGTCACCCAGGCTGGAGTGCAGTGGTGCGATCATGGCTCATTGCAGCCTTGACCTCCTGGGCTCAAGGTGATCAGATCCCTCCATCTCAGCTTCCCAAGTAGCTGGGACAGCAGCTGTGTGCTACCATGCCTGGCTAATTTTTTTTTTAATTTTTCATAGAGACAGGGTCCTGCTATGTTGCCTAGGCGGGTCTTGAACTCCTGGACACAAGCGATCCTCCTGCCTCGACCTCCCAAAGTGTTGAGATTACAGGCGTGTTGAGATTACCACACAGGGCTGGAATTTGGTTGTTAAAAGTTCTTCACCAGCAGATAAGAAGAAACCTCTGTCAAGAGCTTAGGACAGATCTATAGGGAAAATTGTTTTAAATTCGAGGAACCTATCCAATGAGGGCTTCTGCAGATTGGCACAAGTGCCATTATTTTATTTGAGCAAAGAAAGCCCACTGGATGTTTTTGTATTCCGAGGAAGCAAGGGTCAGCAAACACTCTCTATAAAGGGCCAGATAGTAAATGTTTTAGCTTCTGCGGGCCAGATGGTTGCTGTGACGACTACTCGACTTCCTGTTGTAGCTTGAAAGCAGCTGTAGACAACATGGCATGGCTGGGTGCCAATAAAACTTTATTTATGGATGCTGAAATGTGAATTTCATATAACTTTCATGCATCACAAAATATTTTGATTTTGCTTTTTTCCAACCACTTAAAAATGTAAAAACCATTCTTAGCTGGAGGGCTGTACATAAACAGGCAAGCGGCTGGGCTAAACTTGGACTGTGGGCTGTCATTGCTGACTTTCTCCAAGTGGTCTAGCCTGTTTTCCTCTTTACACCCCCAGCTCCGACCAGTTCAGTCTCTTTGCCCTCCCTGTCACACCTCTGCCTGACTCACCCCAGCCTACCTTCCGTGGTAAGGCCCAACCTGTCCAGCAGGGTCCAGGACAGGATGCTTCCAGATGCCCCTGCCCGGTGGTTCATGGTACCACCTCAGGTCTGCACCTGCCACCCTTTACCTCATAAGGAATTATTTGTGTGTGTCTCCTTTTCTGTCTCACCCCATGTAAAACCCTTGAGGATAGAGACCATGTCTAACTATATTTGTGGGACACCAAGTAGAGTAATTATTTGTGGACTTGAATTCTTACTAGATGGAGATCACATCTAGATCTAAAAATCACTCTGAGCTGGGAACAGTGGTTCATGCCTGTAATTCCAGCACTCCAGGAGGCCAAGGTGGGAGGATCGCTTGAGTGCAGGAATTTGAGATCAGCCAAGAAACATAGCAAGACCTTGTCTCTTAAAAAAATGAAAAATTAGCCAGGCATGGTGGCATGCACCTGTAGTCCCAGCTACTTGACAGGATCACTTGAGCCCAGGAGGTCAAGGCTATAGTAAGCTATGATCATGCCACTGCACTCCAGCCTGGGCAACGAGTGAGACCATCCTCTCCTCCCCAACTAAAATAAAATTAAATTTAAAATTTTGCTTAATTTCTAGTAAAATAAGGTCTCTTAAGATCTTTGTGAATTTAGCTTGGTGATTTATTCTAAGTGTCTTCTAGATCATTGCCAGCCAGTGTAGAGACATAACTCTACAAAGCTGCATGTTTAAAGTTTTCAATTTTCGAACATAGCCACATTTTAAAAAATAAAAGGAGACAAGTGAAAGTAATTTAATAATACATTTCATTCAGTGCACCGTATCGAAATGTTGTCATTTCAGTATATAATCTACATGAAAAAGTTATTATTGCAATATTTCACGTTCTTTTTTGTGTACTATAATAAATACATTCTGGAAGTCTCAGTTGGGACCAGCCACATTTTAAGTGCTCGGTAGCCACATGTGACCAGCAGTGCCTTTACTGACTGCACAGGTAAAGGTTTTGGTAAAGGCAAGGTGAGCATGAATTTTAAGTCGTGTCTTTTTTTTTTTTTTTTTTTTTTTTTAGGCAACCATGATATTAGCTACTTCAGATACTTCATAGCCACCAAAGTGTAAGTCACTCACAAAGTCTGAGTCATGTGTGTCTCCCATTCTCTCAAGTAACCATTGTTGGCCTTTGTAACACAGGTAGTTCCCACCTGAGCAATCTGACCCCAGAAATCCACAGTGGCTTTCAGGACTCTGGGACCAAATGAGTAGTCCCCATAATTCGGTCTGCTTCCTCTTTTACCTTATGAAAGTCATACCTGGCCAGGTACGGTGGCTCACCCCTGTAATTCCAGCACTTTGAGAGGCAGAGGTAAGAGAATTGCCTGAGTCCAGGGGTTCGAGACCAGCCTGGGCAACTTGGTGAGACCTCATCTCTACGATAAATCAAAAAATTAGCTGGGTGTGGTGGTGCATGCCTGTGGTTCCAGCTACATGGAAGGCTGAGGCAGAAGGATCACCTGAGCCCAGCAGGTGGAGGCTGTGGGGCCGTGAGTGGGCCTCTGCACTCCAGCCTGGGCGACAGAGTGAGAAGCCTACTCAAAAAAAAAAAAAAAAAAAAAAAGTCATACCTTTTCCCTGGAAATGAACCAAACTAAAAGGGGTCAAACACGAGCCTTTGGCGCTTTCTCTCTCCCCTGCCCGCCTTCCACTACGGAAAGTCTGGTGTGAATTTCTTCATATATGTCACATACGTGTGAAACATACACACCAGTTTTTCATTATTTCTTAAATTGGGATGTAACTCACATACCATAAAAATCTCCCTTTTAATATGTACAATTTAGTGGGGTTTAGTGTATTCACAAGGTTATGCAGCCATCACCACTATCTAATTCCAGAGTCTTCACCCCAAAAAGACCCCCCATCCCATGAACAGTCACCCCATCCTTTCTCCCAGCCCCTGGCAACCACAAACCCACTTTCTGTCTCTGTGAATTTGCCTGTTTTGGGCTCTTCATATAGGCGGAATCCTCTTTGTGACCTTGTGGGACTGGCTGTTGTCAGTACAATGTTTCCAGGGTTCATCCACATTGTAACCTGTGTCAGTGCTTTATTCCTTTTTATGGCTGAACTGATACATTTTTTTCTATTTTTGGTGAAAAAGAGGCCATATTTTGTCCACTTCTCTGCAACCTCTCTTTTCACCTAATACTGGGTCTTCTCACCCAGTTTGTGTTTGCGCTTCATTCTACATAACTGCCTGAGATTCTGCTGTATGGACGTGTCCTAAGATGTGTCGTTAGCCCTTATTGAGAAGCATTTCGATGATACCTTTCCCATGTACCGCCGATGCTGCAGTAAGCACCCCTGTCCAGATATATCTGAGCACGTGGATGTTTGCAGGCCCTGAAGGGAAATCACTGAGCCCGAAAGGCTTCCTTCCTCCTCCTTGGCATCAGCTTGCTTCCACTAACCATCCACTCTCATCCCTATCGCAAAGGTGACTTCCCACTTTTGTCCTTGCCTGAAACTGGACCGTCCACCTCCAGCGGGACCAGCTGCCCCCCCCAACACCCCAGGGGTTCTTTTACCACATGAGTGTCCCCACCCCATTCTCTGCCTCCCAGTCCAACACACACTCTTGACCTTCTAAGCATTCCAGGGCAGCAGGTCACAGATCCTTTGACAATCTGGTGAAAACTCAGTCCTCCCCACCCCAGGAAAATCCAAACAGAACTCCTCCACTGAATTCTGCGGGTCATGTAGGAGGTGCTCAGACCCCTCCCTCTGGAACGTGTTCCTGTCAACTCGGCTCTGCCCATCCCACAGCCCACGTGTGACTGACTCAGCCTCATTCTGTCCCCAGAGCTGTGCCCGCCCGTGCCGCGTGTGCCTCTCGGGAGGCCCGGCTGCTGGGCCGGTTTGCACAGTCACAAGTTCACGCTTGTTGCCCTTGACTCTGTGACTCTCACCTAGCAACGGCGTGTCCCCGCCCCTCCGAGTTCCCTCTCGACATGTGGCTTGAAACATTTCGCTACCTTTACACTCCGTACGCCACCAAAGCATCCGTGATGCTTCTTTTCCAGCAGCCTGGACGCAACCTACTGGGCCACCCTCTGTCCCTGAGCTGCCTGAATGGTCCTTGCTGGTTTAGAAGCAGGACCCCCCCTGTTGCATTCTGCTCTCCAGCCCCAACAGGGAGATTGGCTCATCGTGCATTCACTCGGTCCTGATCGAGAACCTCTCTTTTGCTCTTATGGTTGACTCCTTATGCTCATGCACATTCTTTTTCTTGAACACTGTGCAAACAGTTCAAAACCAGAATTGCTATGACCTAATCCTGGATAAAGTTATTCATTCTTAATCTGAGCTTTCCTCCCATTTTCAATCCAATGAATCATATTTTACTGTTTTAGCATCCTTTTCAGATTGCTGAGAAACTAACCTCAGCTGGCTTTCCTTTTATTTATTTATTTTTTTGTGAATGTAGAATCTTCTAGAAGCTGCCTGCTCTTTAATTCTCCAGGGTTAATATTCACTGAGGGCTTGGCCCAGAATATCTCCAATTCTCTCGACTCCCAAACTGGGACGTATTCTCATTTCAGATTTCTGATTGTGAAATGCCTGCCGCTCACCATTCATTCCTTATTTCATCCCGATTTATTCCGTTTATGGGACTCGTCTAACAAAATGTTTTGGCACCTTATACTTGGCATTTCTGGAACAGACTTCCTTCCACCTATTTCCCTCCCTGTCACTGGAGATTTTCACAAAGAAAGTCTTGTGGGGATGGTGTGCATGGAGTATTTTTGTTTGTTACCAGAGTTTATTTTTGAAAATGTTAAAAAACAGTTTGTCTTCGTAAGTTCTCATACCTAATTTTCTCATACTTACTCACATTTCACATCTTACAGGGGAAGGAATATAGGAACAACTTTAGTTTCCTTATCATCTGTTTTTCCTCTTGGCTGGCATTTGCCAACACTCAGTGTGTCCTTTTTAAAATTGAGATAACAGTCACATAGCATAAAATTCACTCTTTTAATCATTGTAAAGTAGTTTTTATTCAGTGGGTTTTGGGATTTTCACAGTGTAGTGAAGCCATGATCACAATCTAATTCCAGAACATTTCTATCACCCCAAAAAGAAACCCCATACCTCTTGGAAGTCAATCACAATTCCCACCCCGCATCCCCTGGCAAACATCAATCCACTCTGTCTCTGTGGATTTTCCTGTTCTGGGCATTTCATTTAAATTTTACAACACGTGACCTCTCATGGCTGGCTTCTTTCACTTGTATAATGTTTTGAAGTTCTTCCACGTTGTTGTCTGTGTCAGAGCATCATTCCCTTCCATGACCAAGTAATATCTCATTGTGTGGACAGATGACATTTGTTTATCCATTTATTCCTTGATGGACATTTGGGTTGTTTCTACTTTTTAAAAACTTATTTATTGTAGGGACGAGGTCTCACCAAGTTGCCCAGGCTGGTCTCGAACCCTGGGCTCAGGCAATCCTCTCACCTCAGCCTTCCAAGTGCTGGGGTTACAGACTTGAGCCACCACGCCCAGCCCTACTTTTTGACTATTATGAATCGTGCTGCTGTGAACATTTGTGGACAAGTTTTTATGTGAACATATATTTCCATTTCTTTGGGGAATACACCTGGCAGTGGCATTACTGAGTCACACGGCAACTCCATGTTTAACTGCCAGATTGTTTCCCACAGCAGCTGCACCATTCACATTCCCACAGCAGCAGTTGTGGGCTCTAATTTCTCCACATCCTCACCAGCACTTGTCATTTTTCCTTTGCTTTTATTATAAGCCAGCCTAGTAGGTGTGAAGTGGGAACTCAGTGTGGTTTTGACTTGTGTTTCCCTAATGACTAATGACGTTGGGCATCTTTCATGTGCCTATTGGCTGTTTGTCTATCTTTGGGGAAATGTCTCTTCAAAGGTGTCATTTTGTATAATAATTCTCTTGTGTCCACAAGTTTCTCTTCCTCTGAAATGCCCAAGGACCCTGAATCATGAAGGTACAAGGCACACATAAGAGCCACACAGTAGGGTGGAGGGAAGGGAGGGTGTGTCAGTCCATTCAGGCTACTATACCAAAAATACTGAAAGCTTGCTGGCTTATAAACTATAGGAATTTATTGCTAACGGTTCTGGGGGCTGAGAAGTCCAAGTTCATGATTCAGTGTCTGGTGAGGGCCCACTGCCTTGTCCATAGACAGCGACTTCTTGCTATGTCCTTATATGGTGGAAGGGACAAGAGAGGTCTCTGGGGCCTCTTTTGTGAGGATATTAATCCCATCAAGATCTCATACCTCCCAAAGAGGCCCCACCTCCAAATACTATCACATTGAGGGTTAGATTTCAACTTATGAATTTTGGGGGGATACAAACATTCCAACCACAGCAGAGGGTCGGGATCAACAGGGCATGAGGGCCATCCTCCGCCTTCCCTGTGACACTGCTCCAGCTCTGGCTTGTCACAAGCCCTTTTCAGAGACTGCCCAAAATCCTCCTGTGGGATGGAGACATGACAAGAATGTCAGTCCTCACCCTCAGAGTGTCCTTGACCTGCTAGACACAGATTTCTAGAATGCTATTTGTCACTACATGGGCTATTTGATACCTGTCCATTTATTTATCCAGAGTTATTTTAGGCTCTTTTAGAGATATGAATCCAACATTTGAGTCTATGACAGGGTGGGCACACTAGCCCACAGGCTAAATCTAACTCACTGCCTGTTTTTGCACAGCCTGTGAGCTAAGATTTTTTTTTTTTTACATTTTTAAGTAGTTGAAAAAAATCAAAAGAAGAATATTTTAGGACACATGACATTATGAGAAATTCATTTTTCTTTCTTTTTTTTTAGAGTCAGAGTCTCAGTTTGTTACCCAGGCTTGAGTGTAGTGGCATGCTCATGGCCACTGCAGCCTCGACCTGCTGGGTTCAGGCAATCCTTCTGCCTCAGCCTTTCAAGTAACTGGAACCACAAGTGCACACTACCACACCCAGCTGATTTTTTTTTAAATTATTTATTGTAGAAATGAAGTCTCCCTAAGTTGCCCAGGCTGGGCTTGAACCCCTGGACTCAGGCAATCCTCTTGCCTCCATCTTCCAAAGTGCTGGGATGACAGGCCTGAGCCACCACACCCTGCTGAAAATCCACATTTCAATGTCTAGAAATAAAGTTTTATTGACACACAGCCACAATCATTTCACCCTACAATGGGTGGAGTTGGGTCATCTTGACAGAGACTGCCTGACCTACAAAGCCTAAAAGATTTGCTATTGAACCTTTTACAGAAGAAGTGTACTGACTTCTGGTCTAACACACTATACTGAGCTATATTTTATTAGCACTTAGTATAAATAACATCATGTGTATATGAATAATATGATGCTGATTTTGAGGTTTATAAAACCCCTTGGACTCTTTAGTGGTGTTTAACATCATTTTTTGCTTTCCTTAAGGGAAGGAAGAATAATATTAACTTTATCATCTTCTACTGTTGGTTGTAATTAAAGAATCATCTTTAGTTGGGCACAGGAGCTCATGCCTGTAGTCCCAGCACTTTGGGAGGCCAAGGTGGGAGGATCGCTTGAGGCCAGGAGTTCAAGACCAGCCAGGGCAACATAGTGAGATCTCGTCTCTACCAAAAATTAGCCAGGCATGGTGGTGTGCTCCTGTAGTCGCAGCAATTCAGGAGGCTGAGGCGGGAGTATCACCTGAGCCCAGGAGGTCGAGGCTGTGGTGAGCCGTGATCATGCCACTGCACTCCAGTCCTGGGTGACAGAGTGAGACCCTAACCAGGTTAGGTTTAGAGCAACGTTCTGGAGTGAGAAGGTGCTCTGCTCCCAGAGGCATTGGTTCCTCTCTGTTCTCATCTCCAGCTCACCGATGCGCAGCTCTGGGTGGCTGTCCCTTGAGGACTATGGCTCCCTTTTGGTGGGTCAGGCCAGTCCCAGAAGTTAGTGTGCAGATCACAGCAGCCAGGAGCGGTTTCTGAAATTAATTATTGCTGCAAATTATGGTGCAAGGAGCTAGACTCCTGGGGAAACCGCTCATGTAGGAGAAACCAGCAGTTAGAACATGTGCACTTCCTGTGACAACACGCCATACCAGTGACACCTCAGAAGTGAATGTGTCATAGCGAATCAAGAGGAAAAAAAAAACAGTGTTTAGATGCCAAGAAAGTGAACTGTTTCCATCAGCTCAACCCTTTCATAGAGAGCCAGAACTTCACACAAGTGAATTCCATGTGACTTCGGAATTTTTTGTCATAGCTGATTTTGTTAAGAGTTAAGACCTTGTGAGGAATCTCAGCAGAACCCAGGGAGGAATTCAGCCTGGACTTGGGCTTCTCAGGGTGGGGGAGTCAGTGGCGACCCACCTCAATCCCTGGCCATGGAACTGCTCAAGTCAGAGATCAAACCTGGCAAATTAGGTGTTTCCTTGGTTTGGTTTAAAAGAAAAAAGCCCCACTACTTCTTAGCAGGTGTTTCTCTCACGGGTTTCCTCAGATTTTCCGCATTCCTGGGCTTGGTGGCTTGTGGTTAATTATCACCAAAGTGTCCTTTGAAGGCATAGCCAATTATTAGCGGGATCCCTTCCCAGGCTAAATGTGGGGTAGTGGGAAGGAAGAGTGGTCACTTTTGGAGTGTGGTCCCTGCTGGAGACAGGGGTGTGCATCTTACTCTGCTCCTGTAAAGTTGTTGCCTGGCCCCATGGCTCTCACAAAGTGTCTCTATAGTGTGTGGCTTGTGGCCTACTGCCCCCACCCAGGAAGTGAATTCATTTTGTCACTTTCTTCTAAACACTACAGACCTATCTGGTTTATACAAGGCTCGTCTAAATTGGAGTCCTTGAATTTGTGAACTTAAATTTTAAAAGACTGGCCAGGCACAGTGACTCATGCCTGTAATCCCAACACTTTAGGAGACCAAGGTGGGAGGATTGTTTGAGCCAGGTAGCTCGAGGCCAGCCTGGGCAACATAGTGAGAGCTTATCTCTATAAAAAATACAAAAACTAAGCCGGGCTCAGTGGCTCAGCCTGTAATCCCGCGCCTTTGGGAGGCTGAGGTGAGTGGATTGCCTGAGCCCACGGGTTCGAGACCTGCTTGGGCAACTTGGCGAGACCTCATCTCTACAATAAATCAAAAATCAGCCGGGCGTGGTAGCGCACGCCTGTAATTCTGGCTACTGGGAAGGTCGAGGCGGAAGGATCGCCAGAGCCCAGTGGGTTGAGGCTGTGGTGGCTAGGAGCGGCCACTGCACTCCAGTCTGGGCACGCCAGAGTGAGACTCCAACTCAAAAAAAAAAAAATGCAAAAGCTGGCCAGGTATGGGGGCACGTGCCTGTAGTCCTAGCTACCCAGGAGGTTGAGGTAGCAGTGAGCTGTGATCATGCCATTGCACTCCAGCCTGGGCAAGAGTGAGACCCTGACTCCATCTGCCCCCCAAAAAGACATATTTTTATAGCCCCGTGGTTTTTAACCTTCCTTCAGTCTGTAACTCTTTCAGAACCTGCTAAAAGTTGAGAATTTCTCCCCCAGAAGAACAGGCATGAAAGGGCAAGGATTAGATGACAGTCTAACACTTTGGTAGCAAACAGGAAAGGCTGGGGTGCCCATGTGGTGTTTGTGTCTCTGTGTGATATTGTGTCATTGAAAACAGGAATAAGAGGCCTGCACAAATAGGTCCATTACTACCGAGGAGGAAATCAAATTCATCTAATTCATGTCAGCCTCTTTTCAAACTCACTTTTATTTATTTTATTTTATTTATTTGTTTGTTGTTAATTTATTTATTTGAGTCAGAGTCTTACTCTGTCGCCCAGGCGGGAGTGCAGTGGCACACTCAGTGCCACTGCAGCCTTGACCGACTGAGCTCAGGCGATCCTTCCGCCTCAGCTTTCCAAGTAGCTAGAACTACAGGTGGGAATCACCACACCCAGCTAGTTTTTTTATTTGTTGTAGAGACAAGGTCTTGCCGTGTTGCCCAGGCTGGTCTTGAACCCATGGGTTCTGGCATTCCTCTTGCCGCCACCTCCCAAAGTGCTGGGATGAAAGGCATGAGTCACCGTGCTTCGGCTCCAATTCACTTTTAGATTAGATCCAAATGTGTGATTTTTTTACTTGTTCATAATTTGGTCATGTACCACAGAGCTATGTTTTGGTCAGTGACAAACCACATTTATAAGAGTGAAACTGTAAGAGGATAATGTCGTATTTTTCCTGTACCTTTTCTTTGTTTAGATACACAAATACTCGCCATTGTGTTACAGCGGCCTTCAGTGACATGCAGTACAGTGACATGTGGTACAGTTTTACAGCCTCGAAACAGTAGGCCATGCCTATAGCCTAGGTTTGTAAAGGCTAGACCGTCCTGGTTTGTGTAAAGATACTCTGTGATGTTCCCACAGCGACAGGATTGCCTAACAATGAATTTAGCCCTGTCATTAAGTGATGCATGACTATTTTGCTTCAACAGGGATGCCAAGACCATTCAGTAGGGTAAGAACAGTCTTTGCAATAAATGATGCCAGGAAAACTGGATTTCCGCTTCCAAAATAATGAAGTTAGACCCTTATTTGATACCATATACAAAAAGTAGCTCAAAGTGGATCAGAGACCTAAACAAGAGAGCTAAAACTACAAAACTCTTAGAAGAAAAAATAGGGAACATCTTCATGACATTAGAATTGGCAGTGATTTCTTGGATATGACACCAAGAGCACAGGTAACAAAAGAAAAAAAATAAAAATCGGACTTCATCAAAAATAAAAACTTTTATGTACCAAAGAACAGCATCAGAGTAAAAAAGTAACTCAAGGAATTGAAGAAAGTATTTCCAAATCATGTCTAATAAGAGGTTAGTATCCAAAAAAATATAAAGAACTTCTATAACATGGCAAAAAAAATTTTTTCAGTGGGCAAAGGACTTGAATAGACATTTCTCCAAAGACATACAGATGGCCAATAAGCAATTGAAAAGATGCTCACCATCACTAAATCATGGGGGAAATGCATGTCAATACTGCAGTGAGATACCGCTTCACACCCACTAATATGGCTGTTATCCAAAAAGAAAGAAGGGAGGTAGGTTGGTGAGGATATGGTGAAATTGGAACCCAGGTGAACTGTTGGTGGGAATGGAAAGTGGTGTAGCTGCTATGGAAAACAGTATGTCGGTTCCTCAAAAAATTAAAAACAGAATGATCATGTGATCCAACAAGTCTTCTGAGTATTTATCCAGGGACTTGGACAAATACGTGTACACTAATGTTCATAGGGACGTTCTTCACAATAACCAAAAGGTGGAGGCAACCCATGTGTCCATTGATGGATGGATGGGGAAACAAAGTTTGGTCCATCTTTACAAAGGAGTACGATTCAGCCTTAAAAAAGAAGGAAACTCTGACGTATGCAACAATACAGATGAACCCGGAGGACATTATGCTGGAGGACACATCTTGTGGGACCCTAACTCCTAGCAGGTCCCTAGAGTCATCAGATCCGCAGAGACCGAAAGTAGCATGGTGGGTGCTGGGGGCTGGAGAGGAGATGGGGAGTGAGTGTTTTCTGGGACAGAGCTTCCATTGGGAAAAGGAGAACGTTCTGCAGATGATGGTGGCGATGGTTGTACAACCATGGGAATGTGCTTAACACTGCTTAACTGTTCACTTAAACATGTTTAAAATGGAATGTAGTTCACCATAATTAAAATAATAATAATAATAGTTTATACTAGGTGCATTTCCCAGTGTTACTTTAATTGGAGGCATATTCTTTTTTGAGCTGGAGTCTCACTCTGTTGCCCAGGATGGAATGCAGTGGCACGCTCATGGCCACTGCAGCCTCAACCAGCTAGGCTCAGGTGATCCCTCCACCTCAGCCTTCCAAGTAGCTGGAACCACAGGCATGTGCCACCACACCTGGCTAATTTTTTGATTTATTGTAGAGACGAGGTCTCGCCGAGTTGCCCAGGCTGGTCTGGAATCCCTGGGCTTCAAGCAATCCTCTCTCCTCCCCCTCCCAAAGTGCTGGGATTACAGGCAGGAACTACTGTGCTTGGCCAGAGGCATATTCTTTTATAGTTTTTATCTGGTAAGCCCCACTTCTGCTGAATCGCAGGATCGTAGTTTTAGTAAAGGCTCTAAACACGTATCTTGTGTGCAACCACACATTAGTTGAAAGGTGCACAGAGAACTTATTCAATTTCCATGCCCCCTCAGCTGGAAGTATTCTACTTTTGTCTTGGCCATTCTTAATAGAAAGGGCGTCTGGAGGCAGCTGAGGGCCAACTCTCTGGCCTTTGCAGATCTTGGCTCCACCTGCAAAGCCCTCCCAGAAAACCGGGGCCAAATCCAGCACACTGTTCTGGGTGTGTGTGTGTGTGTGTGTGTGTGTGTGTGTGTGTGTGTAGTTTCCATGAGCTGAAAATATTTTTTGCATTTTTATGTATTTATTTATTTTTGAGTTGAAGTCTTACTCTGTCGCCAGGCTGGAGTGCAGTGACACGTTCATGGCCACCGCAGCTTCAACCTGCTAGGCTCAGGACATCCTTCTGCCTCAGCCTTCCAAGTGGCTGGCACTACAGGCATGCGCCACAATGCCTGGCTAATTTTTTGATTTGTTGTAGAGATGAGCTCTCACCAAGTTGCCCAGGCTGGTCTCGAATCCCTGAACTCAGGCAATCCTCTCATCTTGGCCTCCCAAAGTGCTGGGATTACAGGCTTGAGCCCCCATGCCTGACCTTTCTTGCATTTTTAAATGATTGGAATAAAAGTATCTTGTGAGACATGAAAATGCTACAAAATCAAACTTCAGTGTCCACAAATAAAGTTTTTATTTTTGGCGTTTTTTTGAGTTGGAGTCTCACTCTGTCACCCAGACTGGAGTGCAGTGGCCTCTCCCAGCCATCACAGCCTCAACCTGCTGGGCTCCGGCGATCCTTCCGCCTCAGCCTTCCAAGTAGCTGGAACTACAGGCGCGCACTACCATACCCGGCTCATTTTTTATTTATTGTAGAGATGAGGTCTCGCCAAGTTGCCCAGGCTGGTCTCGAACCTGCAGGCTCAGGCAATCCACTCACCTCAGCCTCCCAAAGGCGCGGGATTACAGGCTGAGCCACCAAGCCTGGCTTCACAAATAAAGTTTTATTTGAACAGCACCAGCACCAGGGCTGGGACTAGGATGGGCGAGTGATACCCTCACCTGGGGCACAGCATTTAAGGTGGTGCCAAAAACCTCAATCATTGAGATATCTAACATTTTAAGGAAGCATTTGAATAAAAGCCCACAGATTCCATCATGAGCAAAATATCCACATTTTAAGTGAAGCCAGGATCAGCGCTGCTGACTTTTTCCTTTGCTGTAGGCACCAATGTGGCTCTGATGAGACTGAGTGCAGCCACATTCTTTCTTTTCCTGCTGTCATGGTGGCTTTATCAGTACGGGGCAGTAAGTGGTCACAGCAGAGACTTGGTAGCCCACAAAGCCAAAAATATTTCTCCTCTGGCCCTTTATAGGAAGTTTACCAAGACTTGGTCCATATCAGTTCAGGAGGGAAGGCGACTCTGAATCTCCAATTTCGACTGTCACCAAGTGACAGATTCCACATCTGATCGTCTCCTCTGTCTGCCTTTTTTGTGCCTCTTTAAAGAAATGAGTGTGCAGTCATCAATTATTTGATTTTTTGCCTAATGGTATTTATGTCAATAGGGGTAGTTAACAGAATTAATAGACATGCAGTGTTTGTGCCATGATGATTTACTAAGAGCATAATTACCTGCATTAAAAATTTGTAGAAGCCATCACTAACTTTCATGTTAAATAAATAATTAGTGAACTCTTCATTTAGTGGGTGTGGTGTTACTTGGCATCTTTATAAAATGATATAATTCCTTCCCAGCTTTCATATATAAGTCTTGCGGGCATAATTATGATGACCTTTTTTTTACATAGTAAGTGCCACATAACTCCTGGTTTTCCAGCTTTTATTTTTCTCCTTATAAACTAAAAAGAGTGCTCTTTTAAAAACATAAATCAGGTTAGGTTGGGCATGGTGGCTCATGCCTGTAATCTCAGCACCTTGGGAGGCCAAGGTGGGAGGATCACTCAAACCCAGGTGTTCAAGACCAGCCTGGGCATGTGACATAGCAAGACCTTGTCTCTACAAAAAAATTTAAAAATTAGCCAGGTATGGTGGTGTGTACCTGTAGTCCCAGCTATTTGGGAGGCTGAGGTGGGACAATTGCCTGAGCCCAGGAGGTCAAGGCTGTTGTGATCATACCACTGCACTCCAGCTTGGGTGACAGAGTGAGACTCTGACACAAAATAAGTACATTAGTAATAAAAACATAAATCAGATTAGATTGTACCCATGAGTTGAGCCTCCCAGGGTTTCTCTCAGCAATTGGAATTTTAAAAATCCAGATTTCTGATTATGCCCTGGAGCCACTGCTGCCACAGGGCCTTTGCACCTCTGTTCCCTTGTGCCTAGGGCGTTCTTTCCCACATCTTCCCCTTCTCAGTGGCTGTCAGGTACCAGCTCAGTGCCACCTCTAACTGGCCCCTCTCCACCACCACCCCAGCTCTGTCCCTCTGCAGTCACCTTGTGCTGTGGCATGGGTCTCTCTGGAACAACCTCGCATATCTGGTTGCTGGTTTATCACGTGATTGCCCCCTACAAGGATACTGGCACCGCAAGAGCCGCTAACTTGTTCACCTGAGAATCCCCAGAGCCTGGTGTTCAATAAATGCACCTTTCCCCCCCCCCTTTCCAGTTATTTTTATTTTAAAGCGGCATACCATCATGTTCTCCTTTCTGGGTTTACTGTTCTGAGTTTTCACGTTTGCATAGATTCTTGAAACTCCACCACAAACAGGACCAAGAGCAATTCCAGCCACTCTCTGTAGCCAGACCCTTGCCCTGTCCTGAGCCCCTGGCCACCGACTGGTGT
Organism: Cephalopachus bancanus; assembly: GCA_027257055.1. NCBI lineage: Eukaryota > Metazoa > Chordata > Mammalia > Primates > Tarsiidae > Cephalopachus > Cephalopachus bancanus. Next base: position 243,555 of record JAPVLO010000700.1, read on the forward strand.
CCTTCCCTGTAACTGTGCCCTTTCCAGAATGTCCTTTTAATGGGGGCGCACAGAGGGCAGCTTTACAGCCTGGCTAACCTTCCCTGGGCGTAATGCATAAGATTCATCCTGGCTGTGAGGGGCGTGTGTCCGTAGTTTGTTCCTTTCTGTGGCTGGGTCATAGTCCTCGGTCTGAGCATACCACGGCTTGTGTGTCTGGTGCAGTTTCTCTTAATGGTCAATGTTGAATGAGCATTAAAGCCTCTGCTTGTAAGAGTGACACATACTCTAGACCAAGTTGTTGCTGGGTGTGGCATGGTACAAACTCATGGGCTCTTTGACTTGGCCCTGCAGTCATTTTTCAGAGAGGCCACATAGTTTTAGAACAAAGTTTATTAGCAAGAAGAAGGGAGGGAAGACAGGGCAGGTGGACAATCGGTACCAGAAAGGCCTGGCACAGACAAGTCTCTCTCTTGAAAAAGAAAGGTTGCACTTTTTCTCTTAACTAAAAAGCTACATATTTTCACAACTGATACGCTAAAGAAGACAGGACACAGGTAATTGCCATTCCAGAGATTGACATTTCTAATGGAGGATTGGGAAGAGGCGTGGTCTTTTCCAGAACACATATTCTGTCTTTGCAGGAGACTTGCCAGACTTTCAGTTCACAAGTTCATGAACTCAAAGGTGGTCTTATTATCATTTCTGTGACTTTAGTCACTTAAGGGGTGATATTCAGCCTTCCACCTTCAACAGAAACCTGAAAGATTTTTAGTGAACTGAAAGGTTGGACTGCCCTATTCTATTTTTTTTTTTTTGAGTTGGAGTCTCACTCCATCGCCCAGGCTGGAGTGCAGTGGCACACTCACTGCCACCCCAGCATTGACCTGCTGGGCTCCGGCAGTCCTTCTGCCTCAGCCTTCCAAGTAGCTGGGACTACAGATGGGCGCTACCACGCCTGGCTAATTTTTGATTTATTGTAGAGATGAGGTCTCACCAAGTTGCCCCAGTGGGTCTCAAACCTGCAGGTTCAGACAGTCCACTCACCTTGGCCTCCCAAGGTGCTGGGATGACAGGCTGAGCTGCCGAGCCTGGCTGGACTGCCCAATTCTTACATCTGTTGGCGTTTTCTTTTGATTGGCCTAGGGGATGGGGTAGAGTCCATATTCCAGCTTGGCATGCAGTGAAAACATGATAAGAAAAAGACCTGCCTACAAGAAATTTTTCTATCTCTGCCTAACCTGTGCTAGCTAACCTGCCTCAAAGTGAGTCAGATAGTAGTGGTATTTCCTGAGCAGACAGTAGTCTGTAAGCACGGTTTGATAATTTTCAAAACCTGATGTATTTTAGGTTGCTTACCAATGAATTACAAAGTTGAAAATAATATGTAAGTAGAACAAGTAGCGTGTTTCTGGGAGGATCATTGTGTACAACAGAGATTGAGAAATGAAAGTTTTTCTACAGCCTGGGTAACGCGGTGAGACTTTGTCCCTACAAAATATAAAAAATTAGCCAGGCATGGTGACACATACCTGTGGTTCCAGCTACTTGGAAGGCTGAGGCAAGGATCGCTGGAGCCCAGCAGGTGGAGGCTATGGTGGCCATGAGCGTGCCACTGCACTCCAGCCTGGGTGACAGAGTGAGACTCCTACTCAAAAACAAAAAAAATTGTAAATAGCTTAAATGTTCACCAATAGGGAAATTGTTAAATAAATTATGGTGTGTCCTTGTTGTAATATGATGCTGCCGTTGGAAAGACCAGGCCCATTCTCCAAGAAATATTCGCAGAGCCCAGCACACAGCAGGCTCTCAAATGTTTGTAGAATGAATGTATGTTTAAAAAAAAAAACAAAACACAACTAATATACTACAAAATAGATAAAGAGACCTTAAAAGACCTAGAAGGACACAAAGTATACAATTATAATTATTCGTTTCTTTTTTGAGTCAGGACCTCCCTTTGTTGCCCAAGCAGGAGTCCAGGGGCATGATCACAGCTCACTGCAGCCTTGACCTTCTGGGCTCCGATGATCATCTCACCTCAGCCTCCTGAGTAGTTAGGACTACAGGCACTGGTCTCGAACTCCTGGGCTCAGGCAATCCTCTTGCCTCTGCCTCCCAAAGTGTTGGGATTACAGGCAGGCAAGAGCCACCGCACCTGACTCTAATTTTTCTTGACTTCATGTAGCCCATAAATCACTGTAATCTCTCTCTCTCTCTCTCTCTCTCAGCTTTATTGAGATATATTTCATGTACCATAAAGTTAACCCAATTAAAATGTATGGTTTAGTATCCTGTATTCATAGAGTTGTACAGTCATCACCTCTACCTAATTTCAGGACGTTTTCATCACCCCAAAAAAAAAACCCTGCACCTGCCATCAGCAGTCATGCCCCATCCCACTCTCCCACCCCTGGCAACCACAAATCTGTGCACTCTCTCTGACTTTGCCTGTTCTGGACATTTTATTTAAATGGAATCACGTGCCGTGTGGACTTTTGTGACTGTCTTCTTCTAGCTAGCATCATATTTCAAGGTTCATCCATGTTGTAGCCTATGTCAGAGTTTCATTCCTTTCTGTGGCCAAATAATATTCCCTCATCTGGGTAGGCTACATTTTGCTTGTCCAGTCATCAGTTGGCTGACATCTGGGTTGCTTCCACCCTGAGGCTATTGGGAGTTATGCTACAGTGAACGTTGGTGTCCACATGTGTGTGTGGCCATGCACCTTTTTTCACATGTATATTTCTTTGTTTTCTTTTCTTCTGAATCATTATTTTTTAAGAGTTGAGGTCTTCCTATGTTGCCCAGGCTAGTCTCAAACTCCTGAGCTCAAGCAATCCTCCTGCCTTGGCCTAGCAAAGTGCTGGGATTATAGGCGTGAGCCACCATGCCCAGCCTGCACATGTATATTTCTGTAGGATCAATTCTGAGAAGGGAAGTAAGACACCACTTCTAGATCGCTCTTCATCTCTGACTATGTATGTTTGAACACCTGCTGAGTCTTGAGGGGTGGTTGGAGAGGTATTTTCTGCAGAGACAGACCCCACTCTAGGGTGGGCTGGGGGAAACAGTGGGGGAGCCCACCCCACCCCAGCAGTCAGTGCTCCAGGATTTGCACATAGCTGCCAGCACACACTCACGGCTAACACCACTGCCTGTCTTTGACCCAGCGCTGGGGAAGGAATTGGCTAAGTCACCCATTTAATGATGCAAACCCCAGAAACTAGGAGCAAAGGCAAGAAAGAAGACGAATCTCTCCGTCTGGGGAACCAAAGTAAAGAAGCTCACTGTCCTCTCTCTCTCTCTCTCTCTCTCTCTCTCTCTCTCTCTCTCTCTCCCCCTCTCACCGTGATGGACGGCACTACACACAATCTGCATCAGTCGTCATTTGTCAAACTAAATTTACGAGGCGCTCGGCCACGGATAAGGCTGCACGTGGCTGGAGTTCGGTGCACACTCGGAGGCCTCATGGAAGGACTGGATTTCTGTGGGGGGAAGGGGTTGACGTTAAAGTATCATTTCTACAGCAGTGATGCAGCGGCGTTCATCTGGAAGGAGAATGCCACATTTGGCAAGAGGCTGGGAGAGAAACGAGGGTTGAGCACTTGGCTGGAATGACACACCCCACAGACATGCCCTGGAGTGAATCTAGCACACAGCAGGAAGCATCCCCTGAAAAGCCGATCGTGATCATTTGTTTCTGAGGTCACAAATAGCAAAGAGCATAACTGCCTTCCGAGTTTCAGATATTTAAATCAGCAGATGATCTCAGTTATGTCGTGATGGAGTGAATGACGGTGACGCTAATGAACGTTAATGGACCATTTTCTGTGCGTCGGGCTGGCCATGAACACAACCCCCAAAGCAGATAGCATGCTTTTCTCTGCTTATGGATAAAGACGTGGAAGGCAGAAAGACTTAAGTCCCTGGCTGAGGTCACCCAGCTAGAAAATGGAGGACCCAGACCAGGTCTAGGCGCCTGTCCTCTTGGCCATCATGCCATGTTCCCGCGGCGCCATCCCGCTGCTGGGGGCTGATTCCCGTGCTCCCTTGGTTTTCTTCCTCGGTCTTCTGCCAGCTCCTCCAACTGTTCATGACCTTTGAACTTGAGCTGGGACCGCCTTTCTGCTCTATCTACACCCCCTTTCCTGGTGATCTCGCCAAGACTCCAGAGTTGAGATGTATCTCAGGACTTTCTGTCTGTGTCTCCAGCCCAGACTTGTGTACCAACTGCCCTGGTGTCGTCTGATGGGTGTCTCAGGCGCCCCACCCCCAGAATCGGATGCCCCGTTCAGCCTCCTGTCTGTCTCCCCACAACCTGGGGCTTCCCCAAATCAGCCTTGGGCAGCCCCATTCTCAGGGTGCTCAGACCCACCCAAGGCTTAAGCCTGCCTCGACTGCTTTCTTTTACCCTCTACGTCGGATTCCTCAGCAAATCTGGCAGGCTCTGCCTTCACACTGTCTCCTGAGCCAGACCACTCCTGTCACCCAGCTCTCCAGCACCTCTGGCTTGGTCGTCCAGCCTTGGCCTCTGCCTCTGCTCCCCAAACATGTGTCAGACTGTGTCCCTGTGCCCTAAACCTTCCAGTGTCTTCCTGCCACACGTGGAGTGAAAGCCAAAGACTCCACTGTGGCCCCTTCCCTTTTTAACCCGTCTCCTCCTCTTCATCTGTCTCAGGGTGTTCTGGCTGCTCCAACGAAGTGCCATGGACCTGGAGGCTTGGGAACTACAGAGCTTATCTCAGAGTTCTAGATGCTGGCAGCCCGAGATCAAGGTGCCAGCAGGGCCGGGCTCTGGTGAGGGCTCACTTCCTGGTTGCAGGCGGCCACCTACTCACTGTGTCATCACATGGTGGGAAGACAGTGAGAGAGCCCTCAGGGGTGCCTTTCATGAGGACACTGAACCTACTCTCACGACCTAATCACCCCCCAAAGGCCCCACCTCCTGACCACCACCCTGGGATGAGGATTTCAACATATGGATTTGGAAGGGACACACATTCGGTCCACAGCATTCCTCCAGCTCTCTGTCCCCCACCTGCACAGCCTCCTCCTGTGTCCCTGTGTCACCCCATGTGCCTCAGTCTGGCTGGGCATCCCCCCGGCAGAGCCTTCCCAGTGATGGTGCTTCCTTCAGCACGCTCTCTGCCTCCATTCTGTCTCTGCCCTGTGTCACCTTGTCATTCTGTCCCCACCCTGCACTCCTCCTCCTCTGCTTCTTCGATTTTATTTTTCTTCAGAGCATTTGTCATCTCCTGGTGTTCTGTGTCCTCAGTGTCCTCTGTCTCCCCTTGCAGTGTCAGCCCCACGCAGTCAGGGACTTGATCTGTTTCGTTCCCTGCTGTGTCCTCAGCACTTGGAACCGCGCCGGCACGTGGCTAATGCTCAGACTGTGTTTGTTGACTGAATGAACGATGACCAAGGACTCCAGGTTCCAAAGGAGTGTGGGCGGGTGCCCTTCAAGCCACAGTCCCTGTCCCAGGGAATTTGGTGGGCGACACACAGGCACAGGACGGATGCTAAGAGGAAATAGGAAGTTTCCGGAGTGCTTCCTTCTCTTACCAACTTAAGGTTAGGAAGGCACTAGCTTGAGACAAGAGGAAGAGTTTCCCTCTGCACCGCGGCCTCCTTCCCCTGCCTGAGGTGTGCCCTGAACTGCTGCCACCAATTCCAGATTTGTCTTCGTGCCATCCCTCACGGGAGCATCCCCTACTCTCTGAGTTTACTGACCTGGTGGGCTGCTTGCGGAGGGGCTGCCCTTCGTTCACTTTCTAGCCTCTTGAGTGTTGAACTTGACCGGTGCTGGTCATTAGTGGACTGAGTCCAGCGCTGCCCAGAGCCTCAGCCGGGGCAGACGAGCTACTGCTGCCCAGGGCGGGTCTATCTAGGGTCTGCCGGGTAGTTACCTTGGGTTGTCCACGATCATTCCTGGGTAACGGCAAGACACACTGTGTTTGCTGACGGGAGGGTCTGGGTGGCTTTCCATGGGTATATTGCACCTCGCAGATGCTTCCCTGATCAATAAAGGCTGAGCAGCCAGTTCAGAGAGGGTAGCCTTCCGCAGAGAAGCACTGACACCAATTAAGGAGGTTAGCCATCCACATTTAATCTAATCTTAAGCACGAAATTTGCATCATAAAAAAGGATTTGACTTACACAGAACCGCAGCTGCATCCTAATCATTCCACCCTGTAACTAGCTTTGGAGGGCTTTTACCAGTTCAGCCTTCCTTCTTGTTTGAATTGTTTCAAAATTGCACTTGTGTGGAAATCTTTCCAATATTATTGATTGATCGATTGATCGATTGATTGAGTCAGAGCCTCGCTCTGTCGCCCAGGCTAGAGAGCAGTGGCAAGCTCACAGCCACCGCAGCCTCAATCTGCTGGGCTCAGGTGATCCTTCCACCTCAGCCTTCCAAGTAACTGGAGCTACCAGTATGCACCACCACGCCTGGCTAATTTTTCTTTATATATTGTAGTGATGAGATGTCACCAAGTCGCCCAGGCTGGTCTCAAACCCTTGCGCTCAGGCAGTTCTTTCGCCTCCACCTCCCAACTGGGGTTACCAGGCGTGAGCCTCCATGCTGGCCTATTATTATTTTCTTGAGTCAGAGTCTCATTCTATTGTCCATGCTGGAGTGCAGTGACACAGTCACATCCACCACAGTCTCTACCTTTTGGGTTCAAGAAATCCTTCTGCCTCAGCCTCCCAACTAGCTGGAACTACAGGTGTGTGTCACCACACCTGGCTAATTTTTTGATTTATTGTAGAGACATCTCGCCAAGTTTCCCAGGATGGTCTGGAGCCCCTGGGCTCAGGCAAACCTCTTGCGTCTGCCTCCCATACTGCTGGAATTACAGGCATGAGCCACTATGTCCGGCCTCCAATATTTCTCTCTTAAAAATTTGTGCAGAAGTAGTAGTTAAATGCTTTTCAAGTGTAGTGGTCAGGATTACCCAGCAGTCAGGTAGATGTATGAGCTGCAGAGACTTCTAAAAGCGAGGAGAAATGGAAAGAATATTGCAACAGCAGAGAGTTTGAATTGTCCAAGTTGACATTCTGAACAGGAGAAGGAGAGGTGGACCATGGAGAGAGGGTGGGAAGGCAACTCACTATGACATGAGTGTGTTTCTTTGTTTTATTTTGGTTTTAATCTTTAAATTCTGTGTAGAAACAGGCTCTCACTATGTTGCCCAGGCTTGTCTCGAACTCCTGACCTCAGCCTCCCAAAGTGCTGGGATTATAGGCGTGACTGAGATATGTTTCATTGTACTCCTCTCTGTCTCTCTGTCTACCTCTCCAGCAGAGTTAGAACATTTTATTCCATTTTTTCCCCAGATTATCTTTTGCGCTGCTTTTGGAGCTGACTTAATACAGAGCTGGGAATGGAGACACCAAAAACAGAACTAGAAAAAGCTAAGGGTTGTTCTTTCCTGGATGTTGTGAGTCTGCACTCACGTGAAGTCCTGCCCAGTCCCACGCTGGGGAAAAGTGTTTGCTAAGAACAGGGCAAACTCTCCTCAAATCTTGATCGCAAGGAAAGCCAATTTAAAATATTTTGCAGGTTTTTAAGGTGCCTTTTAAAAATTTAAATATAGCATTTCCTCTCAAGCTTTTGACTTAAATTGACTTTCTAACACGGAATTGGTTTTAGTGTGCCTTCTTAGAATTAATTGGGGCTAATTAGTTTAAAAATCTAAAATACCTCCAGCATTTCCCTCTTTGGGTTTAACTAGAATAATGAGTTTAACTAAGAGACACTTTTGGTCTATTTTGCCAGAGCACACCGAGGTTTTTGCTTTGGGGCTGAAACTTTCATGGGGACAGAAATAGAATGTTCTTTTGGGTTGTTCTCGTTGGATTGGACAGCGGAGTTTGAGATGAGCAGGGAGGTGACAGATGGAATACATGTTTCTAATTCTGTCTTTCGTTGCTTCCTTTTCGTTTCTTCAGAGATCCCTGGGTGTTGTTGAATCCAGATGTGTCTAGAGCTCAGGGATGGCGGGTCACTCAAAGCAAACAGCAGGTTCTTTCCCTCCCAAGGACAGGTGAACCCTCTAGTCGGGCTGGGTGGGTTCCTTGTCCACAGCCGAGGGCTCTGCTTTCAAAACTCTCCCAGCAAGATTCCTGGCCTTGTTCCTTTATCTTGCATTGCATTTCTTGGTAATCTTGCATAATTCAAGCATGACTTAGCAAGACATACACTTTTTAATGTGACTCTAGCCCTTTTTCTCGTTAAAGGTTGCATGTTGTATGTTGTATGTTGACGTGGCAAAAAAAATGAGTTGGAGTGTTATAACTCGCTTCTCTGTTATAATTCACTTGAGTGTGGAAACATCAGCCACTTGGTGGACTGGAAAAGAAGCGTGGAATAGCCGGGCTCGGTGGCTCAGCCTGTCATCCCGCGCCTTTGGGAGGCTGAGGTGAGTGGATTGCCTGAGCCCGCGGGTTCGAGACCCACCTGGGCAGGCGAGACCTCATCTCTGCAAAAAATTAGCCGGGCGTGGTGGCGCGTGCCTGTAGTTCCAACTACGTGGAAGGCTGAGGCGGAAGGATCGCCGGAGCCCAGCAGGTCGAGGCTGCGGTGGCCGGGAGCGGCCACTGCACTCCGGTCTGGGCGACAGTGAGACTCCAACTCAAAAAAAGAAAAAACAGGTGTGGAGTGGCCATCAGGAAAGTAGCGAGGAGGGCAGACCAGGGGTGTGGGCCTGAGTGTGAAGGATGGCCTTCTGCTGGCTGTGGAGGTGGGACCCTGGGTGGGATAGGTATGGGTCTCGTGGAGCCCTGAAGCCGGGGGCCAGGATCTGCTGGAGACTGGTGTGCAGCCCATAGAGTAGACCTATGTCATCACACTCGATGCTCAGGCCCTGTCCCGTGGCTTTCAGCCCGTCACCTTTCTGAGGCTGGAGGTCCCCAGCAGCCTGCAGGGCCCGTGCTCTGACCGTCGAGGGTTGGCCAGGAGTAGACACAGGAATTCCGTGGCTGAGGAGGAGGATTGGGAGCCGGGTCTCCCTGAAGGGATCGTGACTTGGTGACACTTACCTCCCTACGTCCAGGTGCACACTCCACCTTCTCTCCTGCACTGGTGGACGAGCAACCACACACCTAGCCCTGGCTGCCCTCCACCCTTCTGCAGGACTTCCCATCGGTCACACCCATGCAAGGTCATCCCGCTAGCAAGGTGGCCCTCCTGCTCTCACACCAGCTCCTTCCCAGTGGGTTCTCCCAATCAAAATCCACGCTGCTGGTACGTGAAAGCCCCTCTCAACCTTCCCCTCGCGGCTGCCACGGGATCCTTTCCTGTCCTCTCCAGCAATGACTCCTCAAGAGAGCTATCGGGTCCTCCTGTCTCCAGCTCCACTCCACTTGGGACTCCCTCAAACCTACCCTGGTCTCTGTGGCATTTGCCCACACTGTTCCCCTGGAGCTCCTCTGCCATGGTCACTGGTGACCTCCACTTTGCCACTTTGCTCAACACAGTGGTCACTTTCCGGCCCCAAATTCTCTCGGTTCTCAGGACACCACTAGTTTCATACTTCTCTGGCCTTCTCTTTCCAGGCTCCTTAGTTGGGTTTCAGCCTCTGTAGGATCTCTAAATGGTCAACAGCCCCAGAACTCAGCCCTGGGAATCTTTTCTCTGTTCTCCCTTGGTGAGCCCAGATAGTCTCATGGTTTTAACTAGATCATCTCTGTACTGAGGGCTCCAGCCCTCATCCTCTATATACTGATGGCTCCAGCCATGTCATCTATACATTGATGTCTCCAGCTCACCCCCTTGCCCCTCAGCCCCCTACTTACATATCTGACCGCTTTCTCAGCATCCCAGCCAGGGTGTCTAAGAGACTTTCATAGTTCCTATCTTTAGAACTCAACTCCTGTGTGCTCCCCAAACCTGCTTCTTGGGCAGTTTTCCTGATCTCATCCTCTTAGTTGCCAAAAGCCTTGGAGGCATCTTGACCCATCAACAAATCTGACTGACTCTACCTCCTACAGTTATCCGAGTCTGACAGCTTTACCCCACTCTGGCTCACAGCCAGACCTCCCTTCCTAGGCTGGATTATTTTATTCGCCTCCAAACTGCGCTCTCTGCTCCTGTCTTTCTCCTCCTTTGCCTGGCCTCGACTCAGCAGCCAGAGGGGTCTGGTTAAAAGTCAAAGTCAAGTCAAACGAGGTTATTCCTGGGCTCAAACCCTAAGATGGCTTCCGTTTCACCCTGAGCGAAAGCCAGAACCCACACGATGGCCTGTGAGGGTCTTTACTCCTCTCTTTCTGGTTCACTGGCTCTAGTCACAAGCTGGGCACAGTCCTGCCTCGGGGCCTTTGCACCGGTGGTTCCCACAACCAAGAATGCTCTTTCTTCAGGCATTCGAAGGGCTGCATCCCGCACTTTGCCCTGGACAGCCCCACCCTCTCGGGCACTTCCCATCTCTGCTTCCTTCTCGCCCTTGATGCTTGTCACCAGATGATATAGTGCATGATAACATACAATTTTTTTTTTCATTTATATTGTTTGCTGTCTGTTTCCCCTCACACACACACTAAAATATGAGCTCTGTGAGGGACGGGAGTTGAGTCTGTTTTGATGACTGGGTGCTACCAGGCCTTCAATAAATAATATTTCTTATTGAAATCGATGAATGACACACAACTAGCATCCTCTTCTGGGCATGGGATTTGGGGTCTTCACAGCTGTACTTCAAAGTCTCCCTTAGGATGGAACATCCAAGCAGAACCTGGTGATGTTCCTTGAGCTAAGACCCAGCTACTGGTGGTTTGACCCCCAGGACTAGCGACTGAGGCTGTTACCACATTACCACTTAGTCATGAGTTCATAGCCCAAGAGTCTGGCTTCAAATTCCTCAAGTCCCTGTGGCACAGATTCAAAGTCTAACAGCATAGAACCTGCCTTCTTCCTTCTCTGAGAGACACATCGATTCCCTCCTGTTTATTCTAGGCACCACTCCTGGGTGGTATCTTAAGAAAACAAAGTTTCTGTGCACCGACCGACTATGCTGTCTCAAAGGCCACACCTCAGCTTGCAGAGGCAGGGTATGCGTAATCGTGCACCAATCTATTAACGTGTGTGCTGTTACCATCTACAGTGTTGACCCCTTGAGGCCAGACTTACATGCCGCCTGTTCTATCAAAATGTTTCAGATCCCCGGCTGCGCTACCAAAAACAAGAGCACTGCTTAGAGCACCAGACTCTCCTTAAAAGATAGTGGTGCCACCTCTCTCTCTCTAGGTCAAAGCCTCAAGGAATCCATGCCAGCCTGAACTGCCCTGGCAGACAGAAGCTGCACTGGCATTGAGTTTAGCCTGTTTTTTTCCTCCTTGGGTCAAGATTGCTCAATGCTCAGAACCTCCCTGCCTCCTCTTTCCGGAGCTGTGTGTTTCTTGTGCGTCCCGCCATCTGGGGCATCTGATGTGGCCTGACTTCCCCTTAGAAGAATCTTCCTCTCCCAGGGTGGGGCGGGCAGGCGTAGTGACGTCAGAGACACTACATATCCCTCCCAATAGAGCCACAAGGCACGTCTTTGCTGAGTCAGGGTTCCGTGTGCACTCACTCCATGCGTACATGAGGTTTTAAGAAGTCTCTTTAATTAGGTATTGACTCCTGCTTTTACATTTTTTTCACATAGCTTAATCCCCAGTTCATTTTACGGTGCCCAGAAAACACTTGTGCAGCTATGAACTCTCCCACATTGTTTGTGTGATGATAAATCGATTCTTTCCTCCTGGAGAAAAAGGCACTTTCTCCTCCCAGGGCCGGGAAGGACTGAAATCCCTCCTACGGTGCCCTCTTGCCGCAGAGAGACTTGGTCCTCATTGGGTTTTGTTATTTCAGAACAAATATGGTAAACTGTTTTCCCCTGGTTACTATAGAGAAGAGATGATTTGCCTTTCTCTTAGGGCTTCTGAAAATAATAGATTACATATTTGGGAGGGTTTTTTTTAGATCTGGTTAATGTGAGATAGAGGGGGTTGCTCCGGGGATGACATTGTTTGGTTTGGGAAGTATTCTCACGGTTGCCCAGCAACAGGCTCTTGGAGACGGGAGTGGACTGCGTTGTCCTTGGCAACCGTTGTTACTTAGCAAACAATGAGCGCCAGGCAAACAGCGCCAAGACTGCCGACTCCAGCTTTTAATTGAACATCTGCATATCTTTTTTTCTGATTAAATTGTGTTTGAGTTTGATTTGCCACACCAGGTAGACACGGTCCCGCTTGGGGTCTGCTTAGAAGAAAGCATGCATGTTGTCCTGCTTGAACGCATAGGGCTGTTGAAATGAACTCCTGGTCGTTCGAATTTGTCCTAGACTGCTCTCAACTGGAGGCTTATTTTGGTCTTGAGTGGAATTTCTTTTTTGATCTAATTCCCGGTGTTTATAAAATTATTACTTGCCCAACCTCCTACCGTGTAACACTGTTACATCTGCAATTTTTTTAGCCCTTTTCAACATGATGCTTTCATTCCTGCAGCTCAAGAATATCAGAAGCAAAGAGTTGAGCCTTGGGTGGCTCGTAAGTAGAGATATTCACAGATAGGGTGGCAGAACCTGGACCCAGAACCTTCTGGTTCCAAGTGCTCGATGTTTCCATTGAGAAGTTGGGTCCTCTGCCCTCAGCGGGATGCATCTATGATGCATATTAAGAGAGCGGTGTGTTCCCACTAGCAGGGTGCCCTGTCAACGGGCACTTTGCAGCCACGGCTTGGATTTTGATCAAGACAATCTCACTACCCCACCTCCTCACTGGCAAGCCAGAGGTAGCAATTGTTTACAAGGGTTGTTGCTTAGGTAAACACCGCCCCTGAACATCATTCAGAGCGGGTGACACATTTCTTTCCCTCCTCCCAGGGCCGCCCCCTGCCCCCGCCCCCACAGCCAGTTCTATAAATTGAGTCCAGTGTCCAGTACAGGTTTTTGGTGAGAACTTGATCCTTCCTTATTCATCTTAGGAACAGTCTGACTAATGCAGCAGCAACCGCAAAAGCGCCACCTGTTACAAGACACAGCGGCCCATCAGTATCACAGTTCTCGTGCTGAGACGAACTTTAGTTGTATGGATTTTTCTTTCAGGGCGATTCGCTTTGTGGCTAAATGCCCCGAGAAAATGTTCAGTGCATGTTTGTATCAGCATTTCAGCTAATGTCTTGGGACTATTTAAAGTAGCTGAACAAGAGTCCCAACTTTCTTTTGCAGTGGAAACTTATCGTGGAATGTCATTAGTGTTATATAACAAATAAAAGCAAGCTTTTTTTTTAATTAAAAAGAAGGCAAGCTTATTAGCCATCATTCCTATTAGATGCCAAAATTAAGATCCCATGGCAGCGAGTGTTGCTGGAATCCAGATGAATAAGCTCTTGCACAAAGACTCCACTAAAAGATTAATTAAAGTACACGATTTGTCCTGCGACCTGTAAGAGATCACTATACACTTAAAAAGATAAGCCCTTGCAAAGAAATGCTGTTTTGCTTTCCACAAAATTACTTTATATCCAGTTCTCCAGTTTAAGCAAGTCATTTTTGGGGGGAGTTATAGCCTCATTTAAAAACTTTTTTTCAATTGATCATTTAAAAAAATTTTTTTCCAGTCGGGCTCGGTGGCTCAGCGTGTAATCCCGTGCCTTGGGAGGCTGAGGTGAGTGGAATGCCTGAGCCCGCAGGTTCGAGACCTGCCTGGGCAACTTGGTGAGACCTCATCTCTACAATAAATCAAAAATTAGCCGGGCATGGTAGCGCGTGCCTGTAGTTCCAGCTACTTGGAAGGCTGAGGCGGAAGGATCACCGGAGCCCAGCAGGTCGAGGCTGCAGTGGCCGGGAGCGGCCACTGCACTCCAGTCTGGGCGACAGAGTGAGACTCCAACTCAAAAAAAAAAAAAAATTTTTTCCCATGGAAATATTTTATCTCATACCAGGTTGAGCAGTTTGGGCACCTCACTAACATCTTTAGGGGAGCTTCTCATCTGTCAGGTGAAAGAACTGGGTGAGGTGATTTTTAAAGGCTTCTTCAGTGCTGTGACTTTAGGAGGAAAGTCTTGAATTTGAGGTAGGCTGCTTCTCTGCTTTTTAAATTCCAGAGTCAAGTGATAACAGTTGGGGAAGCAAGGGGTAAGTGGGAAAGGCCCAATGCATGGTGGTAGCAGGATCCGGAAAGCCAACCTCCCTCGGCCTGAATCCGTCAGTGGAGCTATGAAAAGAACATTGACTGGCCATCACCCCATGGTCATGGGCCATTTCTGAAGATGGCCCTGGGGGACAGGCAGTGCCACCCAGGCAGGGTGAGCCCCCTGCCACCGGTGGGCACAGATGCTCAGTGGTCCTGCCACCAACTCAAGTCACCAGGCTCAGAACCCAGAAGACGATGTTGAGGAACATACCTCCTGGGCTGTCACTTGTCATCTCCAGGCCAGCTTCTCTTCCATCCTCTGGCTGCATGGGTCACTATGAAAGATTCTGAAGACAGGACAAGAGGGGACAAGTAAAGACAGCCCACAGCGCACCAGATGGGCTGTCCAGGTTTTCACTGACCTCACACATTTCCTGCCTTCACCTTGACCATGGACTGCCGCTTTTCACCCCCTGCTCATGGACAGAAAGGGAGGGGACAGTGAGAAGGAAAGACAGGCTGGTAAGAGAAAGAGCAGGACACGAAAGCATGATGCTTGGGAAGCTGCTTCGAGAGCCCAGGACAGGCACCTGTGGCCAGCTGGAGGTGGAAGCTGGTGCAACACCCTGAGGGTGGCCGGAGTTGGTGGACGGCCTGGAGCCCGCAGGCCCCTCGTGCTGTCATTCACCACAGAATATGTCGTGAGTGTCTTTCCAGGCAGCACGCTAGGTAGGGGCTGGGGCTGTGTGGGAGCCGCAGAGGTAACATAGACCCTGTCTTTGTCTTCTCAAGGAACGTGGGCTGGCCAACAAGCCAGACACGTGAGCAGCTGCATGACAGGAAGTGAACCAGGGCACAAGCCTGGGGAGGGGTTCCACTAATCCAGGACTACTGCGTGCCGTCGAGGTGTGATCTTAGCTTTGTGGGTCTCAGTGGGGGGTGATCCTGCCCCTAGGGGACACTGGGACATCTGTGGTTGCCAGTGACTGCGGATGCTCCTGGCGTGGAGTGGGTAGAGGCCAGAGACACTGCTCTGCATCCTGGAGTCCCCAGAACAGCCTCACTCTAGCAAATGATTCGGCCCCAGTGTTCACAGGGCCCGGGGAAGACCCTGCATTCAGTGACAAGCGGATTCGAGAGGGTTTTCATCACTTTCAGCACTTGACTTCAGTCCACTTTGAGGCTGGTTGTTGCCTCCCTGCCTCTCTCCCTCTTAAACTGAGAAGTCCTTTTGGTCTTAGCTGTCACCAGCAGGTGGACTTTGAGGGACAGAGTTCTGCCTTGCCCTGGCCCTGAGAGCGGGGTCCCGTCGATCTCCGTCCTGGCAGGTACATCAGTCCTGTCCTCACCTGCCCGTCCCCTTCCAGGGGACACCAGTCCCAGCCTCCCATAGCCCTCCACACGTTGCCACCACCTTGTCACTGTGGGTCTGGGCCCCTCAGACTTGCAGGGCAGAAGTGTCAGCACAGCGGCTGGTGCTGAGGCCTGGGCCGTCTCCCACCTCCTTTCCTTTTTTACCTGAGCAGTCATTGTGTTCTGAGCTGTCACTGGTGGGTGGACCTCGGGGACAGAGCACTGCACCTTGAATCCATTTGGATTGGACTGGGGGGTCCCTTGGCATCATGTGGCCATACCACTTAAATGCTCCATCAGGAATCAAAGGAAGCCCGGCGTTCTCCACAGAGCAGGGTATCACCCAGGCAGGAAGAATCAGGAACCCAAGAGAATCAGGGTCTGAATATGTGAGAGAAAAAGTGGTCTGCGAGTGAGAGCGAGAGTGGACACCACAGAGAGGGGTTTGGGCCTGTGAGCTCAGGAGGGTGGAGAGGGAGAGACGGCAAGATGGAAGGCAGGTGACCTTGGCCTCTGGAAGGGGAAGGAGGGGACAAGCAGATATTGAACATGCCCAGCTGGTCAGGAGGGTGACCCTGAATGTTTTGATTTGGAAATGCCCGCTGCTTTGCATACACGGGAACTTGCTCCTGGGCAAACATGGAGGGAACGATGGTTGTGGGACTTGCGGTTATTTACAAGCTCCTCCTACCTAGTGAGAAGGTGTCGAGAGCCACTTCTTTTTTCTTTGAGTCGGGGTCTCACTCTGTCACCCAGGCAGGAGTGCAGTGGCATGATTACAGCTCGCTGCAGCCTCAACATCCTCCTGCCTCAGCCTCTCCAGTAGCTAGGACAACAGGTGCACCCCACCTCGCCCAGCTAATTTTTTTGTTTTTTGTAGAGATGAGGTCTTGCTATATTGCTCAGGCTGGTCTCGAACTCCTGGGCTCAAGTGATCCTTCTGCCTCAGTCTCCCAAAGTGCTGGGATTACTTACAGGCATGAGACACTGCATCATGCCCACTTCTTTTTTTTTTTTTTTTTTTTGAGTTGGAGACTCACTCTGTCACCCAGACTGGAGTGCAGTGGCCGCTCCCAGCCACCGCAGCCTTGACCTGCTGGGCTCCAGCGATCCTTCCACCTCAGCCTTCCAAGTAGCCGGAATTACAGGCATGCACTACCACGCCTGGCTGATTTTTTGATTTATTGTAGAGATGAGGTCTCGCTGCCCAGGTGGGTTTCGAACCCGCGGGCTCAGGCAATGCATTCACCTCAGCCTCCCAAAGGCACGGGGTTACAGGCTGAGCCATCGAGCCTAGCAAAGCCCACTTCTTAACTTGAATCACAGAGAGTGGGCACAATGTTCAAGTCCAATTTGCATTCATATAACCACTCATTCAAAGGGATGTCCAGGCCGGGCTCGGTGGCTCAGCCTGTAATCCCAGCACTTTGGGAGGCCAAGGCAAGTGGATTGCATGAGCCCGCGGGTTCAAGACCCGCCCAGGCAACTTGGTGAGACCTCGTCTCTACAATAAACCAAAAATTAGCCAGGCATGGTAGCGCGCGCCTGTAGTTCTGGCTATTTGGAAGGTTGAGGTGGAAGGATTGCCGGAGCCCAGCAGGTCGAGGCTGCGGTGGCCAGGAGCATGCCACTGCACTCCAGTCTGGGCAACAGAGTGAGACTCCAACTCAATAAAATAAAATAAAATAATTTTTAAAAAACAAAAACAAAGGAATGTCCATTTATAGCTCCAGTAGCATAAGCTAAATTCTAGAAATTTCTGAAGCAGAGCTAAGACCATGCTATTTGGACTTCTCTTTGGCATGAAGTAGAGGAAGCAATTTACAAGGAATGGACATGGAAGCGCCTTGTGGCTCAGAACATGGGAGGCACGGGAGTCCCAAGACGTGTGCCCTCCTTCCGTTCAAGGGCCACGGAGCCAAACAGGGCCGAGACCCAGTTCAGATCCTGTGCCACCACTTCCTGCTCTGTGGCCTTCACTTCATCGCTTGACCTTTCTGAGCTGTGTGTTGTGTCTAGAACAGGGCAGCAGTTTCCTTGGAGTTCAGTCGCCTCCTTGAACATCATGCTTTGCCCCATCAGGCCCAGTCGAGCTCGTTTTGTCCACCGACTGCTGCTGCTACTGTTGTTCTTAGGGTTTTGTCCTTCTTCCATTCTGCTAGGTCTTGTGTGTGTGTGTGTGTGTGTGTGTGTGTGTGTGTGTGTGTGTCAGGGTCTCACTCTGTCACCCAGGCTGGAGTGCAGTGGCCCGATCACAGCTCACTTCGGCCTCGACCTCCTGGGCGCAGGCAATCCTTTTACCTCAGCCTGGGTTCTATTTTATTGACCAAGTGCCTCCTGGGATCCAGGCTGGGATGGCACATCAGATACATCATTCCCCTTCATCCTCTCAACCCCTTTCTCAGGTGAAGAAATTAGGGCCCACAGCCACGGTCAGCAAGTGACAGAACTGGGATTTGAGCCTGAAATTCATCCTTCCTCTTCTGCCCCTGGTGGCTGCCTCTTTCCCAGCCCCTTAGCATTTGTTGTTATTTCTGTGGTGAAGCTGGGAAAGTCTTTTGCACCCCAACTGCAGCTGATCCCCCTTTGAGAGTAAGACCCAGTGGCAGGGCTGGGGGTTGTGTTCTGTTTCCATTTCTTTTGAAGCTCTCCACAGAGCAGGGCTCTCTGCCTAGCTATGGATGTACAGTCCTCAGGTGACAAGGCCTTGATCGTCCAGAGTAGATCAAGCCTACTCGTGTACATGAAGGGCCAGCTCCAACCCTCTAACACAGGGGACTTATAAGGTCAACATCAAAATGTCAGCTGGGTATGGTGGCACACATCTATAATCCCAGCTACTCAGGAGACTGAGGTGGGAGAATTGCTTGAGTCAAGGTGTTCAAGGCTGCAGTGAGCTATGAGCGAGTCACTGCACTCCAGCCTGGACAACAGAGTGAGACCCTCTCTCTTTTAAAAAAAAAATTCTGGGACTCCCCCCCCCAGTGGTTAGACTTTCAGTGTCCCTGGATTTAGTATACACATGGTGTCTATCCAGTGAAATCCATGGGAGTTGGTTGAGCTGGGGGTGACAAGACACTGTTATCTCTGGAATCACCTGACGTGAAAAATGGCTCAGAGAAGGCTGGGGCTGGAAGCAGGGAGACCAAATAGGAGATGGATGCAGTGGTTCCAGATACAAGATGAGGAGGCAGGGATCCCCAAGACGGGAGCAGCAGGACCGGAAGGAGGGGGAGACAGATGGTATCAGGTGCAAACAGCAGGGCTGAGTCACCAGCCACATGTGCCCTGTAGGGGCCAGGGAGATGCCCGGGATGTGGCTTAGGAAATACAGAAGTGGAGAGTTCAAGGGGAAGGAAGTGTGGACTTGAGGCACCTGCCGGGCCCCCAGGGCGAGAGGACTGGGAGGCAGCTGAAGACAGGAGCCAGGAGATCTGGGTGTGATGGGAGTCGTAGTGCAGTGAGGTCAACCACACCGGGTGTGACAGGGATAGGGGGCAGGGGGCAGAGAGGGATCTGTGCAGGAGAACAAGAAGGTGCCTCAGAGGGAGGACGAGACTGGATGATAGTGATGCCCAGACACGAGGGAGGACAGAGTTTCAAGGAGCGACATCAAACGCTACAGAGAGGTCAAGTTCAGAGAGGTCCTGAAACCTGCCCTATGGAGACCTGGGGACAACAGCAGGGCAGACGTGTGAATCGCAGGGAAGTAGCAGCACAGATTTCCCTCCAAAAATCTAGACTCACAAAGAGGGAAGAATCCATATCTCGAGACACATGAGAGACATGAAGGATGTGGTGTGGTCACAGTGGCAGTGGCTGTTGTCCCAAGACGAATGTGGTATGAGCTTGGCTGTAAGCTGAAAGAATGGTGCCCGTGCAGAAGGAAGATTACAGGCTTGACTGATGGGTCCCCAGAGGAAGACAGAAGGCTCTAGATCCTTCTAGAAAGGGAGCAGAGAGTAAATAGTTGAGGCTTTTGGTGGTCTTACCTCTGCTGCTGAAGCAGGAAAGCGTCTACACAACAGGCAGCTGAGAGTTGGACACGCAAGAGGAGGGGGTTGGAAATGAAGGGGGAGATAGGACAGAGGAGGGAGGAAGTCCAGGAGGGAAGGGACTGGAGGGCAGAAGGGGTGGAAGGGATGGAGTGCAGGGGTGTGACCGAGAGCTGGAAAGCGCACAGGGTATCATTCGCAGTTTCAAGACGGAATCCTGCGTGAGAACAGATCTGTAAAGAAAGATCTGTGTGCATAAATACGAAATATAAGGCCCTCCTTCCCTTTTTACCACAAGAAGCATTGATTTTAGTCTATTGGGAGCAGTCAGCATCCAGTTGAATAGAAAAATGTCTGGAATAAAAGCACGACCAGTGTCTTATTAATGGTTTTAACCCATTTTTCTCATGTTAGCCCATGTTGGGGCTCAACATATATGTCTGTGTACGTGTATGTGCATGTGCACGTGTGTGGTATGTATTCATGTGTGTTTGTGTGTTATGTAGACGGATGTGTGACACTCATGCCTGCTCCCCAAAACAGATCAGCAGCTGACGGTCAGTCACCACCTTGCTATCCAGCTCCCATTCGCCCCAATGTGGTCAACTTCAGGGTACCCCACCCCCAATCTAGGGAGAATTCCTGTTTCCTGTAAACCAAGTGTTAGGGTGTTTCAGTTATTACTAAAAGCAGTGGAGTCAGGTTGCCTGGCAAAAGGATAGTTGCTGGGTGAAACTGTCAGTGAAGGCTTGATGGTTTTTTATCCGATTTCCCCCTGAAGTTGTTACCTTGTCAATGGCAGTTAAAACCAGACCACATCAGAGACAAGGTAACCATACCTTGGTTTGGACAATTTCTATATTAATTATCAAATCAGGACCAGATGTGGTGGCTCAAATCTGTAATCCTGGCTACTTTGGGGGGCTAAGGTGGGAGGATCACTCGAGGCCTGGAGTCCAAAACCAGCCTGGGACCTTTACAAAAAATTTAAAAGTTAACCAGGTATGGTGGTACATGCCTATAGTCCCAGCCACTCAGGAGGCCCGGGCTGGAGGATCGCTTAAGCCCAGGAATTTGAGGCTGCAGTGAGCTATGATTGTGCCACCGCGCTCCAGTCTGGGACAGAGTGAGACTGCATCTCAAAAAAAAAATGTCAAATCAGGTCTCTAATAGGCAAGTGATTGGGTGTTTCCCCTGTCATGGTACAGTCCCCTGAGTTAGAGGAAGCCTGGCTAGTGTCACTGTTCCAGGCCTCTGGAGGTTAGAACTGTGACTTAGGAGCCAGTTGGGTGCCTTCTCCCAGTCCCGTTCACCCTGCCAAGAGCCTTTCCGCAGGCCAGTTGTCAAGGGCTTGGTTCTGATCCTCTGCTGAGAAAGGAGGGAAGGTTTGGCTCCCGAGAAGAAAACAGGAACAGAAGCCCAATTCTTACCAAAAGAAAAAGGAATTTGAATTCTGAGGACACTTTATTTCAGAGAAACTCAGAGCCAGCTCCGATCCTTGAAAGCTCATTGCTGCAAAATAAAAAAAAAACCAAAGAGGGACAGAGGAATGACAGGCACCCAACGGGTTTAGACACAGGAGGGGCAATGGATCACCCTTGGTGTGAGTTGCAACTTGCTACTCTGGAAGACAGTGGGTAGCCTTGGAAGGGTCTGGTTGTTTTTCCCACTCTAATTCTGCACTCCTTGTCTGGCTAAATGGTTATGACTCCGTGTCCTGCTTACCCTCCTCATTCTTCCTGTTTTCCACCTGCCTGCAGGCTCGTTTTACACAGGGCGGTTCGCCTGGCCCCTTTCTCAGACATGATGCATCTATTTAGAACAGGGGTTCTCCATCCGGGCCCTTCTGCCCCCAGAGGACACTGGGTGATATCTGGGGACTTATGTGGCTATCACGACTGGGGAGTGCTCCTGGTATGGAGTGGGTAGAGGCCAGGAACGCTGCTCAGCACCCTGCAGCGCCCAGGACAGCCCTACCTCAGAGAATGACCTGGCCACAATGTCCACGGTGCAGAGGGAGACCCTACCAGACACTGAGAACCAAGCTGGGTGCACTGGAACTGGCCCCAGTGCAAGAAAGGATGTGGTGTTGCCATCAGGAGTGTAAAAGAGCCCACTTTTTGGCAAGAAGGAGATAGCCCAAGCAAATGAGCATCCTCTCCATGCCTGGAGCTGGGCAGAAGCCACTCGCCAGCAGGGACAGTGGAGACAGAATCCAAAACATGCTTCGCTTCTCCTTAGGCCTGGCCCTCAGACTGAGAAGGAAACGGACAAGATTTTTCTGGGCACCGTTGTAACTCTGGGAGTGTTAAGACAAGCATGGGACAGAATCCGGGCTCTGAAACAACCGGTCCTCCCCAGAGTGTTCTGGACTTGTTCCTTCTTGTTCAGAGGGAAGAAATTAATTGCTTCCCTGGGGCAGATGAGCTCTGGTGCTGTGTGGATGCCACTGAGAGCCGGGAGAGGTTGAACTGATGGCCTACGAGGCTGCGTGTCTCCCCAGAGCAAGGGCTCCTTAGCCAATCGGAGTGGAGGAACAGAAACTACTTTGTCTGCTCTTCCCTAAGTACCCCCAAAGATGACAAAACGTCATCTAAATATTGATCAGACCTAGGCAAGGCAGGTGATGGCTCCATGTGTACGCAGGGGAACAGGAATAGAAGAGAGATTGCTTACTGTCGCAGTGAGTCAGCGGCCTGGCCAGGAACAGGGCCCAGCCACTGCCCTCAGCGTGTTCTGCAGTCCCTTCCCTGACTTCACGGTTACTAGGTGATGGGAGTATTTTCCTGTAAACAGCAGCCTCTTCCCTTTGTGCCCAGGCAGATCCATTCAGCGGCCGTAATCCAGGGCTGCATCTCACCACTGCCCCCTCCCAGAAGCTCAGGAAGCCTCGGGAGATGTTCCCACTGGCGAGTTATACTCAGCAGCGGCTCCCAAAGGTCAAGTGCACTTTCGTTCGCTTGAACATTCGTTCAAGGTCAGATGCGCGTTTCGTGGATTCCAGACGCCGGTGGCGGCCAAGCTGGGGAAATTGCACTGCTGACTCTGTGCTCTCTCACTGTACTTTGTGCCTCCCTGATCTTGGACCAGATGGCAAATGAAACGTGCTCGGCTTGCAAACAGCACTCCGAGTGTGTATCTATCTGAGCCATGAGGGAGCTGGGGCCAGCCTGTTGGCCAGGCAGGGCCAGCCTGGGTGACAGGTCGTGTTCGCTTTCCCTGTCCTTCATGTTGACTGTTCTGGACCTCCTGTAACCCAGCCTAAGGGAACTCAGGCAGAGGGAGTCAGAGCCTGCCCAGGTCCTCGCCATGGAAGAAAAACAGGAGAAAGGACCAAGGAATATAAGAAAGCAAGGGAGACCGTAACTGAATGAGTCCCAGTTCCCATGGCAAGGTCAGGTCCAGGCAGAAGCACGGCCTCCACTCGGTCATACCTTCTGTACTGTGCTGGGTTGAGGGATTCCCAAACCAGGGGCCAGGAATGCCTTCCATGGCACACATCTTTGTGCCTCGTGGACATTATGTTGCAGGTGACTCAGTGACGCCCATGTCCCTGACCGTGTTCGCAGGGTCCTGCCACCTCCCTTCCTCTGCTGCCCCTCCTCTGTCAGGTGGAGGGGTTACTCAGGATCCAGTGTCACCCCTTCTGGAAGGACTGCATGAACTACTGCCGTCGCCTGGAAGTACTGGCATGGTGGGCTAACACGTGCTGAGAGAGGAGAGCTGCCATCAGACATGCAGGTTCTCTTGAGCTTACAGCTAACTGCTGGGTTGTCTGTGTGTGTTTACTTTTTAACATGGAAATTTCAAACATCTATAAAGTAAGCACACAGTGCATCAAACCCCATGAAGCCACCACCCTCTGCACTTGCCAGTCTCATACCACCCGCATGCCCCACCCATTCCCTGCCCACCTCCTCACTCTTAAATTATTACAGAGGTTTTATTGTTGTTAAAATTTGCATTCAGGAAATATACAAACCTTGGCTGGGTGATTTTGACAAATGAGTACTCCACATAACCCACCCCCTGCTACTATAGAGAATATAGCCATCTCCCTAGAATGTCCCTTTCTTCACTCAGTGTAAGGATTTTGAGATTCATCCTTGTGTTGTGAATATCAATAATTTATTCATTTATATTAATAAATAGTATTCCAGTAGTATTCCTCTACTATTAATAGCTTTTTTTTTATTGACTTTAAACAACTGTCTTACTTGCTCACAATTCTAAGAGTCAGTAGTTTGGGGTGGGCTCAGCAGGGCGGTTCTCGTGCTGGTCTCACCTTGCATCACTGTAGTTGTTGGGTGGCTCAGGTAGGGCTGGATGGTCTAGCTTGCATTTCAATGTGGCTGGCATTTGGTATTGGCTGTTGGCTAGGCCTCACTCTCTGCATGTGGTACAAAGAGTTTAGTCTGAATAGGTTTGTTGGTTTCTTGCAAAGGATGCAGATGAAAAGATGCCTAGGCCAAGGCATGTGAGAAGGAGCACAGAGCTTCCATGTCCTCTACAGGCACACCACCCTCCAGGAGCCTCCACGTGTCCAGCGACCCAGAAATTCTTCTATTAGCTTTTTAGCTATGTTGTTTTCTTTTCTTTTGTATTGGTTGCTCTGAGGATTACAATATGTGTCTTTAAATCATCATAGTCTACAATCTTTCATCCTCTCTCCTGATGAAGAACATTTGGGTTATTTTGACTTTTTGACAATTGTGAATCAAACGGCTATGAACGTGCATGCATGTACAAGTTTTTGTTTTTATTGTGTGTGTGTGTGTGTGTGTGTGTGTGTGTGTGTGTGTGTGTGTGTGTTTTGAGTTGGAGTCCACCACAGACTCGACCAGCTCCGGCGATCCTTCCGCCTCATCCTTCCAAGTAGCTGGAACTACAGGTGTGCGCTACCACGCCCGGCTGATTTTTTTATTTATTGTAGAGATGAGGTCTCGCCTGCCCAGGCGGTTCTCGAACCCACGGGCTCAGGCAATCCACTCACCTCAGCCTCCCAAAGGCGTGGGATTACGGCTGAGCCACCGAGCCCAGATGTGTGTGTGTTTTGAGATAGGCTCTCACTCTATTGCCCAGACTCCATGGAGTGCAGTAGTGTGATCCTGGTTCATTGTAGTCTCAACTTCCTGGGCTCAAGCAATTTTTCCATCTCATCCTCCCAAATAGCTGGGATTACAGGCGTATACCACCATGCTTGGCTAATTTTTGTATTTTTTGTATTTTTTTTTTTTTTTGAGTTGGAGTCTCACTCCGTCACCCAGACTGGAGTGCAGTGGCCACTCCCGGCCACCGCAGCCTCAACCTGCCGGGCTCCGACGATCCTTCCGCCTCAGCCTTCTGAGTAGCCAGAATGACAGGCATGCACTACCACGCCCGGCTGATTTTTTGGTTTATTGTAGAGATGCGGTCTCGCTGCCCAGGCGGGTCTCAAATCCGCGGGCTCAGGCCATCCACTCACCTCAGCCTCCCAAAGGTGAGGGATTACAGGCTCAGCCACCGAGCCCGGCTATTTTTTATATTTTTTGTATAGATAACACCTCACTATGTTGTCCAGGCTGGTCTTGATCTCCTGGACTCAAGCAATTCTCCTGCCTCAGTCTCCCAGAGTACTGGGATTACAGGTGTGAGCCACTGCACCTGGCCTATATACAAGTTTTTTTTTGTTTTTTTTTTGAGGAATACATTTTGATGTCTCTTGAATACATCTAGAAGAGGAATTTGGGGTTAAAGGGTAGGCTTAGCTTTCTAGAAAACTGCCAAATGTTTTTCCAGCATGGTCGCATCATGTTATATTCCCACAACAATGTGCAAGAGTTTAGTTACTCTGTTTGCTCATGACATTGAATGTTGTCAGACTTGTTTGTTTTATCCATTCTAGTGTTTAGTGATATCTTGTTGTGGTTTGAATTTACATTTGTCTATTTCCTAACAAGGTTGAACACTATTTCGTGTACTTTTTGGCATTCATGTATCTTTTGCTCATTTTTTCCAGTAGGTTATTTGGTTTATTAGGTTATTGGTTTTCTTATTATTGAATTGTAGGAGTTTTAAAAATATATATATATATTGTGGGTAAAAGCCCCTTATTAGATACATGTTTTGCAAATATTTCTCCCAGACTGTGGCTTACCTATTCATGTTCTTTTTCTTTAATTTTTTAAAAAAATTTTATTTTAAAGATGAGGGTACAATTCAGGGTTAGGTATACAAATGGTCACCATACAGGTAAAGTTTGGGCCTCACTTTGGTCTCCATGTCACCTGGTTTGAGATCAGGTACCCTTATTGATGAAGTGTGACCCCTTCATTCATGTTCTTAATTGAGTTTTTTAATGAGCAGAGGTTTTACATTTTGATGCAATCTAATTAATCAAGTTTTTCTTTTTGCTTAGTGCTTTTTGCATCCTAAGAAACCTTTGCCAAATCCTCTATGGTATTAGAAGTTTTATAGTTTTAGCTTTTATGTTTATGTCTATGCTCTTACTTGAAATCATTTTTGTGTATGGTGTAAGATAGGGGTCAAGGTTCTTCCCATCTTCCCCAATATGGACATTCTGTTGATCTGCCTTTATTTGAAATACTTTTCCTTCTCCGTTGAATTACCTTGCCATCTTTGTCAAAAATCAGTTGAGGAAGAATAAGCTGGAGCTCTAATGAATTGACAATGTAAGTATAGGTTATATTGGTTATATATTGCTAGATTTGATTTATTAATATTTTGTTAATGATTCTTGCATAAATGTTCACGGGAGATATTGATCTAAATACTTTGCTTGTAATATCTTTACCAAGTTTTGGTATCAGGGTTTACTGACCTCATTAAATGAGTTATGAAGTATTTCTTTCTCTATTTTCTTTTTCTTTTTTTTTTTTTCTTTTTTTTTGAGTTGGAGTCTCACTCTGTCACCCAGGCTGGAGTGCAGTGGCCACTCCCGGCCACTGCAGCCTTGACCTGCTGGGCTCCGGCGATTCTTCCACCTCAGCCTTCCAAGTAGCTGGAAGTACAGGCGTGCGCTACCACACCCGGCTAATTTTTTGATTTATTGTAGAGACGAGGTCTCGTCAAGTTGCCCAGGCTGGTCTCAAACCCGCGGGCTCAGGCAATCCACTCACCTCAGCCTCCCAAAGCGTGGATTACAGGCTGAGCCGCCGAGCCTGGCTCCTTTCTCTATTTTCTGATGGAATTTGTATGTTAGTTCATTTTACAGTATTTTATAGTATTCACTAGTAAAATAATATGTGCCTGAAGTTTTCTTTGTAAGGAGGTTTTCGATAACATATTTAATTTCTTTGTCAAATATAGGACATTCACATTTTCTATTTCATCTTGTGTCAGTTTTGGTGTGTTGTGTTTCCCCCACCCAAAAAAATGCTCATTTGATACAAGTTGTTGAATTTATTGGCTACATTTGTTTGCAATGGTTTCTTATCATTTTGATTTCTGTAGGGTCTGTAATGGTATATCTCATCTCATTTCGTTCCTGAAGTTGGTAATTTGTGGGGTTTTCTTTTTTTCCTTTCTTATCAGTCTTTCTAGGGGATCATCAATTAGCTTTTTTTTTAAGACAAGTTTTTAAGAGCAATTTTAGGCTCACAGCAAAATTGACAGAAAGGCACAGAGATTTTCCACTTACCCCCAGCATCCTCACATGTATTGCCTCCCCCAGTATCAGTATCTCCTACCAGAGTGGTACATTGGGTTCAATGGATGAAATCTGCATTAATGCAGCATTATCCCTCAGAGTCCATAGTTTGCATTAGAGTTCACCCTTGGAGTTGTACATTCTGTGGGTCTGGAAATGTATAATGTTGTGTATCCACCATTACAATACCATACAGTATAGTTTCATGGCCTTAAAAATCCTCTGTGCTCTGCCAACTCATCCTTTTCTCCTCTTTAGCCTCTTGCAATCACTAATCTTTTTACTGTCTCCATAGTTTTGCCTTTTCCAAAAGTTTGTATAATTGGAATCATACAGCATGTAGTCTTTTCACATTGGCTTCTTTCACTTAGTAATATGTGTTTAAGTTTCCTCTGTGTCTTTTCATGGCATAGTAGTTCATTTCTTTGTTAAAGAAATTTCAATTTTGAAAAAAAAAATCTTTGTTTTGTGCATTTTCTCCATTGTTTGTGGAGTTTTTTATTTCATTAATTTTGTTTTTTATTATTTTTCCTTCTTTCTACTTAAGTTTAGTTTGCTTGTATTTTTATAGCTTTATAGTTGAAAACTCAAATGATTGATTCTTAAGCCTTCCTTCCTAATATAAGCATGTAACCATCTCTCTCTGAGCATTGCTTTAGGCACATGCGTACATTTTGATGTGTGGTATTTTACATTGTTGTTCGGTTAAGAATAATATCCAGTTTCCTCTGGGGTTATTATTTGACTTATGGATTATTTTTGAAGAGTATTTTAAATTTTCTAAATTTTTGGCATTTTTCTAACTATTTATATTTATTTGTTTATTGAGTTGGATTCTCACTCTGTCACCCAGACTGGAGTGCAGTGGCCGCTCCCGGCCACCGCAGCCTCCACCTGCTGGGCTCCGGCAATCCTTCCGCTTCAGCCTTCCAAGTAGCTGGAACTACAGGCATGCACTACCACACCCGGCTAATTTTTTATTTATTGTAGAGATGAGGTCTCGCCAAGTTGCCCAGGTGGGTTCGAACCTGCGGGCTCAGGCAATCCACTCATCTCAGCCTCCCAAAGCTCTGGGATTACAGGCTGAGCCACCAAGCCCAGCTACTATTGATTTCTAATTTATTCCATTGTGTCAAAATACATAATGCTCTGTATGATTGCAGTCCTTTGAAATGTAGTGAGACTTGCCTTATGGCCCAGAAAATGACCCATAGTAGTGAACACTCTGTGTGCATTTGAAAAAATGTCAATTAAATCAATTTGGGTGATAGTGTAATTCAGATAGTCTATATTCTTACTGCTGTAGATTTGTTTAGTTCTTCAATCAAAATTACTGAATGAAGGATGTTTAACATCTCCAACTATGATTATATAACTATTTCTTCCTTTAGTTCTGTTCATTTTCATCTTACTTTTTGGTTTTGCTTTTGTTTTGAGTTGGAGTCTCACTCCATCGCCCAGGCTGAAGTGCAGTGGCATGCTCACGGCCACTCCAGTGCCAATTTGCTGGGCTCAGGCAGTCCTTCTACCTCACATCTTTTGTATATTTTAAAGCTGCATCACTAGGTGCATACGCATCTATAATGATTATGCCATCCTGATAAACTGATAATTGTTTCATGATGAAATGTTATCACCAGCAATATTCCTTGTAATATTCTTTGCCTTGAAATCTTTTTCGTCTGTTATCATGGCCACTCCAACTTTCTTAAGATTAGAGTTTGCATGGTTTATCTTTTTCCATCCTATTAACTTCAATGTATGTACACCTTAATTAATTAATTAATTTACGTATTTTAGATTGGAAAATATCGTTTATTTAGAAAGTAAATCAGAGAGAGAGGAGATTCACCTCCCCAAGGTAGGGGAGGGAGCCCAAACTTAGGAAAACATGGTCCAGCCACATGGTTGGGCCAGGGCTTAACAAAAGCATGGCCACACTTTTATTTTTAAAGGAGATTTCTTTTAGGGACCATATAATGGGATCTTGTTTGTTATCCACACTGACCATTTCTGCCTTTTTACTCAAGTGTTCAGTCTAATGTTTAGTATGATTATTAATATGTCTGGATTTAGGAAAACCATTTTACCATGTTTTCTGTTTGTTGCATCTATTTTTGTTCCTTTGTTCTCCATTTCTTGTCTTTTTGAGGGATAATAAAATCTGTTTGGTAGGATTTTATTTGATTCTTCTATTAAGTGTTTTTTAGCTATACCCTTTTTTTTTCCTGAGTCAGGATCTCAGGCTGAAGCGCAGTAGCATGATCACAGCTCTCTGCACCCTCAAAACCTGGCTAATTAAAAAAAAATTGTGTGTGTGTAGATATGGGGTCTCTTTAAGCTTGTCTGAAGCTCCTGGGTTCAAGCAGTCCTCCCACCTTGGTCTCCCAAAGTGCTAGGATTACAAGCATGAACCATCATTCCAGTCACTATTGCCTTTTTTTTTTTTTTTAGTGATTACTTTGGAGGTTACAATATGGGTTGTTAATTTATTACAATATACATAGAGTTAATATGTTGCTACTTCAAGTACGAATACAAGAATCTTACATGTATAATTCAATTTATTCCTACCTCTTTGCTATACTGTCATATAGATCACATCTACATATGTTATAAATCCCACAATAGAACGTTATAATAAAGTTTTTGTCAAACACTGTATTTCGAATAAATTTAGTGAATAAAAGAAAAAATACAATTTTTTTTTTTTGAGTTGGAGTCTCACTCTGTCACCCAGGCTGGAGTGCAGTGGCGCACTCATGGCTACCTCAGCATCGGTTTGCTGGGCTCCAGTGATCCTTCCACCTCAGCCTTTCAAGTAGCCGTAACTACAGGTGTGTGCTACCGCACTTGGCTAATTTTTGATTTATTGTAGAGACGAGGTCTTACCAAGCTGCCCGGGCTGGTCTCAAACCTGCAGGCTCAGGCAGTCCCCTCACCTTGGCCTCCCAAAGTGCTGGGATTACAGGCTGAGCCACCAAGCCTGATCCAAAAATGCAATATTTTATAGTTACCTGCATAGTTATCATTTTGAGTGATCTTTACTCCTTCTAATAGATTCAAGTTTACCATCTGGTATTATTTCCTTTCATCCTGAAGAACTTGCTTTAGTATTTCTTAGAGTTTAGGCAGCAACATTTTAAGGTTATGTTTATCTGAAAATATCTTTGTTTCATCTTCATTTTTAAAGAATAATTTTGCTGGATTTAGAATTCTGGGTTGCCAGGCCCCCCTCCACCTCCCCTTCATTTAAGATGTCCATTGTCTTCTGGTCACCATGATTACTGATGAGAAGTTAGTCATCATCTGTGTTGTTGTTTTCCTGAATATATATGTAGTTTTTATCTGACTGCTTTCAATATTTTCTCATTATTTTATTTATTTTAGCTGTGTTACCATGACACGCCTAAACTGGATTTGTGTGTGTGTGTGTGTGTGTGTGTGTGTGTGTGTGTGTGTGTGTGTGTTTATCCCTCTTGAGATTTGTCAAGCTTCTCGGCTCTCTAAGTTGATGTCTTTCACCAAATTTAAGAGGTGTTTGGCCATTCTTCAATATGTTTCCCTTTCATTCTCTCCTTTTCTTCTGGAACTCCCAGTTACATACATGTTTGACTGCTTGTTCTATTCATGTTTCTTTATATCTTTTCTCCTGGTTCTTCAGGTTGGGTAAATTCTTTTTCTCTATCTTCAAGCTCACTGACTCTTCCTTCTGCCACCTCTAATCATCTGTTAAACATATCATTGACGTTTTCGTTTCAGTTATTGTATGTTTAAGCTCCAAAATCCTATTTTTAAAATAGTTTCTCTTGGTTGAGATTCCCATTATGTATACAACCTTCTTTAAGCTCCCAAACAGTTTTAGTAGCTGTTTTAGTGCTTGTCTGCTGTCCATATCATCTAGATTATCTTGGGTTTGGTTGTAATTGACTCCTTTTCTTTCTTTCTTTTTTAATATAGGTTATATCTTCCTGTTTCTTTTCATAGCCCATTATTTTTATTGGTTCCTGAACATCATATGTTGTAGAATCTGTGGATTCTGCTGAGTTCCGCCTAAGACAGCTGACTTGGCTGGATTCAGACTCTCTCCTATAGCAGGCAGCAGCTGAAATCTCCACTTCAGTTTTCAGCTGTAAGCTGCTGGGGGCTTTTTTCCTCCAAGACCCCTAGTATCTCCCCATCGCCTGTGTGGCGTAGGCTAAATGTTTGGGTGGATTTTGTAGGCAGACATGATGGCCCACTTCTTCTGTGGCTGTCTCTTCCAGGACTCCCCCCTTAGCATTCAGAACCCTGTCCTGTGACACTTCAGAACAATGAGGCTGATGCCTTCTGCCACTCAAACATTTGTAGCTTGGGGCATGCCCCCAACAAAATGCCACAGACTCACCAGTCTGATCTGTGGACGGTACATGGGCAATAGTGTCTTCAGTGAGAACACATCAGTGTGAAAACTCCTGTGTTATGGAATAACGTGCATTCTAGAAGGTGCATTCTGGTCATGATGGACAGCATGGTCTCACCATTTATCCACTCTCCCAGGCTCTCCTTATTTAAATAGGACTTTGACTTGGGAGCAAAATTATTTCTGCCTGTGGAATGAGGAACGGGTCTGAGTCAAATCAGCGTTCTCACTTTATCCTTGGTGGAGTCTTTTTACAAAGAGTTCTAGTCAAATGTTTCACTCCTAGTATGGAGACTGCTTGACTTCAGATGGGAACAGTGCGGTGTATGGTGTGAGAATGACTGATTCAAACACTTAGAGAAAACTAAATAGGAGAGCTCAATAAAGGCAACTTGCGACAGAAAAATTCCAAAGGTCAGTGTCAAGGAGAGAAAGTTGGAGACCCAGGAAATACACTTTTGGCAATTCACAATCTTTTGAAAGAAGAAAGGTAGGAGATGTCAGTTGAATGAAGCTTTAGTTAATGCTCCAGCCAGTCACCACGTGGCTCTGGGGACATCTAGTGGTGAGAGCTGAAAGCCAGACTCTCACAGGACAGAAAAGTGCCCCAAGCACTGGCTAAGGCATTTGGGACGGGAAGCAGGGAGCCATCGGGGAACAGCCCCTGACAATAATGATGGAATTAAACCAACACACAACCCTTTCTGCTCTCCTTAGGCAGATAAGTTTAGTCTGTGATCAATTTTGCTTTACATTAAAAAAAGGAGACTTCGAAAATTTTATTTTAGAAGTGGGGACTCGGGGAGACACCTCTTATCAACAAGGGTGCCTGAATGAAGCACATTTGTATACCTAACCCTTAACTGTACCCCACAATGTCATAATTTAAAATATTGATTAAAAAATAAATAAGTAAAAATAAAGATTAAATTAGAAAAAGAAGTGGGAACTCTTGGGGTGCTAGAGAAACATAAAAATCCTAGCAAATGTCTATTGCATTCTATACATCGTGGGCACGGTGATGTGCGCCTGCAATTCAGTCTTCGCTGCACTCCACAGGACAGGAACCATGGAGAAGCCACGTTTGGGAGATGACGTGCTTATGAGTTGGTGTCAGGACTGGTGCGCCTGCTTCAGTTTACATTGCTAATTGTGTCTCAGATGCTTAGGGTAGCTGATTGTTGATTTTAAAGCAATGACAATTTGACCGTTAGCATTTTCAGAGAATAAATTTGTATTATTTGCCTCTTTGTTCTGATACGGTGTCATTTTATATAAAGTTTTAAAAGCACCTATTTGATACATATGTGCATCCAACAGCAAAGAAATATACTTTGGAGCTTTCCTGTGGGCCAAGATCTCTATGAACAGAAGGCAGTTTTTGCGTATGGCCAAAATTCCTGAGGACTTTATCCAGCCCACGATAAAATGCACCATGACTTTGTGCCCTCCGCAGATCACCTTCGTTGTCTCCAGGCTAGCAGTTCTCAACTGCTGGGTGATTTTGTCCCCCAGAGGACATTGGGCAATAGCTGAGGACATTGTTGTCGTCAGGACTCATGGGGAGGTGCGTCTAGCATGCAGTGGGTGGAGGCCAGGGATGGACAGCCGCCCCCAACAAAGGAGTGTCCAGCCCCAAATGTCAGCGGTGCCACGGTGGGGAAACCTTGCCGTAGGATTTCTCCAGTGGTAGCTTGGGGTTTGTAGCTCCCCACGTGGCAGTCACCCACCAGGAGCTTTTGATTGGAAGGATACATGAGTAGACAATTGAGCCCTTCGAGACAGTTCACCCTGATGACACTTGGAGAGAGAAGCCGTTGTTTGGCCTTTTGTTCAGGATTCTTGCGGCCGTGCAGAGGCAGAGCTCTGTTTTGGTTTTATATTTGGAAAAGTGCTCTCTGCCGCCTCTCTTCGTCTGTGGAACAGTCGTACAACCCATGCTCCCCGTTACTTACCCAGTGCCACCAGGGTCTCTGCATTGGGACTCTGAAGCATGCAGGTGGTTTCTGCTTGCCTGCCTTGTAAGTCGCCTCTTGGGGCATTATGCGTGCAACCCTTGCCCACCTGCTCTTTCTCCGCCTTTCTTCAGACCTGAGCATGCAGAATTCCGAGGGTGGATCGGATTCGCCGGCATCCGTGGCTCTGCGTCCGTCGGCGGCGGCCCAGCCTGTGCCAGTGTCCCCACAGGTAACAGATGCCCGCCTGCTGCCCAGGCACTCCGGGCAACAGGGCAGCCAGTGTGGACGCATTCCCTGTGAGACTGAAGACTGCTTGGAGCCACAGAGAGAGGAATCTGTATGTTTCTGAACAGAATTCTCAGCCCCAAGACCGCTGCTATTGAGTCACGCCTGGGCCTGGTATGGTGGCTCACACCTGTCATCCCACACTTTGGGAGGCTGAGGCAAGAGGATTGCTTGAGCTCAGGAGTTCAAGACCAGCCTGGGCATCATAATGAGATCCCGTCTCTACAAAATGTAAAAATGTTAGCCAGGCGTGGTGGCGTGTGCCTGTAGTCCCAGCAACTCAGGAGGCTAAGGTGGAAGGATCATTTGAACCCAGGAGGTCGAGGCTGCAGTGAGCCATGATCATGCCACTGCACTCCAGCCTGGGGGACAGAGTGAGACCTCCCAACTCAAAAAAAAAAAGAAAAAGAAAAGAAAAAGAAATATAGACACACCTGTATTTTAGACAGTGAGAGGGATACTGTCTAAAAATTCTCACCAAGGAAATAATGATATGAATTGAAAAAGAAACCACTCCCCTAAATCTGAATTGGTCTCTTCTGATCTTTCAAAGGAAGTTTTTTTGCACCTTGGAAATGGCCCTTTTACACAGAAATACTTCATGAGTGAGGCCAAACAGAGAGTTAGAATTCTGAGGATTTGGTTCAAAATGGAAGCTAGCGTTAGAATGAACACATTCTTAGCCAGGCTTGGTGGCTCAGCCTGTAATCCTGCGCCTTGAGAGGCTGAGGTGAGTGGATTGCCTGAGCCCACGGGTTCGAGACCCGCTCGGGCAACTTGGCGAGACCTCATCTCTATAATAAATCAAAAAAATTAGCCGGACGTGGTAGCGCACGCCTGTAATTCCAGCTACTTGGAAGGCGGAGGCGGAAGGATCACCAGAGAGACTCCAACTCAAAAAAATAAATAAATAAAAAAGAATGAATACATTCTTTACAGTGAAAGAGAGAGAATGTTCACAGTAAGTCACTCTCTGCTTCTGGATTTCTACCACGGATTGAAGTAAGCCATAAAGTAGACAGGAACTCAAAAGGAGTGACATTGGCCACATGAAACAGACTGGAATCTGGCACAGTGGGCAGAGGTCCACCGTGGCCAAGTGACCACCCTGGATTTGGAATCTAAAAATTTGGAGCGTGGCAAAAAGAAATGATTAAGGTGGAAAAAGACAATTCAGTCCAAAAGGCAGACAGCGAAGCAGTGTGTTCCATTTGGAATTCAATGTAGAATGGACAGCATTAACTTTTATTTCTTGCAAATACGACAGTGAGAGGGACACTGTCTTGGAAGCCCACTGGGGGACTGAGAGGATGCGACCAGATGCTGTTGCCCTGCCAGCAAGTGTGGCCTGCTGATTTGTTTTCCTGTCCTTTTGAACTGTCTAAGAGGTGTTCTTCCTGCCAGGCCCGTCTCTTGGGCTCCCCCTGGCCTGGGTGGACTCTGCCCTCCTCTGAAGTAGTCAGTGTCCGGCCATGCGCCCACCCCAAATTTCATCAATGGTGGCCCTCTCTGAGGCCCTGCAGGCCTCCTGTCCCTCCTGCAGGTGCATCCAGCTCCCCCTTCCCTGGCCACTCTTGGCCAGGGCTGAGCCTCCTCGCTGCCCCACTCCAGGCAACATGGGGTGTCCTGTGTCTGTCCAGGCCCCGCCAGCCCTTTCCTTGACCACTGTGAGC
The DNA here is from genome assembly GCA_027257055.1 of Cephalopachus bancanus. NCBI lineage: Eukaryota > Metazoa > Chordata > Mammalia > Primates > Tarsiidae > Cephalopachus > Cephalopachus bancanus. The sequence goes on from JAPVLO010000700.1 coordinate 278,963, forward strand.
ACTCTGGCCCGCAGGCACTGCCTCCCTGCGTAGTGAGCTCTGGGTCAGGCCTGACCACTTCCTGGCCAGGAGAAGGAATTCTTGTCCACGGGATTCCCATGGTATGCCCAGTGCTGTGTAGTAGAGTCCACCAGCCACGCAGGGCTTCTGAGCACGTGAAAAGTGGGCCATGCGCCTGAGGACCCAAACTTGACAATGTATTTCACTTTCACTGACTTTAACGTAAATGGCCACACAGCTAGTAGTGACTGTGTTGGACATCTCAGCATTAGAGTGTAAAAATGTGAACCCTTAATAGTCTCACAATTTATTTAGTTGAGGTAAATTTACATAACACAAACTTACTTATTTTCAAGTGTACAATTGAGTGGCATGTAGTACATTCACAGTCGTGCAACCGTCACCACGATCTCGTTCCAGAACATTCCGTCACCCCAAAAGGAAGCCCTGTCCCCACTAGTCGGCACTCCCATCTCCTCCCCCAGCCCCTGGCAACCACAAATCCGCTTCCTGTCTCTGTGGAGCGGCCTGTTCTGAGCATCTCACATAAATGGCGTCACACACCATGTGTCCTTGTGTCTGGGTCTCTCTCGCTGAGTGTGTCGTCCTCATGGTTCAGACATGTCGTGGCCCGTGTCAGAGCCTCCTTCCTTTTCATGGCTGAATATCATTCTGCTGTGTGGATGGACCTGTGGTGTTTACGCGTTGATCTTGTTGATGTCTGTAGCATCTGCATTCTCTTTGTCTTTGGTAGTGAGCTCATGGCGGGTGGGGCCTGGTGAATTCTCCTGGTCCTCTGCGCCCAGCTTGACTGGAACCCAAATGCCTTTGGGCTGGCGTCCTTACTGGCACCTTCTTCGCCCTGTAGCTCCACTCCTGGGACACTAGGGGACAGCATGTCCTCACCCGTAACCCTTCAGTGGGTATATAAGGCGGAGTCACTGCAACCTGTGACATTCAAGGGCCATGCCAGAAAGTCACAGCACAGCAGTGGCTAACTTCTAAAGCCCCAGCTCTGAATCAACACGCAAGACGCTCCTCTGCCTCTCTGGACTCTGGAGTGTACTGTGACTTTTCAGCCTTCCGTAGCTCTGTGTGGCTAGTCAGTCCTCCAAGCCTAGCAGCCAAGCCACACTGTGCAGACCCGGCTCAGGAGACCAGAGGGCAGTGGGGTTGAGAGTGAGGACCCGGATGCAGGATGCCTGAAACCTGGCTCCAGAATCAAGTGTGCCATGGCCTCAGACGTGACTTGACCACTCTGGGCTTCACTCTGCCTGGTATAAAATAGGGACGAGACTAGTGTGTCCGGCGGAACCGTGGGGATCCGCAAAGCGCTGTCCCGGGGACAGGGTGTAGACGGCTGTCCAGAGGTTCCCCCTCCTCCCCTGCAATCCTCTCTGTGTGAGGGATGGCCAGTGTCACCTTGCTGCAGGCTACAGACCCCATGGAGGCAACGCTGCTTGGGGGCGGGTGGAGGTGCATGTGCTGTGTGTGTATGTATGCGTGCGTGTGTGTGGTGCACAGGGAAGAGTGTGTGTGCACTCTTGTGTATGTGTATGTCATTCGTGTGCCTGCACATATCTGCCACGTGGCCTCCCCTCCTCCCCTCCAATCAATCCCGCTGAGACACCGGAGCCAACAAACAGCCTCTTGGGTTCTGTGTCTGCTGCCAGCCCTGACCTCTGCCAAGTCTAACTGTCCTTCTCTCCCTTCCCTTTTAGAGGGTGCTGGTCCAGGCAGCCGGCTCCACTCCCAAAGGGGCCCAGATGCAGCCCATCTCCCTTCCCAGAGTCCAGCAGGTGCCACAGCAGGTAACAACAGCACCACGCACCATCCACACGGGGCACAGTTAGCACTGGGCGATCCAGAGCGGTCTCTGAAGGGGACATCCTTTTCTGTTTCTGCTATTTCTTTTCACTGGCTCACCTCCATTTCTTAGTCAGAAGGTTCTTCTGGAAGCTGTGGAATCTTTTATTTTAATTCTTTCACTGCAGATAGGTTTGCAACAAACCCAGAAAGCTGGCGATCTGCTCAGCAAGCGTTTGGAGAGCAAGCGAGCACCCAGTGCCTTCTGGGTAGAGCTGAGGTAGAAATGCAGGCAGATCAAGAAGAGTTCAGACCAGAGGCACACAGAACCTTCTGGGAGGCAAGCCCTTCCTCAGGCACGTGCTGTGCCCTCAGATGAATGTCAGCAGCGGAAATGCCTCTTGTGAGTTAAGTTATCTAAGGATCAAGTCTGAAAGCAGGACTGACCAGCCAAATAGCAACATAGGTCAACAGCTCAGGGACAGTCAGCAGATCTAGGAGAGTGGCCAGCAGACCGTTTCTAGAAAAAGCCAAATGGTACATGCTTTTGACTTTGTGGGTCAGGCGGTCACTGGAACAACCACTCAACCCTGCCATGATAGCACAAAAGCGGCCATAGACGATATATAAGCAAGAGTCATGACCGTGTGCCAATAAAACTTCATTTATAAAAATAGACAGGGGGCCAGATTTGGCCCTTGGGCTAGAGGTTGCTGACTCTGCTCTGTAGAATCCTGAACTAAAGCTCGTTTTGGCTCCTCCCAAAAGAAACCTTGAGACCCTAGAAAATGTGCCTCTGTCCTCAATGGGGTCCTGCATTGTAGCGTGTTTACGGGTCTTTGTCCAGTGACTGTGTCCCTGAGAACTGGGAAGATTTTGGGGGTCACAGGAAGGAAGCAGAATCTCCAGGCAAGCCAGCAGGGATCCAGGGACTCAGGCCAGTGGCTCTGTCTTACCTCCTGTCTCTGTCAAGTTCCTCCCCAGGGACACCACTGAGGGAAGGTAGACAAAGACCAATGTGTGATTCTAGAAGCTTCTCCCACTCTTTGGCAGCTGGGCCTGTCCCAGTTCCTTCTCTGGGCAACTCAGACTGGCCTGCTGGGTGACTTCTGCATTTCACTCGGTCCCCTGGAGTCGGACATTTGTCTCCCACCCCTGGGGACACCACCCAGCATGCCATCCCCCAGGACGTGTTATTCCAGGGGCTGTGCATTGGGCAAAGTTGTCCTAGGAGGTGCTGGTCAGCCCCATCCTATAGCTTCAGGGACAGGCTTAGAGAAGGGTCATTACCAAGCCCAGCAAGCCCACCACCGTGGCCCTCCACTTTCTCAGCCCAAGATGTGGCTGACATGGGCATTGCTGAGATGTCCTCACAGTGAGAGTCTGAAGTGCTATGTGCAAGGTGCTGGGCTTCCACCAACAGAGTCCCTCCGGGCCATCTGCCCGGCACTGAATGACGTTTCTGCCGCGGGCAGGGACAGGGCAGGGAGGTGTTCACTGGGGTCCTTCCATTGCCCTGTCTCTCCAGGCATGTCACACTCCTTCCATCTCTGGCCTTCGCTGCATTGGATGGGGCTGCAGTACACCCCTGGTCTGCCCCCACATATACAGAAGGGTGTCACCAACCTCACCTCTCTGGGGCATCACAGCAGAACGAGTCAGGACGTGTAAAACACAGTAAAGTTGTGACCATCAGCAGCTCTGTGAACTGCTTGGCCCACTGGGAACATGTCGTCTGTACATGACTGTCTCTCCTGGGGGCTTTCTAGAAGCGCTGACTGCGGGGGCAGCACTGTAATTTGGCACTACGTGTTCACAAAAGACGACAGAAGATATTTTCAGCTTGAACGCTCTGCATGTAATGAACAAGAGCATGACTGGCCATGACACAAGTGTACGGTGTCGTTTCAGGTACAGCCCGTGCAGCACGTATATCCGGCCCCGGTGCAGTACGTGGAGGGTGGAGACGCCGTCTACACCAATGGAGCTATGTACGTGTGTTTTCTTACAGGCCACATCCAGAACCTTCTCTTCCGACTCCACCTTTGTCCATCTGGGGACATGTTTGAACAAGTTCCTCTCCCTTATCCTTTTGGGAATGTGTTCCCTAGATACTGTTAAAATGGCACTAGGATATCGCAGCCCTGAGAGATTCTGAAATCACAAACCTTTGTCCTTTTTACTTCTAGAAAAGACAGTCAAAAAAAAGAAGCATCCAACTTCTAAGTCTGAAGATTCCATCTTTGAGATCCAGAAATGCATCTGCACCTTTGTCAAACTAGCTTTTGATGGTGTTGATAAAACTTGATTTTTCATTTTTTGAAGACTTGTAGGGTTTTCTCTAACTATGTTATGCTTGGGGCAGAGACACAAGTCCCTTTGCTTGTTTGTTTTTATTTGGCTTTGATGACCCCCTTCACAAGTGTAGAGTTTGGAATATCCTAACGCACGACACTGAAGATTATGGGTCACACACAGACACGAATGAGTGCAAGTTAAAACAGTGAAATCTGAGCAAGTTCTGTGGGTTGTCCCGAGTTCACATTCCTGGTTTTGATATTATATGACAGTTAGATAGAATGCCACCCCGGGGGAACAGTGCAGGGATGCCCATCTCTGACTGGCCGGGTTCTTCTCTGCAACCAGAAGGGCCTTCCCCCAGGGCACATCACTAAGCCTTACCAGTAAGGAAAAACTGCCACTAGCCACCTTCTACAACAGCCAGCATCACTCTAGTGTAACTTAGAAATGTCAGTCTCAGCAGACAAGGTCGATCCTTTAATCCATACACTAAAGATTAGATGCGTGTCCGCTGTCACTTAGAAATTATTTTTATTTTGTATGTTTGTTTGTTTAGAGACAAGGTCTCACTCTGTGGCCCAGGCTGGTCTTGGACTCCTGGGCTCATGTCATCCTCCCATCTTGGCTTCCTAAAGTGCTGGGATTACAGGCATGTACCACTACGCCTTGCCTTGAAATTCTTCTAATGCAATTTATTCTTCTCATTTTTTGGGGTTTTTTTTAAAGACTTTTGTTTTAAAGTGCTGATATTACAGGCATGTACCACTACGCCTGGCCCAGAAATTCTTCTTATGCAATTTCTTCTTGTTTTTTGTTTTTTGGGGTTTTTTTAAAGTCTTTTGTTTTGAGATAATCAAAGACTCACAGGAAATTAGAACCCAGAGTTCTGTGTACAGTTTCCCAACTTGCCCTAGTGGTGATATCCTGTGTGAACGTAGGACCGTATCAAAACCTGGAAACTAGCCGGGCTCGGTGGCTCAGCCTGTAATCCCGCGTTTTGGGAGGCTGAGGTAAGTGGATTGCCTGAGCCCGTGGGTTCGAGACTCGCCTGGGCAGTGAGACCTCATCTCTACAATAAATTAAAAAAAAAAAATCAGCCGGGCGTCGTAGCGCTCGCCTGTAATTCCGGCTACTCAGAAGGCTGAGGCGGAAGGATCGCCGGAGCCCAGCAGGTCGAGGCTGCAGTGGCCGGGAGCAGCCACTGCGCTCCAGTCTGGGCGACCGAGTGAGACTCCAACTCAAAAAAAAAAAAAAAGTTAGCCAGGCATGGTAGCGTGCGTCTGTAGTTCCAGTTACTTGTAAGGCTGAGGCAGAAGGATCACCGGAGCCCAGCCGGTCGAGGCTGCAGTGGCCAGGAGCAGCCACTGCACTTCAGTCTGGGCGACAGAGTGAGACTCCAACTCAAAAGAAAAAAAACAAAACAAAACCCAGAGACTGACATTGGGCAATACTGTTAACTGGTCTGCAAACCTTATTAGTTCCACAAGCCTTTCCCAGTTGTGTGTGTGTGCTTACAGGTTTATGTGTGCACAATTGTGTGTATATATTTCTATGCTTAGATTTATATAACCACATCACAATAAGACAGAGAATGGGTTCATCTCCAAAAGAACTCTTCTGTCTCCACAAAGGCCTCGCTCATGTGATCCATTTATCCACTGAGAATTTTTATTGTATTGTATTTATTTCATTTATTTTTTAGAGAAGGGTCTCATGCTGTTGCCTAGGCTGGAGTGCAGTGGAACAATCACAGCTCACTGCAACTTCGAATTCCTGGGCTCAGGCACCTCAGCCTCAGCCTCCCAAGTAGCTGGGATTATAGGCACGCACCACCATGCCCAGCTAATTTTTTTATTTATTGTTATTTATTTATTTTTGAGTTGGAGTCTCACTCCTTTGCCCAGGCTGGAGTGCAGTGGCATACACGCTCACGGCCATCCCGGTGTTGACATGCTGGGCTCTGGTGATCCTTCTGCCTCAGCCTTCCAAGTAACTAGAACTACAGATGCAAGCTACCATGCCCGACTATTTTTTATTTTATTGTAGAGACAAGGTCTCGCCAGGTTGCCCGGGCTGGTCTCGAACCTGCGGACTCAGGCAATCCTCTCGCCTCAGCCTCCCAAACTGAGCCACCAAGCCTGGCCAATTTTTTATTTTTTATAGAGCCAAGGCCTTACTATATTGCTCAGGCTAGCCTCGAACTCCTGACCTCAAGTCATCCTCCCACCTTGGCTTCCCAAAGTGCTGGGATTACAGATGTGAGCCACCACATCCAGCAGTAACCACTTAGAATTTTTTAATTGTCAGTTTTTCATTACTCCGCCTATCATCCTGAATATTTTCAGAGACGATGGCATTGAATGTTGTACTGCATTTGAACTTCATACACTATGTCTGATCACTCCTGTAGGCCTAGTCTCGCAGGGCTGCACTTTTTCCTTGATGCTTTGCTGGATTTTTGAAACTCACTGATACGGGACAGGGTCCCACGGTGACTTTTCCCTTTCTGACAGACGAACAGCCTACGCCTACAACCCTGAGCCGCAGATGTACGTCCCCAGCAGCGCAGCTTCTTACTTTGAGGCTCCGGGTGGCGCTCAGGTGACCGTGGCAGCCTCGTCCCCATCAGCAGTTCCCTCCCACAGCATGGTGGGCATCACCATGGACGTCGGGGGAAACCCCATCGTCTCCAGCGCGGGAGCTATCTCATCCATGGGGGGATGGACGGCACCAGGCATTCCCTGGCACACACCTCCCGGTCCTCACCAGCCACGGTATGTAGGGGCCTCTTGGGACCAACAGGGGGGCCGTGAGTAAGAGGCAACTGGTTGCCTGCTGTGGTCTCAGGCAGCCCACGCTGGAGCTGGGCCAGCCTCAGATGGGCCATGCCACCCTTGGCAGGTCTGTAGAGTTCTTTGAACTTCAGTTCACCATTAGTTAAAGGAGGACAGGTCATGTTTCCCAGGCTCACTCAGTGTAGTGCCTTGGAGATTCAATCAAGTTGTTGCATGAGTAGGTAGTTGGTTCTTTTTTTGCTACTGAGTAATATTCCATCATAATATCGTTGGTTTATTCATTCACTAGTTGAGGGACATTTGGGTGGTCTCTAGTCTGGGGCGATTATGAGTAAGCCAGTTCTTAGTACTCACATGCAGGCTTTTGTACGGACATATGTTTTCCTTTCTTTTGCTCAAATACCTACAAGTGGAATTGCTGGCTCCTACAGTGTGTGTTTAATTCTCTCAGAAACCACCCAACAGTTTTCCCAAATGGGCAGCCATTTTGCATTCCCCCAGCAACAAACAGGAGTTCCTGTTACTCCACTTTGCTGTCAGCACTCAATGATGTCAGTATCTGTGTTTTTGAGCATTCTAATGGGTGTGTGGTGGCAACTTGCATTTTACTTACATCTACTGAAGTTAGGCAGCTTTTCTTGCACCCAGTTCCCTTTCGTGGACCTCTGGTGAAGTGTCAGTTCAAGTCCTTTGCTTCTTTTTTTACTGGGTTGGGTTTTTTCTTAAAGTGAGTTTTGAGAATTATATAATCTGAATACAAGTCCCATGTCAGATATGTGACTTGCAAATATTTTCTCCCAGTCTTTTAGTGTGCATTTTAATCCTCTAAAGAGTGTCTTTGTCTTAAATTTTTGAAACTTTTATCAAATCTAAATGCATGTCATGCATTTGATGTCATATCTAAGAACTCTTTGCCTATTCATAGGTTGCAAAGATTTTCTCCTGTTTTCTTTTTTTTCTTTTTTAAGTTGGAGTCTCACTCCATTGCCCAGGTTGGAATGCAGTGGCACTCTATATGAGCCAGCAATTCCACTTGTAGGTATTTACCCAAAAGAAAGGAAAACATATGTCCATTCAAAAACCTGCAGTGGCACGCTCACAGCCACCCCTGCTGGGCTCCGGCGATCCTTCCACCTCAGCCTTCCAAGCAGCCAGAACTACAGGAACGTGCTACCACGCCTGGCTAATTTTTGATTTATTGTAGAGACGAGGTCTCACAGAGTTACCCGGGTTGGTCTCAAACCCACGGCCTCAGGCAATCCACTTGCCTCGGCCTCCCAAAGTGCTGGGATTACAGGCTGAGCCACCAAACCTGGTCCTCCTGTTTTCTTTGAAAGTTTTTTAGTTTTACATTCTAGGTTTTTTACATTAAGATCTGTTTCCTTTTGAGTTAATGTTTGAATAAAATGTAAGGTTTAGGTCTAGGTTTGTTTTTTCTGGTTGTTCTAGCCTCATTTGTTAAAAGAGACTATCCTTTCTCTATTGGGTTGCTTTTGCACCTTTGTCAAAAATCAACTGGCCATATACGTATAGCTCTATTTCAGGATGCTCTATTCCATTCCATTGGTCTGTGTGCCTATCCCTTTGTAAATACACAGTCTTAATTACTCTAACTTTATAGTAAGTCTTTAAAAATCAACTAGAGTGGCTCCTCCTACTTTATTCTTCTTCAGTGTTGGCTATTTATATTAATTTAAAGTATTTATATAAATTTTAGATCAGTTCTCCATAGCTACAAAAAACATCCTACTAGGATTTTGGTTAAATTGCATTAAATTTATAGGTCAATTTGGGGAGAATTGACATCTGTTCTGTATTGAATATTCCAATTCATGAGCATAGTATGTTTTCTCCATTTATTTAGATCATCTTAGATTTTTTTCCATCAGCATTTTATAATTTTTAGCATATAGATCCTGTGCGTGTTTTGTTAGATGTATACATAAGAATTCTATGTTTCCGGAGATACTGTAAATAGTACTGATTTTTTTTTTTTTGAGTTGGAGTCTTACTCTGTTGTCCAGACTGGAGTATAGTGGCTAATTGTTTTATTTATTGTAGAGATGAGGTCTCGCCAAGTTGCCCAGGCTGTTCTTGAACCTGTGAGCTCAGGCAATCCTCTCACCTAGGCCTCCCAAAGTGCTGGGATTACAGGTTTGAGCCACCGTGCCCAGCCTAGTATTGATTTTTTTTTTGAGTTGGAGTCTCACTCTGTCGCCCAGACTGGAGTGCAGTGGCCGCTCCCGGCCACCGCAGCCTCGACCTGCTGGGCTCCAGGGATCCTTCTGCTTCAGCCTTCCGAGTAGCTGGAATTACAGGTGCGCACTACCACACCCGGCTAATTTTTTGATTTATTTAGAGATGAGGTCTCGCTGCCCAGGCGGGTCTCGAACCCGTGGGCTCAGGCAATCCACTCACATCAGCCTCCCAAAGGCGCGGGATTACAGGCTGAGCCACTGAGCCCGGCATAGTATTGATTTTTAAATTTATGTTTCTAACTGTTCATCGCAAGGGTATGAAAATCTAATTGATTTTTGGCTGTTAACTTTGTATCCTGCAACCTTGCTGAACTCACTTTTTAGTCCTAGAAGTTTTTTGTTGTCTGCAAATATAACAGCTGTATTTCTTTTCTTTTTTCTTTTCTTTTTTTTTTGAATAGGAGTCTCACTCTGTCACCCAGGCTAGAGTGCAGTGGCATGCTCACGGCCACTGTAGCCTCAGCCTCCAAAGTAGATGGAAACTACAGGCGTATGCCATCACGCCCAGCTAATTTTTTAATTTATTGTAGAGACGAGGTCTCGCCAAGTTGCCCAGGCTGGTCTCGAACCCCTAGACTCAGGCAATCCTCTTGCCTCTGCTCCCAAAGTGCTATAATTATAGGCATGAACCACTGTGCCTGACTTTTTTTTTTTTTTTTTAGAGAGAGTCTCACTCTGTCACCCATCCTGGAGTGCAGCAGTGTGATCATAGCTAACTGCAGCCTCAACCTCCTGGACTCAAGCAATCCTCCCATCTTAGCCTCCCAAGTAGCTGGGACTACAGATGCACACTGCCAACCTGGCTAATTTTTAAGTATTTTAGAAAGATGGTCTCACTATGTTGCCCAGGCTGGTCTCAAACTCCTGGGCTCAAGCAATACTCCTACCTTGGCCTCCCAAAGTCCTGGGATTACAAGTGTGACCCACCATACCCAGCTCCAATATGAAATTTTAAAATTTATTTTCTTACCTTTTAGCACTGGCTACAACTTCTAGTGCAATGTTGAATCAGGGTGGCAAGAATGGGCATCCTTGCCTTCCTCTCAATCTTAGTGGAAGATCCTTCAGTCTTTTACTGCTGTGAGTCAGCTGTAGGTATTTCATAAATGCCCTTTGTCAGGCTGAGGAAGTTCCTTTCTGTTCCTAGTTTCCTGGGGGTCTTTATCAGAAATATTAGGTGTTGAATTCTGTCAAATGTGTTTTCTTCTTTGATGTGACCATATGTTTTTTCTTTAGGCTGTTAATATGATCAATTACATTGATTGGTTTTCAATTAGATGATAACTTCTTGCTTTGGTGTAGGACTAATCTCCTGAAATAGAAGGTAATGGTCTAGCCTTGGCCTTGTTTTCCGATCCTGGTGTGTTTTGGAGTCACCCTGACATTAGAGAGACCTCTGAGTCTTGCAGTCATCCTTTCATCCAGAGTGGCCCTCAGAACCCAGCTCTGAGGACTGCCATGGGGTCCCTCCTCCCTCTTTCCTGGAGAGAAGTCACTTGCTACCTGGAGGCTGTGACATCACGGGGCAGTGCTTGCTGCTCTATCCCAGGCCCACTTAGTGCCACTGGCACCCCCAGGGCTGGGCAGCTAGAGACCAGACATACTTTCCCCCCATGGGACTGACTGGGTAGACTGTTATTGGTCAGAAAACTTTCCTTATGGACTATGTGGATTTTCACTAATATGCCAGGTTCAGCTTGAGCAAACCAAATAAACTTGGATCACAAGTCACAAATTTGATGAGAAATGGCAGTGTTCTCTGTGGCTTATTTTGTTGCACGTGAACGTGATGCTCAGACCCAGGCCACCCACTATGTTTCATTGTCTGGGTTGCTTTGGAAGAATTGAATTTTTAAATTGACTAGAAATCCATGAATGGGCTGTTTTCTCGCGTACACACACACACACACACACACACACAACACACACACACACACACACACACACACAGCACGCTCTCTCCCACCAGCACCAGGGAGACAGGATCTTGGATGGGAATCTGACTTCTGACTTCTGCCTGCTCTGTTGTTTCTTGGCTTGTCTTTGGTATAAGAACTTCTCACAAGGATGCCACAGAAATTTGAGGGACTTTCCAGGAGCCAAGAACAGGAACGGCCCTGAGATCGCAGCAGAAATATGACTGCTAGACCCAACATTTGACATCTGCTCGTTTGTTTCTGTCAGGATTTTGTTTCCTGGGACTTAAGTTAGTCCTGAAAACAGAGCACGAAAACCAAAGCAAAACCTTACAGCCTCAGTAAGTGGTTTCAGTCTCTTGGTGACAAATTTTCCTGAGTTATTATTTCCACTTAAAATTTCACCAATCTTATAAATCTTAAAAATTAGTTGTCAGAATGGTTCCTTTTTGATACAGACTTTTTCTGATGTGCCTTTTTTTCACTAAATTAAGAGGTTTGCTCTTGTAGTTTCACCCTGGGTGGAGCCTTCTTTTTTGCCCTTTGGGTCATGACTGGGACACTGAATGTCCCTGGAGGGGACACAAGGAAGAGACCCCTCTACCCTGGAGGCTGCCCTCTGAGGGCCCTTCCTCTGCTGAGAAAAGGGGACTGCTTGAGGCCCTGCTTGAAAACAGCGGGCACTGATGAAAGCAAAAGGTCTGCCAGATTTTTGTTTTGGGGGAAGGGGGTTGAGTTGGAGTCTCACTCTGTCACCCAGGCTGGAGGACAGTGGCATGCTCCCTGCCACCGCAGCCTCGGCCTGCTGGGCTCTGGCAATCCTTTCGTCTCAGCCTTCCAAGTAGCCGGAACTACAGGCGCGTGCTACCACGCTCGGCTAATTTTTGATTTATTGTAGAGACGAGGTCTCACCAAGTTGCCCGGGCTAGCCTCGAACCCTCAGGCTCAGGCATTCCTCTCACCTCGGCCTCCCAAAGTGCTGGAATTACAGGCTGAGCCACCGAGCCCGGCCCGGATTTTTAAAATACGAAAAATCAAACATTCTGTCCACGAGGCAGAGAATGTCATTGCAGTATCTCGTCAGGGCATCCGGATCCAGCCTGACGAAAGATGACTTGTGGGTCAAGTTCACATCTGAGCGGTGTCTCTCTGAGCTCTCTCCTACATTAGTGCCCTGACCCATGTTACAGACACTGGGAACAGAGGCTGGGGCTGAAGGAGGGAAGGGTGTGCCTTACAGACTTGCTTCAGGCCTCCAAATGTGGAGTCCATGGTCACACCCTCCACAGAGGCCAGAAGGGTGTGTGCTTCACTTGGAGAGAATTCTCGTCTCTCTCTGGTTCTGTTCAGCTGCAAAAAGAGCTTCTGTAAGTTCAATTAGCCAGGCAGGAGGCGCACACCTGTAGTCCCAGCTACTCAGAAGGCCGAGGCAGGGGGATCGCTTGAGGTCAGGAGTTCGAGACCAGCCTGTGCAACACAATGAGATGCCATCTCTACCAAAAAATGTAAAAATGAACCGGGCATGGTGGCACACACTATAGATAGTCCCAGCTACCCAGGAGACCGAGGCGGGAGGAGCTCTTGAGCTCAGAAGGTCAAGACTGCAATGAGCCATGATCATGCCACGGCACTCTAGTCTGGTCAAGAGAGGGGGCATTCCAAGACGGCCACCATGGAGCAGCAGATCAGTGCCGCTCTCATCTAGCAAACCTCATTTCTGCTGGCATTATCAGAAACACAGCTCCTGTTTAAAAACTCAGACGAGCATCTTGTCCTTGACCGCCAGCATACAGCAGAACAAAAGCAACAAGTTTTGTATCCTTTCCTCAACACGCAAGAAGACGACAGGCAGTGGCTCCGATCAGATGTGTCCAGAAGTTTCCTGTTTCCAGCCGTGCTGAGTCGTGCAGGGAGGAGCCCGAGCACGCCCTCCGCCTCCTGGGGGTGACCTGACTTCCCGCGTTTGCCCCTTCCTGGCGGCCTACGGGGCTGGTGGCCTCCGCACAGCCTCAGAGCTCACAGCAGAATTGTCCCTTACGCATGTCTCTTCCGTGGCCTGGGTCTTGGTGAGTCAGTCGGGCCCTTCTTACCGTGAGCCTGCACATCAGAGAGCTCTGTCCACCTAACACAACAGATCACCGCAAGCAAACACGTGACAGTCATTGCACGTCCCAGCGGCCCGCCTTTGATGCATTTAAGGTGCTGTCTGATGACGAGATCTGTCAACAACACGTCTGCTTTTCCTCTCACTAAAATATTCATCATCGCTTTTAAAAACTTACTAGACCGTCAAGTTTTAAGTTTGCTACATTTGTTAATGATTGACGAGCCAATGTTGACACATTATTGTTGGCGAGAGTCCAAGTCTGCTTAGGGTTCACGTTCTGTGGATGTAGGATGATATCACTTTTGAAGCTGGTTTTGCATTTTTTATTTTTTGCAAATGTGGGAACAGTACCCAGGTTTACACTCAAGAGTATCCCTTTGGAAGATGTCTTGATGTTTTAGTCCCTGGTTTGCATTTAGTGACAAAATTAAAGGCTGTCCCAAGAAAGCACTATTTTGAACTTATTCCGAAGCGTCTCAATGATTCTACCAGAGAAGTCATCATTTTTTCTCTGAAGTGGCATAAACTCACTTGAAAAACTATTATGGGCAACTGTGGACACGTGGATCACTGATCTAGTCATTGATCAGACACCAGCCATTCTCCCAGTTGTTGATCATTTTTTTATTCTCCTGCTGTTTTCTTTGACGGCTCCGTAAGCAAAATGACCACCGTGTGTCCAGAAAAAGGACATTCGTGAGACAACTGATCACATCTGATAAGGACCGTGGGCTGGTGGTAGCGTGCGTGGATCTGTAAGAACTGGTCCACAAACGATCAAGTGACAGGCGCGAGAAGCAGAACTGAATGTAGGCTGAGAAAGAAAAGTTAAGGCAAGCGAAAGTCGCGATGAAAGCCATGAATTCCCCTGCCACGTGGAGGGGGGTCCGACACATGGTCTGAATGCCCATCCCCCGCTGCCAGCCTCTGAGCCCCACTGGTCTCTTCCTACCTGGACCTTTGGGCCTTTCCTTTGGCCAGGCCTAATTCTATGATGTATCGCTCTGCCCTCAAAATTCCAATCAGCCCGCTTTCCTTCTTTTAAAACAACCTGCTTTCTTTATGCAGGCCCCAAAGGGTCATTCTTCATAAGACCCTTTAAGTCTCATTCGCTCCTCCTAGCTTAGAACACAGGGTGACGCGCAGCAGGTGAAAAGTGTCCCCTCTGTCTCCCATCTCCACTTGTGGGTTTTCAGGGAATGTCACTAACCCCTCCTCCCACCTTGGCCACTTCTAGCCCCCAGGAGGCATGGCCCCGTAGCAGATTTTGACAAACGCAGCCTAGAGAAGTGGGTGTCACCATAGCTGACCCTTTGCAGGGGCGACCCCTCTCTAGAAGGTTCTTTTACTGAAGTTATCATAAGTGGAATGTCAGTATTGCCAGGCACTAATGAACGCAGAGGAAGAGAAATCCCTACCCTCCCTTTGCAGTGACACTGTGTGCTCCTTACAACCAAGGTCAAGGTCCAAGTGCAGTCCTTGGTCAAGTAGCTTCCTGCCAGATTGTTACATGAAAAGAAACAGAGTATTTGAGTAACTGGCTAACTTTAATATATTTGGGAGCTTTTTTTTTAGCCGGCGTGGTGGTGCATGCCTGTAGTCCCAGCTGCTCGGGAGGCTGAGGCAGAAGGATCACCTGAGCCCAAGAGGTTGAGGCTGCAGTGAGCTGTGATCATGCTACTGCACTCCAGCCTGGGTGACAGAGTGAGAATCCGACTCAAACAAACACACACAAACAAACTTGTCTTTTCTCTGCTATTTCTCTCTCTCTCTCTCTCTCTCTCTCTCTCTCTCTGTAAGAGACAGGGTCTGGCTATGTCTCCCAGGTTGGAGTGCACCCGATTATAGCTCACTGAACCTGGAACTCCTAGGCTCAAGTGATCCTCCTGCCTCAGCCTCCCAAGTAGCATGCCGGGCTGAGACACTGTATCTCTGATTAGAAATTCTCACATATTTTCTCTTCTCTCCTCCAAGGAGTACTTAAAGCATAGTATCATTTTCCCCATGCTTTCTGTTACTAATTTGTGCAAAAGAAAAAAAATGATATTAGGCCAATAAAAAGGAAAGCCTGATGCATTGCACAAAATCCAAAATAAAGATCAAGCTTCTAATAAGTCAAGAAATAGATGCACACACATATAGAGACAAGGGGGATACCCCAACATGGAATTTATTAATAAAAAATTGTGTCTTTATTCTTACATGTTGAAACTTCAGTCACCTTCGAAGTCCTCTCCATGCGATGCAATACACTATCGAGCCACTTTTTCACGACTCAAAAGTTTTTGAATTCATCAACTTTGATGCTTTTTAGTGTTTCTGCTGTTTTTTTGTTTCATCTCTTCCACATCAGAAAAATGTTTCCCTTTGAGGACTTTTTATTTTATTTTATTTTATTTATTTTTTGAGTCGGAGTCTCACTCTGTCGCCCAGACTAGAGTGCAGTGGCCGCTCCCGGCCACCGCAGCCTCGACCTGCTGGGCTCCGGCGATCCTTCTGCCTCAACCTTCCAAGCAGCCGGAACACAGGCATGCGCTACCATGCCTAGCTAATTTTTTGATTTATTGTAGAGACGAAGTCTCGCCAAGTTGCCCAGTCTGGTCTCAAGCCCGCGGGCTCAGGCAATCCACTCACCTAAGCCTCCCAAAGTGCTAGGATTACAGGCTGAGCCACCGAGCCCAGTCGAGGACTTTTTAAATCAGGGAAAGAAAAAAAGTCGCTGGATGAATAAGGAGGGTGAATAGGGAGGGTGGGGTACAGGGGTGAAACCGTTTGGGTCAAAAACAGCTCCATGTGGGCAAGCGGCTTGTAAATCACCCATCATGAAATGGGCAAATGCGTTGAAAGAATCTCCAAAAAAATTCACGGAAGCCAAATGCAGCCTCTCACAACGCTAGCTGGTGCTGATGGGTTCTTAGAACACTTACCTAGTGGGGGAAGCCTGGACTACAAGGGGTCTGCCCTCCAAAAATAATGCCGTTTTTTGGGGGTATACATACACAGACGTATTAAACACAGATGGTGTGTGTGTGTAGACGCACATCTATATGATGCTCAGATGTGAAGAGAACCACCAGGAGATGGAAACACCGAAATTACTTTAGGGACCGTTGTCCGCACGGGGATGCCGCCGCTGGTTTGGGTCCTTGACTCTTCCATGCTGTTTGATGTGTGGTCCTGCTTGCGTGTAGCCGTTGGTAACAATGTTTAAGATATCAGAGAATCCAAGCCCCGCGGTCCAGTGGCTCACGCCTGTAATCCCGGCACTTTGGGAGGCCGAGGGAGGAGGATCGTTTGAGCTCAGGAACTCGAGACCAGCCTGGGCAACATAGCAAGACCCTGTCTCCACACACACACACACACACACACACACACACACACACACACACACACACACACACATTTATTAAAAAATAAGAAAAACGTAAAAACTAGATTCCACCCAAATGTAAAACTCACTTAAAATTTTAGGCATCTTTAAAGATTAAACAGTAACTTCCCCCAGCCACTAGGAGGACGGATGGAGGCGTTTGCACGTGCGCCGTAAGAAGGACGTCGGGTCTCCCAGGAAGCCCGCCACCTCGCGTCCAAGTGCGGGCGCTGCTTTCCGGGGGTCCTGGACACGCCCCGTGCCGGGCTGGGAAGGTGGTGCCGCGCCTGGCGCTGCGCCTTCGCCCGACTCCGCGATCCTCCTCAGCCTCTGGCCTCGGGGCTTTACCGGAGACACGTTGGGAGGTTCCACCGTGCAGTAACTTAATTTTCTGTGTCAGTGGGCTTTTTCAAGCCATATCTTACAGCTTGGGGTTTTTGAGATGATACAAACGCAAATCTCGTTTTGTCTTTTTCCCGCAACATTCACAAACCCAGGAATTTTAGCGGTCGCGGCTGGAGTGCATTGCAGGGGCACGCTCATGGCCACCCCACTGCTGACCTGCTGGGCTCCGGCGATCCTTCCGCCTCAGCCTTCCAAGCAGCCGGAACTGCAGATGCGTGCTACCACGCCCGGGTCGTTTTTGATTTATTGTAGACACACGAGGTCTCGCCAAGTTGCCCGGGCTGGTCTCGAACCCGTGGGCTCAGGGAATCTACTCGCCTCGGCCTCCCAAAGTGCTGGGATGACAGGCTTGAGCCACTGCGCCCTGCCTAGTGGTCACTCTTAAGTGTGGTGTCCCCAGAACCCTTTCGGGGGCCCACGAGGTCAAAGCTATTTTAATAGTAACACTGTCATTAATTGCCTCTTGCCCTGTGTTGACGTTTGCACTGATTATGCAGAATCAACACGGTTCAAACAGCTGAGCCTTAGCACAAGTCAAGGCAGGGGGCTTGAGGCTCAGGCAGGAGGATTGCTTGAGGTCAGGAGTGTGAGGCCAGCCTGGGCAACACAGAGAGACCCCATCTCTACTAAAAATAAAAAAATTAGCTGGGCCTGGTGGTGCATGCCTCTAGTCCTAGCTACTCAGAAGGCTGAGACAGGAGGATTACTTGAGCCCAAGAGTTCATGAGTACAGTGAGCTATGCACCCCAGCCTGGGCGACGGTGACACCAAAAAAAAAAAAAAAATGGCAGAGGCATCAAGTTGTCCTAGAAGTCACAAGCACTCACACTTAAAGAATTTTTTTTTTTTTTGCCCCACGCGGTGGCTCACACCTGTAATCCCAGCACTTTGGGAGGCCGATGCAAGAGGACTGCCTGGGCCCAGGGTTCAAGACCAGCCTGGACAACTTGACAAGACCTCATCTCTACAATAAATCAAAAAAATAGCTGGGGGTGGTGGTGCGTGCCTGTGGTTCCAAGTACTTGGAAGGCTGAGGTAGAAGGATTTCCTGTGCCCAGCAGGTCGAGGCTGCGGTGGCTGTGAGCAGGTCTCTGCCCTCCAGCCTGGGCAGCAGAGTGAGACTCCAACTCAAAAAAAAACTTTAAAAAAAAAAAGTCTTTTTAAACAAGAGGGAGAAAAAAAATCCTAGTTTTATTAAAGAATGTCCTGATGAAGCAGTAGTAATTATTTATTCTTTTAAATTTCAATCATTGAATATACCTCTCTTCATTATTCTGTGTGATGAACTGGGAAATCTACCAAAGTATGAGATCGTCTCCAGGAAAAGCTTGATGCGCTTGTTTGAGTTGTGGGCAGAACTAGTCAGTGTTTTCATAAAACTCCACTTTTGCTTGAAAAAATGGCAAACTGTGATTATTCAGGATCAGGTATTTGGCAGACATTTTCTCAAAAATGAACAAAGTAAGCCTGACATACTACAGAAGACAGCAAGTAGGTTTTTGTTGCCAATGATAAAATTCAAGTTTTCAAACAAAAATAATGAGAATTTTGGAAAACTTGAGTCTGCTACCAGGAACCGGACAACTTCTCAATAGAAGTTGTCAATAACTCAATAACTTTTCTGGCCGGGTAGGGTAGCTCACACCTATAATCCCAGCACTTTTGGAGACTGAGGTAGATGGATTGCCTAGATGGACTGAGGTAGATGAATCGCCAGGAGAATTGTTTGAGCCCAGGAATTTGAAACCAGCCAGGGCAGCATAGTGAGACCTCGTCTCTGCAAAAAAAATTAAAAAATTAACAGCGTGGTGGCTCATGCCTGTAGCCCCAGCTACTCAGGAGGCTGAAGCGGGTGGACTGCCTGAGCCCCGGAGTTCAAGGTTGCAGTGAGCTATAATCACACCACTGCACTCCAGCTTTGGTGACAGAGCAAGACTCTGATTCGAAAACATAAATAAAATAAACAAAATGAGTCTTCTGATGAGCTTGGTTGTAACATTAACAAATGTGATTTCTTGATACTGTTTAATGAAATACATCAATGTTTGAAAAACATTGTGAACCCATATTTTCCAAGTGACCAATGAACACTATTACAAAACTATACCGATCTGTAAGAGATTCATTCAAATTGCAAGAGAGACTAATATATATTTAAATTAGTTATATTTATTTATTTCCTTTCTTCTCCTTCTTCTTCTTTTGAGTTGGATTCTCACTCTGTTGTCCTGGCTGGAGTGCAACCTGGCAACCACTAATCTGCTTTCTGTCTCTGTAGATTTGCTTGTTCTGGACATTTCATATAAATGGAATCCTGTGTTATGTGGTCGTTTGTGACAGGCTCTTCCATCCGCTTGTTTTCAAAACTCATCTATTGTGTCACATGTTTCAGTGCTTCCTTCCCTTTTGTGGCTAAATAATATTCCAGTGTATGGGTGGACCACATTTTGTTGATCCATATGTCAATGGAAACTTGGATTTTTCCATTTTTTGGCACATTGGGTATGTGGTTTCACTGCCTTCTGGCCTCCATGGTTTCTGATTAAAAATCAGCCGTTACTCTTATTAGGGAATCCCTTGTTTGTGATGCATTGCTTCTCTCTTATTGCCCTCAGCGTTCTCTTTTCATCTTTGTCTTTCAATAGTTTGATTATAATGTATCTTGGTGTGAGTTTCTTGGAGTTAATACTTCTTGAGGTTCATTGAGATTTTTGAATGTGTAGGTTTAGTTCTTTCATCAAATGTGGACATCTTTAGCCTTCATACATTTCTTCTTCAATTACACCTTCATCCTCTTTCTCTCTCTCCTCTCCTGGGACTCCAGTGTGTGTTTGGTGGTGTGCTTAATGGCATCCCTGGATTTCTTAGGCTCAGCTCATTTTTCTTCATTCTTTCTCTTTCTGCTTCTCAAACTGAGTGATCCCAAGTGACCCGTCTTCAAGTTCCCTGATTCTTTCCTCTGCCTCCTCAAATCTGCTGTTGAAACTCTACTAGTGATTTTTTTTTTTTTAATTTCAGTTATTGTACTTTCAACTCTAGAATTTCTATTTGGTTCCACTTTACAATCCTGTCTCCTTATTGATATTTCTGTTTGGTGAGACATTTTTTACATAGTTGATTTAAACACTTTGTATCATAAATCCAGCGTCTGGGCTTTCTCAGGGACAGTTCTGTTTCTTTCTCTTTTGTGTGTGTATTTGAGTCATACTTTCTCGCTTGTTTGCATGCCTCATTTTTTTTGGTAGAAAACTGGATATTTTAAATGTTATAATGTGGCAACTCTGGATATCAAGTTCTTCCTTCACCCCCAGGGTTTGTTGTTGCTGCTAATAGTTGTTGTTGACTATTTTTTTAACGACTTTCTCAACTAATTTTGTAAAATCTGTATACTTTGTCATGTGTGGCACTGAAATCCCTACTGGTCTAGTGTGGTGGTCAGCTAGTGATTGGACAGGGGTTTCCTTAAAAATGTCCAAGTTTTGGCTGCTTTTTCTTGATTAAGGATTCACCTGGTTGCTATAGCATTGTTATGAGTTCCCAGAATTTAGATAAGGTTGATTCGGATTGTTTTTGCCTGTGTGTCCACTGCTCCAGTGAGGGGATGGATTTCGGAGTCCCCTACTCTGCCATTTTCACTGATGTTACATCAAGACTAATGGATATTCATGTAATGAGTACGAAAAACTCATTGAGGTAGTTTTAGATTCCACATGGCAGCTCACTTTTACAAAACCACCAATTGTCATGTGTTGGTGTCGTATCAGAGAAAAATAGCCACAATTACCTAAACAGGTAAAGACAGGGTCTCGCTGTGTTGCCCTGGCTCGTCTTAATCTCCTGGCCTCAAGTGATCCTCCCCCCTTGGCCTCCCAAAGTGCTGGGATTACAAGCATGAGCCATTGTACCTGGCCTAAAAAGGCTATTAAAACACTGCTCCCTTACTGACTATATATTTGCAGGAGAGTAGATTTTTTTCATATGCCCTAATTAAAACAGCATGTGGTAATAGATGGGACTACAATAACACATGCTTAGATCCCAGTGACTTTGTAAAGACATTAAAAAAAATTAGACTCTAACTTTTTTGAATTTGGAAAATGCAGCTGTTCTTCACTTAAAAGCATTATATTAACCTATAATGGATTCGTTCTTTTTATTTATTTATTTATTTTTGGAGTTGGAGTCTCACTCCTTTGCCTAGGCTGGAGTGCAGCGGCATGCACGCTCACGGCCACCCCAGCCTTGACCTGCTGGGCTCCAGCGATCCTTCCAAGTAGCCTGAACTACAGGTACGTGCTACCACGCCTGACTATTTTTTATTTTATCGTAGAGATGAGGTCTTGCCAAGTTTCCCGAGCTGGTCTCGAACCCTCAGGCTTAGGCAATCCACTCGCCTCGGCCTCCCAAAGTGCTGGGATGGCAGGCTGAGCCACCGAGCCCAGCCAGATTTGTTCTTTTAATGAATTAATACATAGATTTAAAATTTTTTTTCATTTTAATATTAATATGGAAAATATCAATAGATTTAATTCTTAAAGACAAAACCTCTTTTTGGGGGGAGATCTCAAAAATTGTTGATGGCGTGAGGGGTTATTGGACCAAATGCTTGAGACCCGCCATGTTGGAGAGATGGTTGTCTTCTCTCCCTTTCCTGTTTGCTGGGGATGGAGACAAGACCCTCCAAGAATGGGGCCGACTTCAGAGTCGTGCGGTCTCGTCTCAGGCACCCATTAGGTAGGCAGCGATCCATGCGCCACAGAGTAGGCAACCTCACCTACACCCCGGAGCTGAGAGATGGGACAGGTATCCTGACCTCCCTCCCCCTGGTCCTCCCCTGCGCCTTCTGCTTTTCTGAAAGGGGACACCGACGTCCTCTTCGGCCAGAGTGAGCGTGGATTATGAGAGAGAACAGAACCATGTGGTCTGAGAGGCCATGGGAGAAGTGGTCACCCTCTCACCCTTGAACTTGGCTCTGGGGAACCTGGGCTCTGGATGACATACTCGACCTGTTTTATGCAGAAGTGCCGTTGAAGTCGCAGCCCTCCTTGGTGCTTGAGGAAAGGAGGATTGTACTGTAGGTGGCTTTCTTCCATGACAGCTCTCTGGCCATCAGGGCGGGCTCAGCACATTGTAAATTTCTGTTCTCCCACGTTCAAGTTCAGGTCAGATTTGACCCATACAAATACAGTGACAGCTGCACCCAGCCAGGTGCTTCCTCCTTTGCACAGACCAGCTGCCTACCTCTCCTCTCCACCTTTGACAGGTCTTTTAGGGTCCAACTCAAAAGCCCCCTTCCTCCAGGAAGACCTGCCGTTAGCTACCCTGGCATTCTGTTCCAGGACTCTGGTGTCTTTTCCACACAACCCTCTTTGCACACTTCTTACATGTTCAGGAGCTGATCTCCGTGACTGTGACCGTAGCCAGTGGCCCAGAGTCTGATACCTCCCAATGGCAGGGTCTGTGTCTTTGACCTCTTTGGTGTTCCCTGAAGCATCCAGCAGTGGGGAGACCCTGGGCTTTGTGATGGGAAGGACTGGCCAGGAAGTCAAGGCCACCATCTGTCCTTGACCTCGGTCCCCGATTCCCCCTGGCAACAGATGTGGTGGGGAGAGGAGCGGGTGACTCCCATGCTGGCTTTGTTAACACTTGAATTCATGCAGCAACTACACATTAACATGTCACATGCATGTGCACATGCGTATGTCGTGTTAAAACTCAGTGGCGAGTATCTATAATAGGACTTCATTCTGCTGCTTGCGCTGGACGGGCTCTGGACTCCTTTGCATGTGACAGAGTGACACTCCCTGCCCCGGCTTTAACACATAGCTTAACTTCACCACTTACCTTGCCTGCGTGAGCCTCGGTTTTATTTGTAGGAGCTTGAATCATTATTTGGATATTAATAAAAACAAATCTTGGCTGATGCTAACATCTGATTTCCTTTTTTTTTTTCCATTTTGTTTTGTTTTGTTTCTGCACACATTTTCTTTAGCTTGAAATGGCGATTGAAAACCTCCAAAAAAGCGAAGGAGTCACCTCACACAAAAGCGGTTTACTCAACAGCCATGTAAGTGTGTGTCTGACTGGCCACCCACCCCTGCTCTGCTTGTAACCTGCACAGATATTTTCAAACAAATGGAGACAACAACATGATCCCTTTACAGTGTTGAAAGCGGTAGGGGAAAGCCAACCTAGAATTCGACATCCTGCAAAAATATCCATCCACAGTGAAGGGATAGGCCGGGCATGGCGGCGCACGCTGTAATCCCAGCACTTTGGAAGGCTGAAGCAGGAGGATTTCTTAAGCCCAGGAGTTTGAGGTCAGCCTGGGCAACATAACGAGACCCTGTCTCTCCAACAAATCAAAAACCTAGCCAGGCTTGGTGGTACACGCCTGTAGTCTCAGCTATTCGGGAGGCTGAGGCAGAGGGAGCGCTTGAGCACAGGAGGTTGAGGCTGCGATGAGCCGTGATCATGTCACTGTACTCCAGGCTGGGTGACAGAGTGAGACCCTGTCTTTTGGAGAAATAGATTCTCTATTGATAAAAGATAGATCATGGCCGGGCTCCGTGGCTCAGCCTATAATTCCAGCACTTTGGGAGGCCGAGGTGAGTGGATTGCCTGAGTCTGCGGGTTTGAGACCCACCCGGGCAACTTGGTGAGACCTCATCTCTACAATAAATCAAAAACTAGCCGGGCGTGGTAGCGCATGCCTGTAATTCCGGCTACTTGGAAGGCTGAGGCGGAAAGATCGCTGGAGCCCGGCAGGTCGAGGCTGCGGTGGCCGGGAGCGGCCGCTGCACTCCAGTCTGGGCAACCGAGTGAGACTCCAACTCAAAAAAAAAAAAAAAAAAAGATAGATCATAACAGCAGCTACCTCTTAGGGTTACTATAGGAATTAAATTATGTAGTATATGTAAAATACTCCCAACAGCGCCCAGCAAGCAATGAGCAGGGTAGTTACACACTAAAAATACAAACAATACTAAAATAAGCAACAGCAATACAAAAGAGAGAGAAAATGACATAACATCAGGAGTGCCAGGAAGACTTTTAGCTAATTTTCCTGGGATCGGCTCTTTATACTTTTCTCAATTACCAGAAATGGTAATTGAGAAAAGTATAAAGTAACACATTCCTGCTGACTTTTGCTGTATGAGTTCTTTCTCTGTTGCTTGTCTCATGGGAGAAAGTCGTGACCGTAGATGCCATCAGGAGGGCGTGGACGTCCCGGCTCTGCCAGTCTCGTGGCAGGACGGGAACGCAGGGGGTGGCAGGGGTGGCTGGTCAGATTCCTCATTTCCAGGGACAGTTGAGATGGCAAGTTCTGGCCTCCCCAGACCTGTCCCTTTGATTTCACTCTTCCAGATGCTCTCGAGTCGCTTTGCACATACCTGGAAATGGGTTCACCTTTTAAAACTAGGACAGGCCTTGTGGTCTGACACGCCTCTAGCAGTTTACTCCCCTAGACTAAAACTGGGATCTGACCTTCTCTTGAGAATCAAACATCAAAGACAAGCACATCCCCTTCGGGCGAATCCGATCCCAACTGTGACCCCAGCATGACTTTGGTGTGGCCGAAGAGAGTAAGGGATTCCGGGGCAGAAGCTGACCTGGGAAGGGTCCAGAAACCTGGGTTTGTGGATGGGGCCCAGGCGAGGCTGGCTGCTCGGGGCAGTGCCTGATGAGAGCTCTGCCCCAACCACCGAGCGCCGGTCACTCGAAGAAATAGAAATATTTCCTCTGTGGCTTGTCTTGAAGCAAAGAAAAGGTGAAGGGGGAGGGAGCATGTCAGGTCAGGCCCCTGCTCGGTTTCTGGGCCGGGTGGGAGGTGGCCATCTTGTCACCCGTCACGTCACTGCTGAATGGTGTCCCTCCTGTGAGCAGGTCTGGGGTGGCGGGACATCTCCAGTGTGTGCCTGGAGAGAAGACACCCCTGTCCTCTTGTCTTAACCTCAGAGCCCGTGTATAGAAAAGTCTGCAGGGCCGCATCCGCTATCCAACAAGGATCCGGGGTCTTCAGCTTAGAGGCAAACACATGTGGCCACATGGCCGCCTGCGGGGCCCAGGGGTGAGGCTAGCCCCGTGGGGAGACACCACGAAAGACAGGCAGAGTGGCACCACGGGAGAGTGGAAATGCCTCTGGGGAGCAGCCATGAGCGCTTGCCTCTGGCTGTGATGCTTGGTTTAACCAGCGTCACTGAGGGAGCAGACTCCTTGGGGCGGTCCCTGCAGAGTCGCATGCCAGCTTGGCTCTTCTAGCAGGTCAAGTCTCCCGTCCTGCTTTCATGCTGGTGACCTGTTGTTTCTTCTGTCACGAGCTGTGATAAATAGGATTTAAGCCTTGGTGACTTAGAAGCAATAAAGGTAAAAATAAGATCCTTCTATAAAGCCTGCCACAGACCCTGGGGACTGGCACACTGGATGTCATTTTGGCAAATGTGTGAGCCAGAGAGGAAGAAGTTAAAAAGAACGTGACCTCTGCTAGCTGGGGACAGCGCGCCTTCTGCCCGCCTGCGCGTCTGCGCGTGCTTGAGACGTTTGTCCTGGGGCTGCCTGGGGCTTCCTGTGACTGAGATGGCTCTGGTGGTGGGCAGCGGCCTTCTGGAGGTCTGGGGGGTCACAGCCACAGACCCGCCTTCTTTGCCAGCTCAGCTCAGGGGCAGACGAGCCTGGGCAGCTGTGCCTTGTGAACCTGTTTTCCCAGTGACCTCCCAGACCTCCCCTCTCGGAGAGCCCTGGTCAGGGTGTCCCACCCACAGTGGGGTCATGCGTGCCTCTTCCCTGCTGTCACTTGGTGACAGTGTCTACTGTGTGCAGAGCTCTGGCTGGGTCGGTACCGAACGTAGGGAGCAAAAAAGGAGAGTCACTCCAGGGAGCTTAGCATTGAGGGCAAAGCAGTGGAATGTGTGGACAGGAACCCACAGAGGTCCCCGGAGGAGCAGGTTACCGTGTTCCTCGGGGATGGCTTCCTCCGTCTGGTGGGGGGGTGGGAGGAGCTAGTTGCCTGAGCCTGTCAGATGTCTCCCAGACCAACTCTCCACAGACTTCCCAGGCTGGCCCCGGGGACTCAGACCCAGGGGTCTGCAGGGCCTGGGCTCTGCACGTTGGAAGAACATTCCAGCCAGCTGACGGTCAGCCTGGTGTGGGAGCCCCAGGAAGTAGGTGGCCCAGAGCAGGCACTCAACAGGGAGGGCAGAATCTGGTAGCTTGGAAACAGGGAGACCCATTCAGAGGAAAGAGCTGGGGCTGGGGCGAAACCCTTCTCCACCCATCCGGGTGTCACTGCAGCACCTGTCTGAAGGCAGCCCAGGCCTCGGTAAAGGTCCAGCCTCGATCAGAAGAGGCAGCCTCAGTGCCCGGGAGGCACTGGACTCCCTGACCCTACAGCAGGTGCACCAAGCCACAGTCCCGAGAGGTGGTCACTGTCTAAATTAAACTCTCATTAGTTCCACACTTGGGGAGAAGGTGCCGCCTTGAGATGAACTGTATTCAAGTTATATGGCATGTAGGTTGTTCTTTTTTATTTAGAAAAAAAAAATTAGCTAGCAAAGACTCAGTGAGGACATTTTGTTTTTTAAATCAAGAAGCACAGGCTGGGTGCGGTGGCTCACGCCTGTAATCCCAGCACTTTGGGGGGCCAAGGTGGGAAGTCACTGGAGCCCAGGAGTTCAAGACCACCCCGGGCAACATAGCGAGAGCTCGTCCCTACAAAAAATAAAAAATTACCTGGGTGTGGTGGCGTGCGCCTGTAGTCCCAGCTACTTGGTAGGCTGGATCACCTGAGCCCAGGAGGTAGAGGCTGCGGTGAGCCATGAGCGTGCCACTGCACTCCAGCCTGGGCAACAGAGTGAGACCCTTACTCAAACAAACAAACAAGCAAATAAGCAAAATTGTCAAAGGTCATTTAGCCTTCAGCCGGTGGCCCACAGAAGCCTGGACAATGCTGTCACCTGCAGACAAGGGCGAGGTTACTAGAGCTGGCCGCTCCCTGGGCGGTGCCCTGGTCTACAAGTCACTCTGGCCGTGACCCATTCCTGTTCTCGCTCAGTCTTCCTGTCCATCTCCCCAGCTCGCCAACTCACCCGGGCTACTTGGACTCGCCCGCCTGCGGCTGGGGTAGTGTCTCGGCGCAGCACGTGACTTAAGCCTTCCACCATCGCCCCACTCAGGCGGGGCAGCCGTCCTGCCAGGTGCTCAGGCCCTGGCCCCAGCTTGTGCCTGCTCCCATCTCCGCCACACAGCCACCGCCCGGCCACCACCATCTCCCCATGGATTTTCAGCCACCTCCTGCCAGCCTTTCCCCAGCTTCCAGACCCTTCTCCTGGCAGCACCAGAGTGACCCTCCTGGAGCCCCAGATCATGGCGCTGCTCTGCACAGAAAGCCCCAGGGCTCCCACAGCTCTCCAAGGAGAAGCCAGCGTTGCCAAAGAGCCTCCCCTCTCTGCCTTTCCCTCCTCCCTCCCTCTCCAGCCACACGGGCCTCCTCACTGTGCCCCCCAAATGCCAGGTGAAGTCCTGCCCCAGGGCCTTCGCACAAGCCGTGCCCTCTGCATGGAGTTCTTGTCCTCAAGGCTCCTCCCTCACCTCCTTCCGTCCTTACTCAGCACCGACTCCACAAAGCCTGGCCAGACACCCCCACCCAATCTGAAAGTCATTCTCCCTCCACTTCCCTCCATGCCAAGCTCCTGGTACCTATGCCCGGGGTAATTTCTCTCATGGCACTTAGCACCTTCTCTTACTTGGTTCCGTTTACCTGTTTATCGTGAGTGGGTGAGAATGGATGCTTCGGGGGGCAAGGGGTTGCATTTTATTCGCCGCTGCATCCCCAGCCCCCAAAACAGGGCCTAGCTTCATCAGCTCTTAGTAAACATTTGCAGGTGGATGAAAGGGTGGGTGTTCTCAGAGCACACACGGGCGCTTGGGAGAGCTGCCCAACCAGTTAGAATCGAACTCGCCACCAGCCAGTGAGGGACCAGGGTCAGGCAAATCTGCCCCAAAGAGCAGAAACGAGTATCTTAGAAGACACAGGGGCCAGATGGGTGGGCACAGGTCTTGCTCTTCCACTTGTAGGTGAAGATATCTATCCCTAGGTCTGTGCCAGCAGAGAGCCCCAATCCACTGGGGGCGTGGGGGTAGGAGGTTCCCCCTAAAGAGAAGGATTTGATCCATTTCATCAGGAGGTGTGCTATCCCGACAGATCATGCAAATGTGGATAAACGTACTTTTTCTTGGAAAGCATTTTCTTTATTCATGTTTGACATAGTGCCGAGTGCAATGGCTCACGCCTATAATGCAGCAGTTCGGGAGGCCAAGTCAGGAGAATCGCTTAAGGCCAGGAGTTCAAGACCAGCCTGGGCAACAGACTGAAGCACCGTCTCTATAAACCATTCAAAAATTAGCTGGGCACGGTGGTGCATACCTATAGTCCCAGCTACTTGGGAGGGGATCGCCGGAGCCCAGAAGGTCGAGGCTGCAGTGAGCTATGATCACACCACTGGACTCCAGCCTGGGCAGGAGGCAAACCAGACCTTGCCTCTAATGAGTGAATGAATGAATGAATAAATAACCACATAAAAATAGTGCAAGCATAGGCAGGCAGAACTGCGAGGCATCCCTAAACTGGAAAGGCAGTCCTGGTCAACGTTCTCCCTTTCCTTGTGTGAATCTCCGGAGGCCCTGAAGTTGAATAATTGACACTGGGGAAGAGAGACTGGACCCTCGTGGTCAGTTTAACCACCTGTTAGATGCTCATCTTGGGTCAGCTACAACACTGGGTGTGGGGTCCAGAACGAGTCTCTCAGCCTGCCAGTGAGTATGGCTCGTGGGCGGAGTCTGTAAGCACGCCCTGCTTCTGTTACAGCCCAACCAGGTCCTGACGCCCGCTGCCCAGAAAACCAAGACTGTCACAGCTATTACAGCTTCTAAAGAGCTTAATATCGCAAAGCCACTGAGTGAGGAGGGTGCCTCCCTGAGAACTCAGAGGCCAGGGTTTTTCAAGGGGATTTGGTGGGTGGGGGGCTAGGGACTGCTGACTGGCGGGAGAGGATGTCGTGAGCGGTGTTGCAACTGTCTTCGTGTCACAGACCCAGTTTCTGGGGAGCCAGCTCCTTGGTATGTGTCCTCGGTCTGGGTGGGGTCGTGGGTCCACCAGTGTGAGTTCTGAAAAACATCTCAAGCGCCACTCAGGTTTTATAACAGGGAGGCTGTCTATAAGGCAGCTCTTGGACCATCAGCCACTGATGGTCAGCCACACGGAGACTGCTGTGTGGGAGGAGGAATCCCAGGAGGTTAGGGCTGCTCGCACCCTTCAGTGGATAAAGATCCAAGATGCCGCCAGGGATCCTGGGTCTTAGGTCATTGTTTAAGGGAAAGTCAACTGCTCCTCATTGAATTACAAGCAATCTTCGAAAGAATGAATTTGTTTTGAGTCGAAGTGTCACTCTGTCGCCCAGGCTGGAGTGCAGTGGCACGCTCGCAGGTACCACAGCCTCCACCAGCTGGGCTCAGGCGATCCTTCCGCCTCAGTCCTCCAGGTAGCCAGAACTACAGGCATACGCCGCCATGCCTGGCTAATTTTTGATTCATTGTAGGGACGAGGTCACCAAGTTGCCCAGGCTGGTCTCGAACCCTGGGCTCAGGCAGTCTTCTCACCTCGGCCTCCCAAAGTGCTGGAATTACGGGCTGAGCCACCACGCCCAGCCAGATTTGTTAATTTCTAGTCGTGGCTGCACCCTCATGGGCTCAGGTCTCTTTTAGTTTTTCTACCCATGACCTTTGCCAGTTTCGTAGAGGCAGTTTCACCTCAGCTCTCGTCCATTTCCCTTCCAGGGAGCTAGTTTGCCAGCAGACGAGAGAGAAATGGATCTGATTGTTCTGGCAGAGTCAGCCCTCTGGAGTTTCTTTCTAAGGCTCAGGAAGGACAATCATGCACCCTTTTACTGTCATGATCAGCACGATTACCCAAAGAGTTGTTTATAGTAGATGCGGTCATCTTTTCCACAGGCTTCTTTTTACGTATGAACCAGTCCTATCCAACTGGCAGACAGGGTCTTAGATTCTAATACTCAGGACTCCTAGTCGCGTGATCCTAACAGCTCGCATCCCCCCCAAATCTGGCCTCAAGCTCGTACCCTGATCATTCACGTCGTGCGTTGGCCCCTTGAGACACATGGCTACTGCCCTGCCTCCTGCCGCCCATGGGGACGCCCTCAGAAGGGGTACCTGCCCGCCCCCAGCCTGCGTGTCCAGACTCTCCGCACGCTCCCCAAGGGTCGGGGTACCCCTTTCCTCATGGTCCGTCTCTCTCACTGCCAGACTCAGGCTCCCCCAAGATCCTGGCTCTGGCTCCGCCCTCAGGGAGCCCTCTGGGTTGGGCGGAAGGTCGGGCAATAAATAGGGGAAGGCAGTGTGAAAGGAACCCTGCTGGGTTCAGGGCCCAGCAAACACCAGCCCCTTCAAGCCCCACTCCAGCACCAAGAGACCATCAGAGGGGATGGGAGGTGCCTAGAACCGAATCGCCCCATCCTGCTGGCTCCACTAAGCAGGGACTGGCCTGCAGCCGCAAGGAAGAGAATCTCCTCACACTCAGGGCATCGGAGGGGCCGCCCTGACAGCACAAGCGGGGCAGAGCCCAGCCAGACGCGAGACGCCTGGGCCGACCCAGCTCCTCCCCCAGACCTTCTGAGCATGTGTCCCTGAGCGTCCCCAGAGCGAGGGCAGGGAAGGACTGGGCAGAGTGGCCGGGCGAGGCCCAGCAGGAACATGCGCCGAGAGGTCAAGGCTGTGGCTCAGGATGGAACAGAGCTCTGGGTGGGCAGAGCCCAAGCTCAAGGATAATGAGAAAGGCCCCCACAGGGGGCAGACTTCTTCATTTGCCCTTTTGGGAAAACAGCATTAGATTGTAGCTGACGGCAGCCTCGATTTTGTGGGCTCAGGCAGTCCTCCAGCCGCAGCCTCCTGGGTAGCTGGGAGTATAGGCACCACTATGCCTGGCTAATTTTTTGATTTTTTTGTAGAGACAAGGTCTCGCCATGTTTCCCAGGCTGGTCTCGAACTCCTGGGCTCAGGCGATCCTCCCAACCCAGCCTCCCAGAGGGCTGGGATGACAGGCGTGAGCCACCACGCCTGGCCGGCCTCTGTCACAACCCTTCCAACAACAGAGCGCGGTGCTGATGGGCCCACCAGGTTTTCCTTGCTCTTGGTGACTCTCTGGGCATCAGAATTCCCACGCCCGTGCGATTAAGAAACATTTGGTGTTTCAACACTATCTGGTGGTGTGTGGGTGTTTAAATGATTACGGAGTCAAAACCTAATAGGTCTCAATCCCCTGCAGATGTTAATAAAATAAGTGAAGGAACCCGACCCCCAGGCTGAAAACGGAAGGGGTCAATTCAGGAATGAAAACCAGTCACTCATTCCTGAGCTTAGAGGCGCAGATCAGTGACAGTCAAGGTGGTTTCCCCATCGCGTCGGTAGCCAAGGGCAGCAAGCCATTCCGAGTGTCTCTTGGGATTTTGACAACAGCAAAGGTGTCGTTGTGTGTGCAGCTCCAGTGGCTGTTAGATAACTACGAGACGGCGGAAGGCGTGAGTCTGCCCCGAAGTTCCCTCTACAACCACTACCTTCGTCACTGCCAGGAGCACAAGCTGGACCCGGTGAACGCCGCCTCCTTTGGGAAACTGATCCGCTCTGTGTTCATGGGGCTGAGGACGCGGCGGCTGGGCACCAGGTGGGTAGACGGGGCGGAGGAAGCCGAGTGCGTGGCCACCCCCGCGACACCCATCTTCCCTCTTCCTTTATCCAGAAATAGGGCTTCCTCCTCCTGTCGGCGTGTCCTGACCTGCAGCTGCTGTGAACTTGCAGTCGCACAGAGTTAGCAATGGTGTCGGCCGTGGCCGGGCATGACCATGCTGGCTGGGGCCTGGCGACAGGACGTGGGGGTTCACTCTGGTCTTCTCTCTCCTTTTGGAATCTCCCACGACCACAAGTTTGTTTTGTTTTGTTTTGTTTTTTGAGGTGAAGTCTCACTCTGTCACCCAGACCGGAGTGCAATGGCCGCTCCCGGCCACCGCAGCCTCGACCTGCCGGGCTCTGGCGATCCTCCCACCTCAGCCTTCCAAGTAGCTGGAACTACAGGCACGCATTACCACGCCCGGCTAATTTTTGATTTATTGTAGAGATGAGGTCTCGTCAAGTTGCCCAGGCGGGTCTCGAACCCGCGGGCTCAGGCAATCCACTCACCTCGGCCTCCCAAAGTGCTGGGATGACAGGCTGAGCCACCGAGCCCGGCCGACCACAAGTTTTTAAAAGCAGTCTCTGGGTTACCTGGCAGGGCTGCCAGACCAATCCACCCCTGTTCCCCTTGGCCTGGGGCAGCCATGGGATGTCACCTGCCACGGGCATACAGGCCTTGATGCGAACACTCCTCCCATGGGAAGAAACAGCCACGCCCCACTCAGAGCATGGATTCTGCGATGCAGCTGGCCAGGCTGGCATCAGCCCTCTGTGGAGTTGGGCCCACTCCTGCGCTCCCAGAGCGAGCATCCTGTCTGTGTGGCAGCGGGTCTCTTGTTCCCTGGTCCCTTTTGGTCTTTTAGAACATTCTTCTGGAACACGGATGCAGAAAGGAGGGGAAGGAGGGCAGGAGAAAGATAGGGAGCCCTGGTCTCTGGGGACACAGTCCCTGCTGCCAGTGTGGACTTCACCTGGGGAGCGTCCTGAATGCTTCTTCAGAATTGGGGCTCAGGTCGCCATTTCACTTTCTCCTAGCGTCCAGCTAAGCACATCCTTCATCTAGAAAGGGCCCAGGTGCCTCCTGTGTGTCCCCGGCGCCCGCTCTGGGGAAGTGGCACCGTGTGAGCCGGGACGTTTGCACAGCCTGTGCCCGCGGGGTCATCTCTCTCTCCCGTGGGGACCCTTCGACCTGTTTTCTGACCTAAATTGCTTAAAGTCTTTTGGTCACCATTTCTCCCATAATAAAACAAGGGAGTGGCTCCCAAACCGTGCCATTTCCCAAAATGTGTTGCACTGGATGCCTGGAGGGGGTGGGAAAGAGATGTTAATAATAAAACAGTAATAATAATAACTAGTGGGCCATGTTCTCACCACAGGACTTATCAGAGCCTTTATCATACTAAAGTGTAGGAGGGAACTGTCCATGAGGGGGTGCTGTGTGCAGAATTTTCCCCAAATGTTTCTCACACAGTTCAGGAAACGCCGAACCAAAGTGGCCAAAATGAAGTGGTGGCACGCGCCTGTAGTTCCAGCTACTTGGGAGGCTGAAGCGGGAGGACTATTTGAGCCCAGGAGTTCAAGTCCAGCCTGGGCACAATAGCAAGACCCCATCTCAAAAAAAGAGAAGAAAAAAGAAAGAGTACCTATCTTGTTATTCAGAACGTCTGCAGACCATCTCCATAGTTCTGCCTTTTCTAGAATGTCACACT
Source organism: Cephalopachus bancanus (assembly GCA_027257055.1). NCBI lineage: Eukaryota > Metazoa > Chordata > Mammalia > Primates > Tarsiidae > Cephalopachus > Cephalopachus bancanus. The sequence continues at coordinate 312,366 of JAPVLO010000700.1, forward strand.
GTTGGAGTCACAAACGCGGGGATGTTTGGTTTCCAGGGGCAACTCGAAGTATCATTACTACGGGATCCGCCTGAAGCCAGACTCCCCCCTGAACCGGCTGCAGGAGGACACGCAGTACATGGCCATGAGACAGCAGCCCATGCACCAGAAGCCCAGGTGGGTGACCCGGCAGAAGCTGGGGCAGGGTGGGGCGGAGCGGGGCATCCGTGGAGCACGCAGGGAGCAAGTGGTGCTTCTCAGAGGGAAACCGCAAGCGGGTAGGGCCTCCACGGCGCATGCTCGATCAGCTCCCAGCCCCCGGCACCCTGGGAGAGCTCTGGTGTTCACCTCGGTGCCAGTGAAGGGAGCTCGTCCTGCTCAGTTTTCAGAGCTTTTATTAGAAAAAGTGAAGGGTTCCCATACACCATACCCCTACCTACGCGCCACCCCCCCACACAGCCAGGGTATCGGTTACAATCAGCCTCCCTGGACATGTCACCATCACCCCGAGTCCACAGTTCCCTTAAGACTCACTCTCAGGGGTACATTCCCTGGGCTCGGACCAATGTCATGACAGGCGCCCACCACTGTGGCATCATGACACAGTGGTTTCACGGCCCTCACAATCCGCTGTGCTCCACCTGTTTATTCCTCCCTCCTCTTCCCCCCGCAACCACTGATCTTTTGCTGTTTCCATAGTTTTGCCTTTCCCAGAATATCGTACTGTTGTAATCACAGATCTTTAATTTTTTAAGTTTAGGAAAAAAGTCGGGTGTGGTGGCTCATGCCTGTAATCCCAGCACTCTGGGAGGCCAAGGCAGGATGGCTTGACCCCAGGAGTTTGAGACCAGCCTGGGCAACATAGTGAGTCCTCATCTCTACCAAAAAAAAAAAAAAAAGTCACAAGATTCACGAAGCATGGTGGTACACAGCTGTGGGCCCAGCTGCTTGAGAGGCTGAGACAGGAGGGTCACTTGAGCCTAGGAGTTTGAGGCTGTGGTGAGCCATGATCACGCCATTGCACTCCAGCCTGGGTGACAGAGTGAGAGCCCGACTCAAAAAAGTTTAAGAAACAAAAAGGCAGAGAACACTACAAATAACCCAAGCAGCCAGGAGAAAGAAACTTAGATACCTAACTCACTACTTCTTCCTGACATTTTAACCCAGTGGCTGAAAAGGCCTGGATGTTTTCTGGTATATCCTCTTCTCCGTCTGTCACAAACCTCCTCATCATCTGAGATAGAGGGTTGGCAAGTCATTCTATTGCCAGAGAGCAAGTGTCTCAGCCTCCGCAAGCTGGACAATTTCTATTGCAACAGTTCAACTCTGCTGCATCTTGAAAACAGCCACAGACAGCTGGGAAACCAGTGGGCAGGGCCACGTGCCAATAAAACTTTATTTACAAAAGCAAGCAGCAGAATGGGCCCCTGGGCTGTGGTTTGCTGATCCCTGGTTTAGGGCTCCACCCAAATGTCATGGCCCCTACCCCTGAGAGGCAAAGAACACCTCCTCTCTCCTCGGCTCCCACTTCCCCTCTCTCCCTGGCCCCCTCTCTAGAATCTAGACAGCTAGACTGCAAGCTTTTTGAGGGCAGGGGCTGTGTCACATTCCCCATCCCAGGAAGGTGCCACCTGGCCGGCTGCACAGTCACTCACAAATCTGTGTGGCTCAAAAACCCACTGCAGCTGCCCGGAGTATCCCAGTACCACCTCACCAAGTGGCCAGTCATGGAAATTGGAGGTTTCAGAAGCGTCTCCAGAATGTTCTCTGGAAGCCAACAGATAAGGATGGAGCCAGGAGTTTATCCTGTACCTGTTGTCTCTAGAGTTTGTTGTTGTTGTTCCGTCTAGCCCCTGGCAAACACCTGGAGGTCACACTCAGGCAGAGTGTTATTTTAGGAGCAGCCACACACCAGGGCAGGGAATGGCATGACGCCATCTGCTTTTGGAAGCCACAGCCTCAGCCTGAATGTCTGGTGCTCACGGCCCACCCTGAGCCAGACGGTTGGCACACCTGTCCCCGGCAAGTTCTCTGCTGCCCAGCAGGCCTGGCCCACTTCTCTTGTGAGGAAAGGAGCTCCCAGCTAGGGTCAGCTCCCACCCCTGCCCCTGCCCTCCCCACCGCACAAAATCTGGACTTCAAGGAGGGCACGTCTGGGGACGCCCCCCCTCTGTCAACATTCCTCAGCTGGCTGCCTAGACAGGGGTCTCCTGTTCTCTGGCTCAGGGACAAAACACAGTCCCAGAACCTCCTTTGGGATTGCACTATAGTAAGATGCTTGTGATTCCGTGCAAAGAATTTTAGTGTCTTTTAAGACAGAAACATTAGGGGGAAACACACACACACACACACACACACACACACACACACACACACACACACACACACACACCCCAAGTATCCATCAGCAAAATGTGGTCCATCCATACAGTGGAACATGATTCAGCCTTTGTAAAGGAGGCTCTGACACAGGCTCCAGCATGGATGGACCTTGAAGACATTTTGCTCAGTGAAATAAGCCAGACACAAAAGACCGTACGATCTTGCTCCTAGGAGGTCCCTGGAGTCATCAGCTCCACAGAAAGGGGCATGGGGGTGCCAGGGGCTGGGGAGGTGACGGGGAGTGAGTGTTCCCTGGGGACAGAGCTTCCATTTGGGAAGATGAGAAAGTTCTGGAGGTGATGGTGGTGATAGTTGTGCAGGAACGAGAATGTGCTTCATGCCTGTGCTGTGCACTTAAAATAGATAAGATGGTGAATTTGGTGATACGTGTATCGGGCCACACCTTGTAAAAATCACACACACATAGCTGATCTCAGCACAGCCCCCTGCTTCTCAGGCCTACCCCCGGCAGTGCTCAGGCCTCATGAAGTCATGTGTGTCCCCTGCCCAGGTACCGGCCAGCCCAGAAGACGGACAGCCTTGGGGACAGCGGCTCCCACAGCAGCCTACACAGCACGCCCGAGCAGGCCATGGCCGCACAGAGCCAGCACCACCAGCAGTACATTGGTGAGCGGCGCCAGCCCTGGCTCTCAGGGCACTCATGGGTTTCAGTGGCATTTGAAGGGCTGCTTTCAATAGTTCCCTACCAGAGCAGTTGCTCATGCCTGTATTCCCAGCACTTTGGGAGGCCGAGGTGAGAGGATCGCTTGAGCCCAGGGGTTCGAGACCAGCCTGGGCAAATTGGTGAGACCCCCTTCTCTACAAGAAATCATTAAATTAGCTGAGCATGGTTGCATGCATTTGTGTTTTAGCTACTCGGGAGGCTGAGGCAGAAGGATTACCAAAGCCCAGCAAGTCGAGGCTGTGGTGTCCGTGAGGGTGCCACTGCACTCCATCCTGGGCAACAGAGTGAGACTCCAACTCAAAACAAAAAGTTTCCCAGGTGACAACTGTTCCATCAAACAGAAACTTCTAGATAAACCTTCTTCCTGGTGTCCCTGAGATCATAGAATAATTAGCATATGCCAAAAAATTAATACACAAAGTGACCGTCAGAAAAATGAGTGAATGAAATGAAATGACCATCAGAAAGAATACTAGATGCTGTCTTTTAAAGTCCATCTGCTCATAGGTACAGCAAGAGTTGCCTGCTATTCTGGGCTTTGTCTTTTATTTTTTTAGAAACAGGGTCTCGCTCTGTCACCCACGCTGGAGTGCAGTGGTGCCATCACAGCCCACTGCAGCCTCAACCTCCTGGGCTCAAGTGATCCTCCTACTCCAGCCTAAGTAGCAGGGACCACAGGCACCCGCCATCACGCCAGGCTAATTTTTAAATTTTTCTGTAGAGACAGAGTCTTACTATGTTGTCCAGACTGGTCAGTTCCCTGACACAAGGCAACCTCAGCCTGTTCCCTGGGGGCCTCTCAGGGGACAGCATCCCTCCCCGGCTGGCCCAACTGCAGCACCATCTCTGAGAGGGCTCCCTAACTCAGAGCCTGTCCTGTGGTCACTCAGGGAAGGCTCATTGATGTCCGTGTCGTGATCCATGTGGCTTCCATGTGGCTTTCCTGAAGGTTTTGAGCCCAGGCAGAACCCTTCTTGAGTCTTCTGCAGAGCCTGAGGCAGGGTCGGGCCTGTCTCCCCGAAGTCCCTGCAGGGACACTGAGGCTGGCCACCTCCCCGGATGCGCTGCCCAGGCTGCTCGTGGGTGCCACAGTGGCGCCGAGAACGTGGCTGTGAGCACTCGCTTTGTGCCAGGGCTGGGGCTGGGGTTTCATTTGTGTCTGCACACTTAATGCCCCGGGTTATGACGACTGTCCCCCTGATGAAACTGAGTCCTACGCACTCCAGACTGCATGGATAGCCGGCATGTCAGTTTCCAGGGCCCCTTGGTGCTTGAGTCTCAAGGTTGCTCACCGTCCCATTGAACTCAGAGCCCTTGTTCCTGATGCCCTGTGTTCCTCCCCAGATGTCTCCCATGTGTTCCCGGAGTTCCCGGCGCCTGACCTGGGCAGCGTCTTGCTGCAAGAGAGCATCACGCTGCACGACATCAAGACCCTGCAGCACGCATACCGACGGCACTGCGAGGTGACACCCCGAGCCCAGCGGCAGTTCCCTCCCTCCCCTCCCTCCCTCAGACCCCGCAGGCATCCCCGGGTGTCCCCAGGCCACACCAAGATAATAGGAGCCCCAGGGGGCTCGCCACGTGTCCCTTCTACCCGTTTGTGTCGCTTACCTCTCTCCTCCCTCGTGGCTTCTCGGGGTCTCAGAAGACCCTGCTGCAGCCCAGGCCACAGCTGCCTGCCCGGCATGCTCTGAGGCCACGTGACAGGCCCACATCGCGCCTCACCGGTCACTTTCGTTCCCAGGCAACCCTTGATGTCGTGATGAACCTCCAGTTCCACTACATCGAGAAACTGTGGCTCTCCTTCTGGAACGCTAAGGCCTCCTCCAGTGACAGCCCCACCTCCCTGCCTGCCAGGTGACCACCCATCGCCGTGCCAGGCCACGGCTGTCATGCCCCGGCTCGGTTCACAGGCCCCAAGGCTGAACCCCCCAGGCGACCCAAAATCTAATGTGTCCGTCGGGGCTCGGCCTCTCCTGGCGTCCCTATAGTTCTTGGGTTCCACAGGGTTGATCTGCAGTTCACGTGGCCACGTGACCCTCTTAGGCCAGACCCGCTGGACATGGAGGATTTTAGAGGTGGCCATGATGTGGTCCCAAGTACAAGCAGCCTCGACTCATGGCTACAATGAGACACATCACGCTGGCCGCGGGGCGGGACACATGGATCCCAGGGGGACTGCAGAAGCCCTGGGAGCAGCGTGGGTGGGGCGGGTCAGTGCTCGGGGACAGGGAGCACGACCCACAGCCACTGTCCCCCTCCTCCGTGGCCAGCCGGGTCCTGCAGCCAGGCTCTGGCCATTCCCACGCCAGGCCGTGCTCACCCGGCCCCGTCCCTCCACAGCGACGAGGACTCGGAAGGCGCTGTCCTCCCCAAGGACAAGCTCATCTCTCTGTGCAAATACGACCCCATCCTCCAGTGGATGAGAAGCTGCGACCACGTCCTCTACCAGGCGCTGGTGGAGATTCTCATTCCCGACGTGTTGAGACCGGTCCCCAGTAAGCCAACCCCAGCCTGCGTGCGCCTGTCGCCGTCTCCCCCTTGCCCCTTTCCTGGCCTGCACATCCTCGGCCATCCCCTCCACAAAGAACCCCAAGCGAGGGCAGCCAGCAGGCGTTTCGGGAGCGGGCTTCCCCTGCCACTCGTATTTGTCCTTGTTTCTGTCCTGAGGGGAGGGTCACAGACCATGGCCACTGCGAACTCTGCCCACGATCAGAACCCAGCTGAGAACGGGTCTGGTTAGGTTCAGTGCATCTAGTTTCATTGAGGGGTGCGCAAGCCGGCCTCTGGGAGTCGCCATTGCTGTGGGAGGTCATGGTCCAAGGTCATATGGGGTTGCCGCCCACCCTGGTCCTAAAGGCAGCCACCAGTTGTCCCATTCCAGCTTCCCTGTAAGCCCCGCCCTGTAGGAGGGGCATGACGCCAGAATCGTGGCCCTCTGCGCCTGCAGCCCGACCTTTCACCCCCAGCCAGACCTCGCGGGGCCCAGCTCCCTCAGACCCTGCTGTCCAGCACCCTGAGATCTGGGGAGACATTTACTCCTCGGTACTTCTGTGCTCTGTGATGTCCCCACAGGTCTTGGGGGTTGGGTCAGAGTGACAGGCCACGGTGAACAAAGGCGACAAGCCCAAATGTGTGCAGGATGGACTTGGCCTCTGCAGGGAACCCTTGGGCCAGGCCCGGACCAGGCTCCTGCAGCTCTCAGAGTGGACGGGGAAGCTGGCCACGGAGACCTCTCCCACTAAGACCCCGTGTGGGCCCTGTGGGCTGCACCAAGCCGCTGGTCACTACACACTTGGGGCTATAAATTCTCAGCAGATCTGGGTCTTTCCCAGTGAACGTGCGCTCCTTTTGGCCAGAGGGAAACAGCCAAGTATTGCATTTCCCGTTGGCCTCGCTGGCTGAAAACTGCTCAGGGTAGCACCCAGATAGTCTCTAGATCACGGTGGGGCTTGGGAAGGATTTCCTTTCTCGTCCTGTTGTAAGTTATCTCAAAATAAATTTGGAAGTTGGGAGGAGATATTTATGTGTGCGTGTGTCAGGGTTACCGTGAACACTCGGGGCCGGATCGCTGTCTGGGGTAGGGCCATCTTGGGCACTTCGGGTGCAAAGCAGCCTCCCTGCCTCCACTTCTCCACACCAGGAGCATCCTCCCCTCCCAGTTGTGACAATCACAAATGTCCTCAGACCTGGCCAGTGACCCCAGGGGGCAGGATCACCCCAGAGAGAGCCACCGTCAGGCCGCAGGTGGTGATACCCAGCCCCGGGCTGCCGCCACCCCAACCTCTGGCTCCACCGCTTGGTTCCTTCCTCTGCTGCCTGCTCCTGGGGGGGTCCTTTCCATGGAAGCAGCACCGCCTCTCACCCGGAGTGCTGGCTCTGAAGGACAAGACACCGCCTTCCTGCTTGGTGAGTCCGTGGTCTGTCTCTCCCAGGCACCCTGACACAGGCGATCCGTAACTTTGCCAAGAGCTTGGAAGGCTGGTTGACAAATGCCATGAGCGACTTCCCGCAGCAGGTCATCCAGACCAAGGTAACGGGGGTGGCTTCTGCCCTTCCCCCAGCACAGCCGAGGGAGCCTGGAGTGGGCAGAGGATGATTATGTTCTCACGAGCATTTCTTAACAAGCTACCAAGTGCAGACGAAACAGCTTCAGGGCATCTGGTCTACCGCCTACCTTTGGACTGGATCCGTGAGTCAGTGATCTTCAACCCTTAGTGTGCAAGCGCACTGCCTAAGGAGTTGCTAAAAATTCAGTTTCCCGGGCCACACCCCAAAACTCTGACCCAGGAGGGCCCAAGAATCTGTATTTTCGACTGACACTCCAGGGAGCCAAAGGAATTCTAGAAGCAGGAGCATGAATGGGGACACTGTCGTGAATTTTAACCCACCAGGGCGGCAGGCATGATAGGGACGCCACGTGAAACAAGTACTGACAAGAGCTTGATCCTTCACCGATTCTTACTCTTGGGGACTTTAAGAATGGCAGGGAGTTGGCCAGGTGCGGTGGCTCATGCCTGTCGTTCCAGCACTTTGGGAGGCTGAGGCAGGAGGATCACTTCAGGCTAGGAGTTCGAGACTAGCCTGGCCCGCATGGCGAAACCTTGTCTCTACAATCAATCAAAACACGAGCCAGGCATGGCGGCGTGTGCTTATAGTCCGAGCTACTTAGGAGGCTGAGGTGGAAGGGTCACTGAGCTTAGGAGTCTGAGGCTGCAGTGAGCTATGATCATGCCACTGCACGCCAGCCTAGGAGACAGGTGGAGACTCTGTATCTAAATTAAAAAAAAAATTTTAGAAAGCGATTGGCAGCAGTGGAAAACGGTTGGGGAGGGAGGGTGGGATTGGCAGCTGAGGGAACCTGCTAGGGGAGGGAGGGGCATCCCTCATCAACAAGGGTACCCACATGATCGATGTTTGTATACCTAACCCTGAATCGTACCCCACACCTTCATAATAAATTAAAACATTTAAAGAATGTTGGAGGGTGGGTGCCTCTTCCCCACTGAAGTTACCCTTTCTATTCCTCCTTCCCACGCTGTCCCTGAACCCACGCACGCCTGCAAGGAGCAGAGCAGAACAGGTCTCCCCGCGTGCCACCTGCTCACCGAGGCCTCGTTTACAGGTCGGCGTCGTCAGTGCCTTTGCCCAGACTCTGCGGAGATACACGTCCCTCAACCACCTCGCTCAGGCGGCCCGGGCAGTGCTTCAAAACACGTCCCAGATCAACCAGATGCTCAGCGACCTCAACCGCGTGGACTTCGCCAACGTGCAGGTGACTTTCTCCGGCGCAGGCAGGGCCCAGGGCCCCGAGCGGAAGAGCAGAGGCCACGTCTGCGTGGCCCTGGCCCCCTAGACCACTTCCCACCCCCTAGAAAAACCAGCAAACCCACAACAAAGCCTGGCACCTGCCCCATGCCAGGCCCATGAAGCGGATCCCGGGCAAAGCCCACCCACCGCGCACAGCGCCTCTATTCCAGCTTTCTCAGGTCCCCTGGCCTTCTCCTTACAAAGGCTCCCAGCTGCTGGGATTGGGCACACTTACCCCCACCCATCCTCCCTTGGCCACTGTCCTGGCTGTGTCCCCCAGGGCTTACAGCGTCCAGTGCATTTCAGGCCCTGTGTTTATCATTAGATACGTACATACACGTGCACGCACACACACATATCTAGGAGGGTTGAGCCCTTCAAAGTAAAACAAAGCAAAGACACGACATGGCATGGACTTGGATCCAGAAGACCTGGCAGTGAGTGCCCAAAAGCTGGCAGGTCCCCTCTCTGGCTCCTATGGACTGGACTGGGCCTGCCTAGCTCGCAGCTGTCAAGACCAAAGATGAGAAGGCTCACACGCGGCCCGACGTCCCACCCAGAGCCCCTGGGTCTGGGAGCTGCATGGCGTGGCGTGGCACGGCGTGACAGGGCCTGCGGCGGGCACAGCGGTGCTGACGCCAGCCTCTGACCCCACAGGAGCAGGCCTCGTGGGTGTGCCAGTGTGAGGAGAGCGTGGTGCAGAGGCTGGAGCAGGACTTCAAGCTGACCCTGCAGCAGCAGAGCTCGCTGGACCAGTGGGCCAGCTGGCTGGACAGCGTGGTCACCCAGGTCCTGAAGCAGCACGCCGGCAGCCCCAGCTTCCCCAAAGCCGCCCGCCAGTTCCTGCTGAAGTGGTCCTTTTACAGGTAGGTCGAGCTGAGTCTCCAAGAGAAACTTCTGGGGGCTGCTCTGAGCTTAGAGAAAAACAGGGCTCCGTAGGGCTGGGGCAGTGGCCGAACCCCTGAAAACAGTCGGGGGGCGCCCAGGGGCAGGTCCAAAACAAAGCGGCACGCGTCCACGGACAAAGTCGACGGCAGGGACTTCAGGAGAAGGTCAGCAGCTGCAGCACGCGTTTATTCCTGCTCCCTAGCGAATCCCACTCAAGCGACAGTCAGAGACGCTCTTACAAGGCTCAAGCCTGCCCGAGGAAGTGGCTCCTGCCTCTAATCCCAGCGCTTTGGGAGGCTGACACAGGAGGATTGAAGCCCAGAGTTTGAGATCGCCCCGGGCGACATAGTGAGACCCCATCTCTACAAGAAGTTTTAAGAACTAGCTAGGCATGGTTGTGCGTGCCTGCAGTCCCACTACTCAGCAGGCCAAGGCGGAAGAATCACTTGAGACCAGGAAGCTGAGGAGTTATGACTGCACCACTGCGCCCCACCCTGGGTGACAGAGCAAGACCCTGTCTCTAAAAAACAAAAGCTACCTCAACCGAAGAGCACAAGTCTCCAAATTACAAAAGCTGCCAAGGCCCCAGCACAGTGCAATGAGAAGACACTCCCCAGAGATTTCAGAACAAGCTGACACAGTAGTAAAATCTTCCAGAAAGGAAACAACAGCCTGGAACTTGGAACGGCGTCAGACTTCTGAGTGACAGAGCAAAAGCCTAGAGGGTCAGGCAGTGTCCTCGGGTCTCTGAAGGGAAACTCTTCCCATGCCGACTAGGCAGGGGTGCCCAGGGAGGGATACCCAGGAAGGCCTGAGCATACTGACATGCTCCTGCAGTTCTGTGGGAAAGTTATGGTCTCACTCAGAGATAAATACATGAAAAAGTGTGTTTTTTTTTTTAAAGAGGTAGTTATTACTGCCCGGAAAGCAATAAGCTGTCGTGTGGCTGACAGGCCCTGTATGGTCCATCCCATGTGCGAGCCACAGCCAGAGGGCCAAATCGTTCCCCCTGGTTGTGCAAATAAAGTTTTATTGGAACTTCAGCCACACCCATTCATGCACAGATCAGCCACAGAGGAGGTTGTCGCAAACAGAAAAGTGTAACTTGGCCACCAAGGCACGTGTTCCCCGCCTGGCACTCAGGAAAACGAGTTTGCTGGCCGCTCAGCTCGCCAGCCAGCGCCTCCCTGTTCTCGGTTCCTCTCACTCAGTCCTGGCTTGGTTGCGTCAGGACTTCCGCACACCCCCTCCCCGCCTTGGACAGCCTTCTCTGGACAGCCACAGGGCTCCATCATCCTCAGAAAAACCCTCCAAGACCTTCCTAAAGAAAACAGCTGGTTCTGTCCCCCAAGCCCTGCTTTCCTCCTGGTGCTGACACCTTTCACCTTGTCGTCTGTCTGCTCCTCTGATGTCTGTCTCCATGGTCAAGCACGTTTCCCGAGAGCTGGACCATCACGTCCATTCACTGCCCTATCCCGAGTCCCTAAACGTTGGCTGGCTGAGTGGTGGATTGAGAGGAACGAGACGCCCCGTAGACCGTGCAGCCCAGCTGTGGACTTCATATCGTCCCCGCCACGTAACAGAATCGTTGAGGTAGTGATGGGAGGAAAAGCAGCAGGGAATGTCTGACTGGAAGGATAAGAGCAGGAGTGAGCCCAACTGAGACCTGCCTGTGAGAGGAACGCGGCTCCGAGTGGAAGGGCAGGGCGTGCTGCTCACGAGGACTCGGTACCACTTGACTTGGTTGCTACGAACGTGCCTGCTGCAATCAAAACTTCAGGGAGCTACAGGCCCATTGGCAGCTGGGACATATGCGGCAACCACAGACGGTGCTCTGGAAACACTTTGGACTGTGGGAATAGGGGTGCAGAACACCAGGACCCTGTCTCAGGGAAGGGGTCTTGGGAGCTGAGCTGGGTGGGCTGGGGGAGCAGGAGGGGTCATGAGTTTGCAGCTGTGCTGATACCGAGGCCTAGACAGCTGTGGTGCTTGTGGGGGTCTCTCTGCCTTTCTCGGCCCTTCCTGTTCCTTCTGTTGCTGCAGTTCTGATTCGGCCTAGCAGGGAGCTTGAGGGCTTTCACTGTGAGACAGGGTGTTGGGGCTGCACGGCAGGTGTGCTGTAGGCCAGCTTTTTACCAGGTATCTCGTTATACAATTCCCGTAGGTCAGGGATCGCCCTTTCTGGAAGGACCGTATAGTGTTGCAGACATGGTAGAGAAACCCACACCTACAGTAACAGGCACAGCGTGTGCCAGAGACACGCTCCACGTGGATGTGGAATGTGAATTTCTGTAATTTTCACGTGTCACCAAATAGAATTCTTTTGACTCTTCCCAGCCATTTTCCAATCTGAAAGCCCTTCTTGGCGCGCAGGCAGAGAGCAGGGCGTGGCGTGGGTCTGAGTCGTAGTATGCAAAACCCCTGGTTTGGCTGAGAGACGAAAGCACCCTGGACGTCTGTCTCGTTTTCAAGTGCCCAAAGCTGCTGGCTGAGGAATGATGGGAGGTAGGGATGCCAGGGGCGAGGCAGGCACCCTGCTGGGGAGATGGGTACCAGCTGCCGCGTCTGCCCTGATGGAGCCACCAGGTCCCTGAAAAGCCTTTTGAGCCAAGACCCTGTCTCCAGTGCTAGTGCTGGAAACAGTCACACGTGTCTTCACGGGGCCTCTTGCGTGACAGCCGCCTGCCCCGTCTTCCCCTCCTGCCTCCACGTGGCCTCTGGGACTGAGCCGGCAGCTCTGTCCCCACCCATCCCTCGTGCTGGACTCAAGGTGGTCTTGGCAGGGCAGATCCAAGGACCGCTCGGGTGTCGTCTGGGTTCCCCGATGAGCAGGGAGTGGGGAGACGTCGCTGTCTCAAAGTTGGCCGGTGGCCTCCGGCTGCGTCCTCTCTGAAGGTCTCCGGGCCTCTGTCTGTCGCAGCTCCATGGTGATCCGGGACTTGACCCTGCGCAGCGCCGCCAGCTTCGGCTCGTTCCACCTCATCCGGCTGCTCTACGACGAGTACATGTTCTACCTGGTGGAGCACCGCGTGGCCGAGGCCACCGGAGAGACGCCGATCGCCGTGATGGGGGAGGTAAGGCCCTCCTGCGGCGGGAACCCCGGGACACTGGGCCTGCAGGGAAGGGCAGCGCTGTGAGGTGGGACCACAGGCGGCCCGGAGAGGAAACTCCTGCACGTTCTGCTGCTCTGCCCTTCATGGGGTTTTTATTGTGACAAACGACATAGCGCATAAGATGTACCCCTTAAAGAGCACAGCTCAGGGGCACTTCGCGCATTCACAATGTGCACCATGACCATTGTCCACTTCCAGAATATTCCATCTCCCCAACAGGAAATCACGTCCCCATCAGCAGCCACTCCCATCTCCTCCCCCTGCCCCAGGAGCCCATGTCCCGTCTCTTTGGATTGGCCTGTTCTGGATGTCATAGAAATGGAATCACATGCCGTGTGTCCCTTTGTGTCTGGGTCTCTCACTGAGCATGACACGCTCAGGGTCCACCCGCATGGCCTGTGTCAGAGCCTGCTTCCTTTTCACGGCTGAGTCATGTTCCACGTGTGGACAGGCCGTGCTGTCTCGATCCGTCCTCTCGCGCTGGATGCTTGGTTTGCTTCTGCCTTCTGGCTGAACAGAAGCGGCGTGGACACGGGCATGGCCATCTCTGGGTGCACGCCTGTTCTCCGTTCCTCGGGACGGCTGTGGGCCTGCGGGGCTGCGTGGGCAGGCTGGAGGAAGAGCTGAGGGGATGCTGGTTGAAGTTTTAGTGCATCACGAGCCCGTGATGAATGGCGGGGGTCCTGCACACTTCTGCAATAGTCACTGTCTCTCTCTGTGGACACCCCTGACTCTGGGCTTCCCTTTCAGTTCAACAATCTCACCTCCCTGTCGCTGACGCTGATCAACAAAGGTGGGTGTGTCCGCGGGTTTCCCGCCAAGACCCTCCGGGGGGTTGGTGCTCCCAGCCCTGGCCTGGCCACCCCCCCTCTCGATAAGCAGGTGGAAATCTGGGCGGCCCCTGGGGGGGCACTGGGGGCCTGGGAACTGGCATCCAGATGGCAGGTGTCACCTTGGCAGTGGGTGTGTGTCCCTGTGATGCTCCCGAGGACCAGTGGGGCTGTGGCTCAGAGCTCAAACCTCCTGGTGCGCACCTGCCCCTGGGCACCTCCTGGACGGGGCGGCCCAGACCTCCTGCACCCACAGCCAGTGGGAGAGTGGGACCGGCAGACCAGAGGGGGCCTTGGGCCAATTCCCCATCCCACGGGGGTGGGAGGACCAGCTGCCAAGGGGACCTCAGAGGTCCCAGCCCTGTGGGGCATGGGCAGGCCAGTCAGCACTGGCCAAGGGAGGTCACAGATCAGAAGCTCCCTTCATGCCCAACCTGGGGGCCGAGGACAGGTCAGCCCAGCCGGAGGCCGAGGCAGGGTGCACAGGCTGCCACGTGTCCCCGTGCCCCGGCCTGTCAGCGCCTGCGCCGCCCTGAACGTGCCTCTCTCCCCCTCCCGACGGACGCTGGCCCGGCCCTGCAGATGGCATCAGCGACGAGCACCACAGCGGCGAGGCCGACGCAGACGCCCGCGGCCTGGGCGAGCCCCTGGTGAAGCGGGAGCGCAGCGACCCCAACCACTCCCTGCAGGGCATCTAGCGGCCGGCGGGCGCCTTCCGCGAGGTTCCGGAAGACTCGCCTGGCCGCTCTGGGAACCTGGACTTGACCGGCTCCACCGCCTTCGTGCCTCTCAGATGATGCGATGTTTACTCTGACTCAAGGGGGTTCAGTGTCCGTGAAAGGACGAGATTTTGCTCAAGAAGAAAAGCGGCTGTGGAGGCCGCAGAGGTTCGCATCGGGCTTTCCCCCACCTCGTGGCCATGTCCTGGGCTTCCTGAGGGCCCCAGCTGCCACCAGGGCTGCACCGCCGCCTGTTCCTCGTTGGGGATGAACCCGCCTCCGCTGGAATCCTGGACTTTGGCCCAAATCCCTTCAAGAGCCACAGGCCTGGGCGTGGGGCATTGCACCTCCTGCAGCTGGTGCCCATTTTCACCGTGAGTTTTTAAAATAGCGCTAGCAGAGCCCGGGAAGAAGGGACAGCCTCTCCTCGCCTCGTCCTGTGCTGGGCGAGTGCAGAGCTCCCAGGCGTCCCTGGAAGCCACTCAAGCGTGCAAAGCGGAGTGCCCTAGCCCTGGTACCTATGGCGGGAAGGGACCATCTCAGCACTGTGCCTTGTGACCTCTAGGGACAGGCCCTTCTCAGCATCCTGCCTGATGAGGCAGTGAGACTGGCCGTCCCCACAAGAGTCCGATCTCCAGACGCCACAGGGCTCTCCAGAAGAAGCTGACAATCGCTTTGTCCTGGCGGGATCCGCAGCCTGCACAAGTACAAGCCATGGGGAGGGCCACTTGTCCAAGACACAGCAGCATCTGAGAAAACCCAAGCCACAAGTGTCCCCAGCAACGGCAGAATCTGGGCTTCTGGCCAAGGTCACAGTCAACAACCCGCCAGACTGCTGGCTCTGATCGCGTTTGTTCACAGGGTCAGTGTGACAGCTGTGACTCCGGAGGCAGCCACCCCAAGTGTCCTCGTCCAAACAGCAGTGCCTGTGTCCCGCTCCACGGAGTCTTCCAGAACACCCCCTCTGAGTTCATCCTGGAGCACTCCCACCCGAGTCCCACCTAGACCTCTTCAAAGTCAAAACTCTCCCCTGGGGACAAATACCCAGGACTTTTGAACCCCTGAACTTCAGACGCTCCAGATGTGTCCCCATTGAAAGTGTAGCCATTGCACTGGGTTCTGTCCCAAAGCCAGCTGCAAAGGACAAAGCTCGGGATGGGACGCACCGTCTAATGAAATGCAATAGTTTCTCTTTTTGGAAAAATGTTTATACCAATAGTTTTGTGCTCTAACTGTTATTAGAATGTTTCTCATGAATGTGTATATTGCAGTATATTCTGACCCAGATACGTTGTTCTCGTTCACGCAGAAGGTACTTATGTAAACTCACAGGCCTTTCAAAGCCAGACCTCGTGGCAGTCAGGCGCCCTGCACGCCTCGCCCCGCGTCCATGGAGGGCGCGGAGGAGGGGACACGCACTCATTTTAGAAAGAGTCCGTAATCATCACGATGTCTGTCTGGTCTTGTAGTTCAAAACGTGGATGAAATCAGACACAAAGAATGTCTTTAAAATATCCGCCTCCTCTCTGGGAGGCGTGTGAGCTCCCGGGCCGCGGACTGTAACGACCCAGCTTCTCCCACTGTGGTAACCAATACAACTGGTTTCTGCCTTACACTCCGTCCCGTCTTTTGGAGGACCCGTGGGAGGGACGCGAATGGCGGGAAGCCTCGAGCACCTCAACCCGTCTCGGTTTTCATAGCACACGCTGAACACACGCCCATTGCTGGGGTCGCAGTCCACCCCCAGCCCCTTCCCCACGGTGCCGTTGGAGCACCAGTGCCCCCTGCCCTGGGACACCAGCCTCGGAAGGCAGGGGTGCCCTCTGGCCTAGCCTGCAGGCTCCTGGGAAGCTTCTAGTGCCTTCCAGAAGGAACCAGCACCCCAAGCTTCCTCTCAAGGCCAGCCTGAGCCAGTGATGGCACGAAAGCAGTTCTTTGCCCCGGATGGTCAACGTCTCCTGTTTGTATCTGCAAACAGACGAGACACATCCAGATGTGGCACAGGAAACAGCCATGCCAGTTGCAGACACACGCCACTGGTGGTGCTGGGATTTTTTCAGTTCAGTAATCGGTCCCAGCTTCGGGATCCTGGAGAACCCAGGCAAAAGCTTGTGTGAAAATGGCCCATTCCTGGGCCCCGTCCACAGAGTCCAGTGAGATTAGGGTGGAGGTCAGGAATCACAGAGCTGTCACTATCCCTTCTCAGGGGACTGTGATTCTGGGACTTACAGGACTCTGAAGAAATCCTGCAGAGAAGAGGGACGGGCTCAGGAGCCAGGAAGGGCTCGTGGCTGGGGGATGCCCCAGGGAGGCTGACATGGTTCCCGGTCAGCTGTCAGGTGCCAGCCCAGATCCTCTGTCCCGGGTGGAGGGGCTGGGGTCCCAGGTGACACTAGAATCACCTATCACCTACCTCCCTGGGCCTGTGCCTGGTTTAATGATCTGCTGTCACTCTCACGAGTTCTTTCTTTTTCCTGAGACAGGATCTCCCTCTGTCACCCAGGCTAGAGTGCAATGCTGTGATCACAGCTCACTGCAGTCTCGAACTCCAGGGCTCGGGGGATCCTCCTGCCTCAGCCTCCCGAGTAGCTGGGACTGCAGACGTGCACCCTCATGCCCAGCTTTTTTGGGGAAAGATGAGGTCTTACTTTGTTGCCCAGGCTAGTTTCGAACTCCTGGCCTCAGGCGATCCTCCTGCCTCGGCCTCCCAAAGTGCTAGGACTACAGGCATGGGCCACCACAGCAAACGTATCTTAAATTTTTGAACAAAGGGCCCACGTTTTGATTGTGTGCTGGGGTCCCTCAGATGTTATGGTCCGTCCTGGGAACTCCCAGGACTCAACTGTCCCAACTCTGTGCTGACTGCTGCCAGGCTCTGAGCATCCAGGGGAATCCACGGGCCCCGCCCTCTAGTGGGTCACAGCTCCAGAACGTTCTTGCGCCAAGCTCTCGCCCCTGAAGCCCCCGAGCCAAACCAGGCAAGTGCCAGGCCTTACACGCAGCACAGCTGCCTCCCCGCATCCCCTGCCGGCCCACCCCCTCAGAGAGCCAGGCCCAGCGTGGGATGGGAGGGCCCTAGGGTAAGAGGCCCGGGTCTTCCTGCCTTGGGGCCCAAGAGGCTGGTGAGGAAGCTCTTGACATGGATGATGTGGCCCCCCCACCTCCCCGGGATGACCACCCAGGGAGACAGAACGAGCCTCGGAGGGCCCCAGGCTGCAGGCACTTCACAAGCAAGGTGAACCTCGGTCCTATCCATCTCCTCCAGGAGGTAATCACTGCAGGTTCCACGCTAGACACGTCTCCTGTCCCATCTCCTCTTTTTTGACAATCTTTTTAAGGTAGGCATAACCCCCATTGTACACATGGGGAAATTTTCATGGTGCGGGCTGGAATGCAGACATGACGGCTGGAGCACTGCAGCCATCTTGAGCCTGGAGGCAGAAGTCACATGATGAGGATGGCATAGCAATGAGACAGAAGGAGGCTGGGTCCCTGGTGATGACAGAGCTGTCATTCCAGCCCCTGCAGCTTCAGGTGGGAGAGGAGCAGGGGCCCCACACATGTCACTGCCTTCGCCAATTTTCTGGTGGCAAGAACTCTGCTGCAAGATGGGAGGCGCCTACACGTACCCCACCTGCAGGCGGGCTAAGGGGTGATGCCCTCTGGTGGGGAGTGCCCTGCCCCCCAGTTTTTCTCCCGGCTCTCCGGCGGCTGCTGCCCCTCTGCCCCTGGGCCTCTTCCCCTCCACACCCTCAGTGGCCTCGGCCACTCCCACGGGGGGAGCGAGACCCAAGCTCCGCGTCTTGATCGTCCAGACCCCTCCCTGGCGTCCCCGTCACTGCATGGGCCCCGCCCCTCAGCCCTTCTCCCTCCCCCAAACGCCTCCCTTCCTCCTTGGCCAGGAGAGGCGGCATGGCACAGCCGCACAGACAGGCCTGCACCCGTCAGAGGGGCAGCTCCACGGTCACTAAGGGCGCCTTCAAGTAAAGAACTTTGCTCAGGCTCTCCATCTGGAAAAAGATGATAAGAATACCCACCTGGCAGCATTGTGAGAAATGAGTTAATACGTAGAAAGTTCCTGCATCAGTAACTGTTTCTCCCGCTGGGCACTGTGGAATACCGAGGGGCCCAGGTCATTCTCTGGGGTGAGGTGACCTGGGCACTGCAGGGTGCTGAGCAGCAGTCCTGGTCGCCACCCACCCCATGCCAGGAGCGCCCCCAGCCATGACGACCACCAGTGTCCCCAGACATTGCCCAGGGTCTCCTGGGAGGCCCCTTCGTCTTTAGCGCCCACCTTCATTGGCACCTCTTCCAGGAAGGCTTCCCAGATGATCCCTGGCTAGATTTGGATCACTTACACCCCTCTCTCCCCTGCCACATTTGAGAGCACTTGTTCGCAGTTCTATCTCTCCCATGAGCTCTGCAAAATTCATGACTGGCTGTCATCACCGTGCTCAAACTGGACTCCCAACTCCATAGCAGTGTGTGCTCAGCAAACCTAGTGAGCCGGTGAGAAAGGATTCCGGGTAAGGGGGCTCTTCACGGCGCTCGCAGGAAGGTGGGCAAAGGGAGCCTCCCACCCCCAGCCTGGAGAGAGAATGCCTGGAGCAGGGACCAGGAAGGGCCGCAGTAAAGAGACTGGAATTCACGCAGAAGGCCACCGCTGGGGTTCTCCTAAGAGCAGAGTCGCTTTAGAAATATTTATCCTGCAGGGGCAGATGACAAGGAGAAAGCTGGCAGCCGGTTAGGAGCATGTAGAAATCCTGCAGTGTGTGGGGGGCAAGGTCAACCTGGAGTTGTGGCAGGGAATGGAGAAGAGACCCGCAGGAGCCATGTGGAGATCAGGTCGGTGGGTTGTAACCAGCTCAGGGGTTTTTATTTTTATTTATTTGATTTTAATTTTTTTTTTGAGTCGGAGTCTCACGCCGTTGCCCAAGCTAGAGTGCAGTGGCACACTGACGACCACCCCTGCAATCCCAGCCTTGGGGAGGTGGGGCGAGAGGACTGCCTGAGCAACTTGGCGAGGCCTCATCTCTACAATAAATCAAAAAACTAGCTGGACACAGTGGTACGTGCCCGGAGTTCCAGCTGCTTGGAAGGCTGAGGCAGAAGGAGGTCGAGGCTGTGGTGGCCGGGAGCGTGCCACTGCACTCCAGCCTGGGTGGCAGAGTGAGACTCTGAACAACGACGAAAAAGCAACTGCCTCAGCTGCTTTTAATTCCTCACAATCCTCTGCTGCCCCCCAGTGGTCATTATGTGACACAATCTCTTCCTTTTCTTTTCTGGTGGGTTGGGGGGGTGGGGGAGGGGTTCGGTCTCGCTCCCCCGTGGGAGTGGCCGAGGCCACTGAGGGTGTGGAGGGGAAGAGGCCCGGGCAGAGGGGCAGCAGCCACTGCAGCCTCGACCTGCTGGCTCCAGCGGTCCTTCCGCCTCAGCCTTCCAAGTAGCTGGAACTACCGGTGTGCGCTACCACGCCCGGCAAATTTTTGATTTATTGTAGAGATGAGGTTTCACCAAGTTGCCCGGGCGGGTCTCAAACCCATGGCTCAGGCAATCCACTCACTTCGGCCTCCCAAAGCGCTGGGATTACAGGCTGAGCCACCAAGCCCGGCCAATCTCTTCCTTTTCAATGGGGACTCCGCAAGCTGGAGTTAGCCTAGAAACCAGGACAATCTGTTTACTTAATCACAAGAACTTATGACAGAAGAGACGTCAAGCCATGGAGTGTAAAAGCGAGCTTCCTTCCGTCCCCTCTCCCCTTCTCAAATGTTCTCTATTTGTTATCACAGTCTCAAAGTATCTCCCCACAAGATGAAAATTACAAAATCAGTCACCTGGCAGACACCATTAAATAAAACGATCTAAGTAATCGTATGATCGGTCACGTGCCCTTGCAAGACGTGCTGAGAGGACACACATCGCTTCGGTGTAATTCCTGCAAAAAGCGTGTGACCTGAAATTAATGATAAGGAAGCATCAAACAAACCCGAAGTTAAGGGGTCTGCCACGAGGTAACTGGGCCCAATAGAAAAACAAGAAAAGCTGAGGAACTGATCCGGACTAAAAGAGACTAAGAAGAAATATAAGTCATAGCTAAAGGCAAGATGGGGCCCAGGCCAACACTGGAGCGGAGCAGATGACATCCAACCCACTGTGCTATGTCAGTGTGAATCTCCTGGCTTTCATCACGGGATGGTGTGAGAGGTTGATATTTGAGGCAGTTAGATGGAGGCTATATGGAATTCTTTGTACTATTTTTGCACCTTTTTGTGTTTGTTTTTGAGTTGGGGGTCTCACTCTGTTGCCCAGGCTGGAGGGCAGCGGCACAATCATGGCTCCCCGCAGCCTTGACCTCCTGGGCTCAGGCAATCCTTCCGCCTCAGCCTCCCGAGTAGCTGGGTCTACGAGCATCTGGCATCACGCCCAACTAGCAGTGATTTCCTTTGTTTTGTCTCGCTATGTTGCCCAGGCTGGGCTCACACTCCTGGCCTCGAGTGATCCTCCCACCTGGGCCTTCCAAAGTACTGGGATTATGGGTGTGAGCCACCACACCTGGCCCTGACCCTTCTCTAATAAGAGCACTGCCCTAAATCCAGCATGAGGAAATTGGTGTGAGCTGGGCTCTTACCTCCTTGCTAGTCGACGTGCAATACAAAAGTGTTTCTTTTCTCAAAAATGCAGTGTCACAGTATCGGCTTCTCTCGCATCGAGCCCTGGGGCTGGGTGACAACACTGCCCATGCCGGCTCCCTGCCCACCACGGGAAGGTGAAAATGAAGGACAGCTGTGAAGGCCCTTGACCCTGGAGCCCAGCTGTAAAGCCACGGTCCTCCTCGGCTGCAGAGGCGGGAGGGGTCATGGTCCTGAGCCCAGCAACCCGGGAAGACACAGGTAGCAGGGCGGCCAGTCAGCAGTTCAGGGCAAATCACTTGCATCTGTCCCACTTCCTGCTTCCCGCCCTGACTCCTCACTGTGGCCTCGAGGCCCTGCACACGCCTCCCTGACCTCCTCTCCTCAGCCTCTCCTGTTGGTCACCGTGCTCGACGCGGAGCTAAGTGTCTCCAGCACACCCCGCCGGTTCCTGCCTCGGGACCTTTGCACTCGCTGTTCTGTCTGGAATGCTTCTCCCACAGATCGACTAAAATGTCACCTCCTCGGAGGGAATTTCCCTGACCAGCCAACATAAAGTGACCCCTCTTTCTGTCACTATGTTATACCACACTTTTATTTTCTTTGTATCACTTGTCACTATCTCAAATAATTATTTTTCAGACAGGTCTCCCTGTTTTGCAGGCTGGAGTGCAGTGGCACAATCACAGCTCAATGCAGCCTCAACCTCCTGGGCTCAGGCCATCCGCCCATCTCAGCCTCTCAAGTAGCTGGAACTTCAGGTGTGCGCCACCACACCTGGCTAATTTTTTTCTTTTCTTTTTTTGGAGAGACAAGATCTCACTATGTTGTCCAGGCTGGTCTCCAACTCCTGGGCTCAGACAATCCTCCTGCCTCAGCCTCCCAAAGTGTTGGGATCACAGGCATGAGCCACAGCGCCCAGTCTGCTATCTTAAATTATTTTTACTTATCCAGTGTTAAGGATGCAAAGATCCGTGAGGCCAGGGGGTCTTGTTCATTCTGGGAACCCAACACTTAGAACAGTACCTGATGCCTGACAGGTGCAGTGGCTCTATATTGCTGCTTAAGAGATCCCCAAAACGCAGTGGCTTATAACAGCAACTGTCACTTACCTTTCATGCCTCTGTGAGTGAGAAGCAGGAAGAGCTAGGCTGGGTTGTATCTCTCAGGGCTCCGGGTCTCTCGTACAGTCAACTGTCAGTGGCAGCAGATCATCTGGAGGTCAGCTAGGTGCCTCGTGCTCAGGGCCTTGCCGTGGGGGTCTCTGTGTTTCAGCTTCCCTACAGCATGGCAGCCCCGGGGCAGCTGGACTGCTCGTGTGATGGCCAAGAGCTTCCGGAGCCGCTGTCCCAGCAAAGCCGGCGGAAGAGGCATCCTGTCCCTGTGATGACCAGGCCTAGCATGTTACATAGTGTCATTTCTACCCTATTGATCGACAAGCCCAGAAGGTCAGAGAACTTGGGGCCATATTTTAAAACCAACGCAGCAGGTAATCAACAAATATTTAAGTGAATGTTGACTAAGTTAATTTGTTAGAGGAGACCAGATAAAGAAAGCGAAGGGTGCCCACAGGCACAGGGTTGGTGGGCATGAACTCCGCAATGAGGACTGCGAACCACTGGAAACTCAGTTGGTGCGTCAGGCTGACAGGTTTTGCATCTCTCAGTGGCCCCTGAAAAGCCACAGCTGAATTATATTTAGCAAGTGATGACGTGCTGCTGGGAGCTTCCCAAAGTGTGGGATGAATGTGGTGTGTGACATGACTTTAGGCGACATGTCGACGTGGCATTAAATGCCAGTGAATCACATGGATTATACTTAGCCCACTTTCAATTCTCTTTCACTTCTCATCATGTCAAGAAAGTTTCCGTTGGGTGATAATGTGTCCCTAATAACCTCTAATACTTAGTTAATCTTCCTTGGTATCACATGCAGACTCAGCCCCTTGGCAGGCAACAGTATCTACTGAGAATTTAAAAACATTGTCTTGTTTTCATGTTTACTTTTACAATGATCCACTCACAGCTTAGTGGTTTTCTAGTTAAATGGTAACATTAAGTATCTATTTAAGGTAAATTTAAATCAAAAGAATAGCATGAAGCTCGTTAAAGGTCAGAGAGTACAGAGATACCGCAAAGGCTAAGAAGATTCACGCAAGAGAATGTCGGGGGAAACCTGAATGTAATGAAACCAACAGGCTGTGAAGACAGGAGTCCTACACACCATAGGTGGCCAGGTGGCCTGACATTCTAGCTGTTCCTAGAGGATTTCTGACTCAAGGTTGTGGCTTGGGCCTATCGCCTGCTGGCAAAGTGCAGGGTAGCAGAATCAAGTTGTCTTAGAAGACACAATTGAGCACATTTTGAATGGTATTCAAGATCCTCTCCTCCCAAGAACAAATAGAAGTTCCGTATAAAAAAGTGCCTCTCCAGACCTAATACACACAGGAAGTCTCAGGCATCTTGTTAAAATGCAGATTCTGATTCAGGTTTGGACTGGGGCCTAGGAGTCTGTATTTCTTTTTCTTTTTTTTTGAGTTGGAGCCTCACTGTCACCCAGA
Source organism: Cephalopachus bancanus (assembly GCA_027257055.1). Lineage (NCBI taxonomy): Eukaryota > Metazoa > Chordata > Mammalia > Primates > Tarsiidae > Cephalopachus > Cephalopachus bancanus. The sequence continues at coordinate 335,461 of JAPVLO010000700.1, forward strand.
CTGGAGTGCAGTGACCGCTCCTGGCCACCGCAGCCTCGACCTGCTGTGCTCCGGCAATCCTTCCGCCTCAGCCTTTCGAGTAGCCGGAAATACAGGCATGCGCTATCACGCCTGGCTGATTTTTTTATTTATTGTAGAGATGAGGTCTTGCTGCCCAGGCGGGTCTTGAACCCGCGGGCTCAGGCAAGGAGTCTGTATTTCTAACAAGCTTCCAAGTGATGCTGATGCTCCTGGTGTGGGGAACGCAGTGACAAAGCAGCAGCCTCTTGAAAAAAATCTGGAGTGCTCCTGCCTGTCTCTTCCCAACTCTGTGGCGAGGTGACATCACATTAGGAGCTTAAAATACACGTGGCTGATGCGTTTACACTAAGAAAATCAGCACATAATACAAGCCAGGGTTCAATTTGTTTTATTGCCTTGTAGATTCAAGAAAATGACAGAAAAATATCCGTTAAATTTACAGTGAGCTATATACACAGAAATGCACACATTCAGAGGAGCAGCTGGGAAGCATTCACCCCACCCCACTGGTTGTACAGATATGTATAGCACAACCATGCAAATATGTTGTGTCCTAGACGACGGGTTGGCAAAATCTGTAAAGACAAAGCAGTAAACACTCTGACGGCCTCTGTCAAGAGGACTCAGCTCTGCTACTGAACTCAAAAGCAGCCATGCACAATATATCCATGAGTAGTGGGGCCGTTTTCAAATATAAAACTTCATTTACGGACAATGACACTTAAATTTCACACAATGGGCCACTCCCTTGGGTTCCCTCCCACTGTGGGAGCTTTTCTGTCCTCTTAATAAATCCTTTCTCAAAAAAAGAAAAAACAAAAAAACCTCATACAATGTTCATGTCCGGGAACATTGTTCTTCCGCGATCATTTCCAACCCAGTTAAAAGTGAAGAAAATCATTTTCATTTCACAGGCCAGACCTGGTCCACAGATTGCAGGACTCTCTTCCCCACTTCCACATCCTACCAGGGCAGAGCTGGGACTCGGATCCAGCTAACACCTGGAATACAGAGTCCCAGGCAGAGGGCTCAGCAAGTGAGAAGGTCCTGAGGCTGGGACGAATTTAGTATGATCCAAGGACAGAAAAACCCCAGTGGCTGAGCTGCAATGAGCATGAGGAGCAAGGTGGGAACGGGAGGCAAGCGCGGAGGGCTTCAGAGCCTGGATAAGAGCCTCACCTCAGAATCTATTCCAAGTTCAGCTGAAAGCCCTTGGAAGCACGGAGAAAAGATGTGCCCTTGGTGTTTGTACTTTTAGTTTATGTTTTTAAGATTCCTCAGCCTGCTGCGTGGGCCCAACAGAGCCTGGGGCTCCCCAAAATGCAGTGACAGATGGCAGAGGCTGTCGTCTTCCTGGTGAGATGACAACGCGGCCTAGGGCAGTAACAGGGAGCCGATGAGAACCAGTGGATCTGGGCTATATTTTGAACGTGAGGCCAAGTCCACGGGACTTGCTGAGATATATGTAGCAGATGAGCAGAAAACGACGCCAGAAGGTCCCGTGATCCTTGTGAGGTCGCTGGTCTCACTGTACAGATGGCTACACTGAGGCCCAGGTCCAACATCCTCTATGAGCTTTGTGAGGTCGACTGTCCCATCATACAGATGGAAATACTGAGGCCCAGGTCCAAGATCCTCCCACAAGCCTTGGGAGGTCGACGGTCCCACTGTACGGATGAAGACACGGAGGCCCAGATCCAGGATCCTCCACGAGCCTTGTGAGGTCACCGGTCCCGTTTTACAGATGGAGACCCCGAGGACCAGCCGGGTGCCTGGGGGGTCTGGGCCCCCGGCCATCCCGAAGCCCCCATTCTCGCGGCTCGGAGAGGTCCAATCCCCTGTGCTGGGCGCCCAGCCAGCACCTGCGTCCAGGACCGGGCCCGCCTCTCACCTGTCCTCCCCTCCCCCACCCTGGCCAGCGCGCGTCCCCCTCCGAGCCCGGCTCCCCCAACCACCCCGCGCCTTCCCGTCGCCTCTCGCGTGGCCTCAGGAAGGCGTCGCCGAAGGGCCTGGCTCCCGAGGTGGGAAACTGAGGCCTGAGGGGACAGGCCTGCCGCCCGCGCGTGTGGAAAGCCTCCGCGGGCGCGGTTTACCTGGAGGAAGGCCGCGGCCGCGACGCCCTGGACGGCTCACTCTCCCGCGGCGGGGGACCCCCGGAAAACGAGCGGGGAGGCAGGGGCGTCAAGACCCGGCTCGAGCGGCGCGGCCTCTGGGAACGCTCGCCCCGACGGCGGCGCCGGCAACACGCGCGCGCTGCCACTGCGCATGCGCCGTGCCCTGCCCACGCCCCCTCCAGCGGCGGGAAAAGGAGGCGGGGGACAGTTACTGCGCAGGCGCGTGCTCGGAGCGCGGCTCGGCCGGGAAGGCGATCCAGAGCGCGACTCCACGCGGGGCTCAGTGCGCAGGCGCGAGCCGCCCGCCTCGCACGGAGTCGGCTGGTGAAGTGCGCACGCGCGGGAGTTTCTAGCAGCAAGCAGGCGAACCTGGGCCGGCGCGGGGCCTTGTGGGAGGGCTTAAGGAAGTAAAATGGCGGACCTGGCGAACGAAGGTAGGGGAGGCGCCGTCGGGGGCCAGCCGGCGGCCGGTGAACGGGCGGCGGGAGGCCCAGGGGCCACAAGCCCGAGGGGGAGCACGGCAGAGTGCAGGGGTCCCGTCCGCTCTGAGTTAGCGGCCCAGCGGGCCCCGCAGCCGCCCCCCATTGCGTCCCCTCGGGCCGGGCTCACCCACCCGGCCGTTCCCTCCCGGCATCCCCGGCCCCTGCCACCGTACGGCCGGAGGAGCCGAAAGGCCGCTGGAGTCGCGATCCCGAGGCTCTTCCACCTCGCAGGCCAGGCCCGGGGCTGAAAGGGGCGGGAGGCGCGGCCTCGGTGCCTCGGCCACGGATGTAAATAGACCCTGGGGCCTGGTCGTGGGCCCGAGCGCGCCATGCTCCCTCCCTCGCCCCCTCGTCCACGGCGGCCCGGCTTCTCCCCTTCCCCGGCCTGGCTGCCCATCCCCTACTCCTGTGAGGTCTTCGTCCTCCGCGGGCCGGCTCTACGCCGCGGACGGAGGATGCCTAGGCTGTTTCTACCCCATCCCCGCCCCGAACTCGGCCCCCAATTCCCTCCAGTTCCCCCGGATCCTTCGGGGTGCCTCGTCTCCCCGCATTTACGCACCACCGCAGGATCAGGGCCGCCGAAAGCCCTGGCTGCTTTTGTGGGCCTTTTTGCGGCACTTCCAGAGAGAAACCGTGTGATCCCCTCCTCCGGAGGTCTGACATCCCACCGGAGGGTTTATGACCCAGGTTACACTTCCGAATCGCCCAGAGAAAGCACTCCGTAAGGCTGATGTCCGCTGCCATCGACAGTCGTGTTGCCGTCGCTGTAGCTTCAGGCCTGTTTTTAGCTCCCTCCTCTTCTCGGTGCACACCTGCCGGCAAGCTCTCTACCTGTCTGGTTCTGATTCCCCCGTACGAAGCTTCCTGCCTTTGGAGGGTTTTCCATACCGAATTGTACTGACGAATGAATGAAGACAGTAAGTGCTCGGCCACACGCATTTGGGGTGGCACCAGGTACTATTCAAAGGCTCGACACACTGTTATCTCAGGTATGAGGTATAGTATGAGGGACCTGAGTAGAGTGGTCCCATTGCTTATCCAGGGCAGATCACACAGCTAGTAAGGAGCAGGAATGGGAACCAAGGTGGTAGTGAAGGGTCGAGGCTTCCCAACTCATGAAATCCAGTTAAAGGCAGAAGAGAAACTGGATGAGTGGGAATCGGTATGACATACTTTATATATTTACATCTTAACCTAGACTGTTCCTCGAACTGGAGACTCATATGTCCGGCATCATACTCGACATCTCCATTTGGATGTCTAATAGGCACATCCAACAGCTCGTCTAAAACAAAAATCCCCCAGCCCGCTTGCCCATGCCTCAGTTCTTCTCCCTGGTAAATTCATTTTTTTAATTGCTCAGGCATAAAGCCTTGAAGTCACTCCTGAGTCCCCTTGCTCTCATACTCCACAGCAAATTCTATCCGTTCTGCCTTTAAGATATTTCCAGAGTGACCGCTTCTCACTCCACCAACATGGGCCTCCCTTCCCTCTACCGTTACCCATCTGGAAACTTCTCAGCCCAGAAGCCAGAGTGGGCCCCTGAAACCTCCCTGCCCTTGTCTGGATATTCTCCCTGACTTGCTGTGCTCTGACTGCCCTGCCTTGAATTGCAACAGGTTTCTCCCAAATGCCTCCATGGCTCACTTCTGGTTTTTACTTGTGTTACTTTATTATTGAGAACTTCCCTGGCCACCTACGTCAGATTCTACCCATGTTCTCTACTCCCTTTACGCTGTATTGTCTTCTCTACTTATTGCCATCCGACATGCTGGCTTTTACTTATTTGCTTGGCTGCCCCCGCCCCAACATAATACAAGCTCTGTGAGTGCAGGGATTGTTACCTGTCATGATTACTGATGGATCCCCTGCATCTAGAACAGTGCCCGGCACAGAATAGGTATCCAGGATATAATGACTGAATGAATGAATTCATCAGTGAGGATCCTGTTGTGGTAAATAGATTTGAGCACAAAGGGAAAATTGTTTTCCAGGGGATGCTGTTTCTAGCATATGCTGTACACATGAGCTATCCATTGTAAATAGCATAGTTGAATGGGTAAGTGTAAAATACAGAAATAGAATGTTTTGTACTTTGAGTTTTTCTCTAATAAACGCCACACTTACCTAGAATTTTGTCTCTGACACGAGTTCTGGGGTAGTTGTCCTCAGGAAGCCAAATCTTAGTGGATCTTTAGGCCTCAGATAGTCCTGCCATCCTTTAATCAGTCATTGTGTGTTTCTTGAAGACCCATTTCTGGTCTTGGCTTGTACAACCTGCTAGGCTGTTTAGTTTCTTATTTGCTATGTAAATAGGACTTCCTTGCCTGTGCTCTTTGAAGCTTTAGGGACTGCCACATAGTCGCGCTTTTCCTCTTGCTGTTTAAGCTCCAGTCAAATGCCTTTTTGGCTTCTGCCTTTCCAGACTGGTATCCCACATTGCTCCATCCTCATACCAAGTTCCTCCATCCATTCACCGTCTGTCTTCTCTGGGCCAGTCCCACTTCTGTGTCAGTTTGAGAGTGACTGTCTCGCCTGACTGGGCATCAGTATCACCTGGGAAGCTTTCTTAAAACCACATATGCTTCGTCCCCACACCCTGCAGATTCCGGTTCTGTGAGCTGCTGGGTAGACTCTGGGTATCTGGACAGTTAGCAGCACAGGCAGCTCTGATATGCAGCCACTGGTTTTTGACCCTCTGGTTTGAGTAGTAGGTTTTTGACCCTCTGGTTTGAGTAGTAGGTTAGGCGTGCTGTGCATGTGTACAAGCAAACATTTTTAGTTGTATATCCATCCTAAAGCATCCTGCTAGCCTCGTTGCCATGGTGATCTCCTCATGGATGGTGACAGCAACTCCCACAGCCCAGTACTTCTGTAGTTCATACTTTTAAAGTCCACCTGGAATGCTCCTCTTCTAGGAGAGTGTGTGCATGTTTTACATTTGTGTCCAGGGATCTTTTCTCCTGCTTGGCGTTTCACTGTTGATACCTCCCAAACATCAGGATTTGATGGTAGAGTTCTGTCCCTGGTAAAGGTAAAGAAGAATGGGAAGAGGGTGAGCAAGGTATATTCTAACCACAGGATACCTTGGATTCTAGATCCTGGCAGGTTAACATATAAATTCCTTGCTGGCCTGTGGACGTGCATGGTGGAAACCAGGAGATGGTATGAAGCAGGGTTCTCACCTTTTGCACAGTGACATTTTGAGCGGGATGATTCTCTGTTGGGGGAAAGGAGGAGTGTCCTGTACATCGTAGGGTGTTTTGTGGCACAATGACATCTTAACCTACTCACTAGATGCCAGTATCCTCCACCAACCTCGGGTTGTGACAACCGAAAATGTCTCCAGCCATAGCCATGATGAGGGGAGATGCAGAACCACCCTCAGGTGAGACCCACTGGTATTTCAAGTGATGGTGGAGACAGATTTTGTCCTCATAGAGAACTGGATTTGTGTTTTGACTCTGCCATCTGCTGTGAGCGATTTGGGGCAAATTTATTAACCTCTTTGAGCTTGTTTCCTTGCCAAATAAAATGGGCATAAGAATGACTGTACCTACCTCATGGTTGTCGTGAGCGTTACGTGAATTAACACACATACATTCCTTGGCACCAATCTCAGCTCACAGTAATAAACACTTAACGCAGGGTAGCCATCTTGACTACAGGTGACTGTTTTAAACACGTTCGCTTAAGTGGTCAGCAAAAGTAGGTTTCCAGAGTGTGGGTGAACCCACACCACTCAGAGATACCCCTGGGCTGAGCCCATAATGGGAGACCAGCAGGGGCTAGGCTGTCAGTCCCCCTAAGTTCTGTCCTGCAAGTCATTGAGTGATCATCTGACGCGGCACTGTAGGCATTTGGGACCAGATAATTATCTGTCATGGGGGACTGACCTGTGCATTGCAGGATCTTGATCGGTATCCCTGGCCTCTGCTCCCACTAGATGCTAACAGCACCACCCCCACCCTTCCTCATGACAACCAAAACATCTCCAGACTTGCATGCCAGTGTCCCCTGGGGGCAGATGCACTTCCAGTTGAGAACCACTGATCTGAGAGCCTGACCGGAGTGTGAGTCTAGAGATTTTCAAGAACGATTGACTTTCCTCAGTTTGCGCCTTAATTACTTAAAACCTAACCCCTGAGAAGATGAAGTGCAGCTGAATTTTTATTGATTAGCTAGAATTTAAATTGTTGGACTCCTCAGTTCATTTGATCCTTACTATCCCCTTCCCCTGCCCTAAATTTGATTTTTAGGATACGGGATAAACAACTTTGAAAATTTTCAGGAACTTAAAAAAATAACTCTGGAGATATTAACCCTGGGATTTGTCCTGAGATCAGAACATATTATTTCACTCAACTATGTCTCCTTTGTCTGTAGCAGAGGGGGCTTGTTGGTAGCTGAGGGGTGTCAAGACTGTAGAATCTTTATACACATTGAAGAAAATCTCAGTTTTACCCAGGATCCTGTGTATAGATGGAAGCTTAAAGTTGTGCAAAATGTTACCTCCAAGTCTTCAGCCTGCCTTTCAGTTAACTGGGAAATGGAATTTTCCCAGCAGTCCTGTTAACCCTCCCGCGTTCATTGGGTGTGAGGGCCAGTCAGGATCTGGTGTGTGCTTCCACTCAGGGGCCGTTAGAGTGAGTGGAGTCAGCAGGAATTGGGTGAGGTCAGAATGGTGTTTGAGGAAGCACAGTGTTTATGGGCAGAGAAGGGGACGTTTTAGTTAGAGGTTGAACGGTGGCCTCATGAGTTCAGGCACAGTGAGGTAGGAGAGGAGGGACATTTGGGGGCAGGTGGGATGCATTTGGGGAATCTGAGAAAAGAACACTGGTCAGGAAAACGATCACAGACCATCAAGGCCAGCAGAGATGGTTGGCACTGACTTGGCCGTTGGTAGCTCTCCATGGTACTGTGAAGCAATCCTCAGGCAGATGGATTTGCTTCATTGTCTATTCAGGAGCTGGTGCTGGTTTTCTTTGTTTTAAGGGGTTTTGTTTTAAAGGGATTTGGCTCAGGTAAAGTGTGTTCTGTTTGACTCTGCACTACATAGTAGAGAACAGTGTGGCTTGGGGCCTCAGGTGACCCACGCCCACCTCCCGCGTGTCCATGGTTTGATTCCTCCTCAATGGCCTTGGCACTCAGTGCTGCCCCACGGGACTCACTGCACGTCTCAGCCCTCACTGCGCCTCACGCTCTTGTAAGGGGGCTGTCGAGGAAAACAAACACTGCTGCCCGCTCCACCCCTCAAGTATGACTCCGGGAGTTCTCAAAGTCTAGTTTTAAGCAGCGCCACAGATGTTTTACAACATGAAACCAGAATTGAAAACCACAGACACAAGTTGCAAACTTGCTTGAGGGCAAGCAGACATATTTAATTTGGCCCATTTTAGGTTTTTGCTTGTTTTTAATTAGGAGCTAATGCTTTAAAATTCTGGAATTTCAGAGGCAGAAAAAAATACAGATTTCTGATTTCTCTTGACAGACAGCAGCCACCCTCGGCCTGCGTTCTTGCACAATAGCAATCTGCCAGGACTGAGGAGCCGCTGCCACCCTCAAAATAAACTGTGTGCCCCCCCCCCGCCGACACCATGGTCTCTGCCATGGTACTTGGGGCCTAGCCCACTTCTTTCTCTTCTGTGCTTCTGACGTGGGTTGGCATTTGGCTTTCAGTGCCATGGTGCAGCCTCTTCCATTTGGTGTTTTAGGCACTCAAAAGACTCTTTCGCCCAGAATCTTAGCTTAAACCTCATCATGGTCTGTAATTAATCCAAGATTCGATATCCTTGTCTTCTACCCAGAGAGTCGTACATGGTGGTGGTTCTCAAAGATGGTCCAGGGGCCCCTGGGAGTCCTCCAGACCTTTCCAAGGGTACTACAGGTTCAAAACTATTCTCATCATAATACAAACATGTTATTTGCCTTTCTTACCCTCATTCTTTTGTGAATGGATGGTGGAATTTTTCCCAGAGGTTATATGATGTGTGATATAGCAACAGGCGAAGTACAGAAACAGGTAAGAGAATTCAAATTGGGCAGGGTGGCATGTACCTATAGTCCCAGCTACTTGGAGGCTGAGGTAGGAGCACTGCTTGAGCCCAGGAGGTCGAGGCTGCAGTGAGCTGTGATCACACCGCCGCCCTCCAGCCTGGGTGGCAGACCAGGACCCTGGGTCTTAAAAAAAGAGAGAATAGCCAGGCACGGTGCCTCACGCCTGTCATCCCAGTACTTTGGGAGGCAGAGGTGAGAGCATTACCTGAGCCTGGGGGTTTGAGACCAGCCTGGGCAACTTGGCGAGACCTCGTCTCTACAATAAATCAAAAAATTAGCTGAGTGTGGTGGCATGTGCCTGTGGTTCAGGCTACTTGAAAGGCTGAGGCAGAAGGATTGCCTAAGCCCAGCAGGTTGAGGCTGCGGTGGCCATGAGCATGTCAGCCTGGGTGACAGTGAGACTCCAACCCACCCCCCAAAAAAAGAAAAAGGGAGAGAATTCAGGCATCTTCTATCAAGCCAGACACTAAAGAGATTTGTCAAAATGTTAAATAATACCACTCGTGCCCCGCCCTCCTTTCTGCTGAGGCAGATTTGAGAGGCTTTGCCCTCCTACCTTCTTGCTTTGGCCAGTTCAAATAAACCTTTCTCATCTCCAAGAAAAAAGTAACAATAATGCCACTCTTCTCACTCATCTTTTTTGTTTTAAAAAATAGTTATTTTTCATAAAAATGTTATTTAGGTAAACCTTTCCTGAGTTTACATGATTTTAAATACGTTAGTAAGTAGATTTGATTTCTAATATGGAAGTATCAATCATAGCTGCAACCCACATTTCCAAGGGCTCTTGGGGATCCTCAGTCATTTACAAGCGTGATCCTGAGACCTAGGAGTTTGGGAACCACTGGCATGTGCTAGCGGAACCCCAGTGTGTCAAGCCTGAGTGAGGCCTGTGGAGAGATCAGTGCGGGTTCTCCCTTGCCCTCCAGCCTCAAGAGAGTTGTCAGCCAGGGCTAACCAGCAGGCTGCAGTCAGCAGCTCGGGGCACAGTTGGGAGCACCTGGATTGACTGTCCTTGGCTCATGTTGTGCCTCTGCCACTTACCCCAGAACCTTTGGCTGGTTGTTTGACCTCAGCCCCTGCATCTGTAAAGTGGGAACAGTGATACACAAGTCTGAGGATTGTCATGTGATTGTTGTATGTCGGGTGATTGACCTACTGGCGTGTGGGAATACATGTTAATTACTGCTAGCTTTGATTCTTCTCATTGGATGCCTGAATAGAGGAAAGTTTCCTTTTGAGTTATCACTGGGTTTTCCCACCTCAGTATTATTGACTTTGGGGCTGGCGAGGGCCATCCTGTGCACTGTAGGATGGTCAGCAGTATCCATGGCCTCTACCCACGTGATGCCAGTAGCACAGTCGGTCCACTCACCCACTCCTAGTCAGGACAAGGAAAAAGGTCTCCAGACGTTGTCCAGTGTCCTCTGACGAGCAGACTCGCCCCCACTTGAGAACCACTGGGTTAGGGAATGGCATTGGCACATAGGGAACTTTGTGTTCCATAATTACCTCACCTAATAAAGGCCTAGGAGGCTGCACACATTTAAGTCCACACACTGAGTGGGGAGGAGAGAGGCTGTACAACCCAGAAGCTGAGTGATCACCCTGGTTTGTGCCCGCTGATCCCAGAAATTTATTTTGGTGTGTAATGCGAGCTTAGGGATCTAACTCAGTTTTTTCTCTAAGTAATTAATGTAAGGTTTCTTAACCTCAGCGTAGTGACATTTGGTGTTGGTTGGATCACTCTTGGTAGGGGCCTATCCTGTGCCCTGCAGGTTGTTGGTCAGCATTCCTTGTCCCTGTCTACTAGATGCCAGTAGCAGCCTCACCACCCTCATCACGACAGCCAAGCACATCTGGCGAAATTACTCCTGGATGAGAACCACAGGGTTATAGGAACGAATAAAACTCCAGGAATACATGATTTGCCAATGAGAGCTTGGGGCTTATCCTCCCAACCTTTTTCCATTATGGCCTTTTCACAGCTAAGTAGGCATCATGGATTTCACATCCCTATTAAGGAAGAATGGTGTTTTCCTTGACCTTCAGTACTGTCTCAGGTCCAAGGTGAAGACCTGTCAGAATGTCAGAGCTGGGAAGACCCTTCAGGGATGCTCCGATTCTGGGCTGCTCCATTCCAGAGGGGCCGAAGTCCATGTAAGCAGGGATGGCCAGCTGGGGCAGGAGTGCTCCTCTCCAGCTGTCACATCTAGGAGCCCATGCTGGTACTTTACAGTGGATCCATAGCATCAAGTCAAGGGCACTGGTTCTCCTGAAAACGGATCCATGTAGGGCCCTGCACTTACTGTCACTATTTATGGTGTTCAGAGAAAATTAGGAAAGTGTGCAGACAGTAGGAGTTACTCCATGCACGTGTTTAGAAGGCAAACTTTGCCTTTTGCAGTAAGTTCTAAATGCCGTTGCCAAATTAAACTCCCCCAGGTTTGCCACACAGAATTTTGGGAGCTTGTTTACACAGAATTAATTCCCGTGTTGCATCAGGGAGAGGAGAGCATGAGTGGAGAAAGCAGCCCTTGAGAGTATGGCTTTCATGGGGTGAGGGTGGCAACAGGCTGCCTTCGCTCAGAGGAGAAAGGACATTTGGCAGCACTGATGGTGACAGTCACTGGGTCCTGAGCGTCCAGGACCTGGGTCCCACCTTCACACTCGATAAGTCCAGATTCCTCGCCATGGCCTGCAAGACTCGATGGCCTCTGGGCCCTACCCAGCCCTCTCCAGTCTCCTCTCCCACCCTTCCCCTAGAAACTCTCCAGCCACGTGAGCCTCCAGGCTCCGTCCTTTGGATCTTTGTGCTTGGGATCCCTCCACCCAGGGCCTTCTGCCTTCACCCATCTTGTCCCTCGTATCCTTTGTATCTGAGCTTCGAAGAGGTCTTCCCCCACCGCTCACTCTTTCCCACTGTCCTGCTTTCTCCGTACGCCTGTCTCCAGGATCGTCCAGCTGCCTCTGCCCTAGCCTGTTGTTTTCTTTCTTCTCCCAGTAGAGAACTATGACCTTGTCTGTTCGTTGCTGTCTCCGGTGCCAAGCTTGGTGCCCAGCGTGGAGTTAGGTGCTCGGTGACTCCTGCTGCTAAGAGCAAGGCTTGGCCACTTGGCCTTCTCTTCAGATGTTTCCTTGTGCCTTGGAGGGGATCGGAGTCTGAGCGTTTTTATCGAGGGTCCCAGGCATCCAGGCAGCTCTGGGATCCACCCCTTCCACCCTTGGAAGGGGCCAAGTTGTGAGGCAGTTATCGTTGTTGGGGCCTGGAGACTTGGCAGCTGTCCTTGAGTCCAAGGCCTCTGCTTTAAGGTGCTGTCAGCTTGCACTGCAGTCTCCTGAGTATAATAGTGATCCTGATGCCAGTGTGGAGTTAATAGTACATGCCAACCGCACCCCCACACAGCATCTCGTCTAATCTTTCCCGAAACTGCCTGGGGCGAAATACCACAGGGAGGGTAGGTCCCCTTGCCCAGGATCCCAACCACGAGTGGGCGAGGCAGGTTCGAGCATACACAAAGGCCAGAACCCACGCTCCCAAAGATCATGGGTTTTGCTCAGCTTCCTCAGCAATTGTGTAGTTCTAGGATTTCCTTCGCCAGAGCTTCCATTGAGAGGGGATTTCCGTTGTCTCTACTGGAACTTCCCCCGGTCTTCAGCCACTTCAGCTGTGTTGGTGTCGTGCCACCTAGTGGCAGAATAGAAAATGCCATTAAAGCTGGCTCATTGAATTTCTCCACACAGTTTGAGGCCAAGTTGCTGGCTTTGTAGGATAAGCTTATGGACTTTCTCTTAGAAGAAAAAGACGCAAAGGTGCCTGAAGTGCAAGTTCTGCCCCCAGAGGTTTACAGTCTGGGCGGGCCAGGGGTGGGGGCCTAGGAAGGTTTGGCTGCAGGACTGATGAGTGTGGAAATAGGGCAGGATGTGAGGGGTCCGTGGCGATGTGGCCGTGATACACGAGGCTAGGTGTGTCTGGTGCCTTCCACTGTGTCTACTAAAGGCCGTGTGACAGGTGCTCCATGCTCCTGCTGTTATGGAAGTATAGGTGTTTGGTAGTGAGAGGAGAGTGTTGGAGCTTGGCTTGGATTTCACCCTGGATGAAGATAACAGCAAGATCAAGAGCCTTCTAGGAAGACGTGCATGATATGTAAGATACCATCATCTCCAAAAACTGTGCCCCATAATTTCTGTGACACCAGTTGAGAGTTGCCAGAAAATAAATGTATTTGCCCAAAAAAGAACTACGTTGTCCAGGTTCCCCCACCCTCCATTAGCTGGGCCAGTGAACCTTGAGCAGGCTGTACTAAGATTCAGAGAGGCATCACCTAGCAACCGCATGTTTGAGATCAGTTCCATTCTTCACCGAAGAATTAGTCGAAGGATAGAGCCGACACATCAGTGACGGGTTTACCTTTATGTTGTGGTACAGAACTGTTTATAATAATTCCTGAAAAAATAAATGGCTTGAAGGATTGAGACAGTGTCGCTGGATTAAAGCAGTTGCCACGTATTAATAGACTGTTATTTGTGTTGGCAAGATGCTTTCCATATTTTTTTCACAGATAAGAAGATTAAGACATATCAGCCCAGGATTAAAGCTAATTTTACACAAGTACCTTGCTGACAGTTTGGTCAAGAAGTCTAAGTGGCTTTGCAGGTGGGGGCAGTTTCCTGGCAGGTGTTGGAGTCATCAGTCAGGAGGGGAATAAACAGAAAAGGCAAAGATATTCCAGATTGTCTTCTGCATGTGCTGAGTCTAGTTTTCACACTTGATCTTAGCCAAAAGGCCGAGAAGTACAGGTCTGGTTTTTTCTATTCAGTTTTAACAGTAGATCCTTTAAGACAGAGGCTGGAGGCAGCCATTGGCAGGAGTGCAGGGCAGGTCTGCCCTCGGCCCTCTGTACAGTGCTCTCCGAAGCCTGTGTAGAAGGGGTGAGAGAAGAGAGCTTGCCTCTGTCATCAGCCGAGATTCTGAATGTGTTATGCAAAGCATTCCGTGGTTAAACATTTGACAGACGAAGACAGAATGTAACTTGTCTCACCATTGAGTGTGCACCCTGGAATGTGTCTTCGATTCTTTCCTTGATAATCTCTAAAGGATCTCCTGTTCTGTAGGGATCTGCCGTAGGCGTAATTGCATACTCTTCTCCTAGGCGGACAGTCACGTGGTGGGAAGCCTCACGCTGACCCCAGAACCCTTCAGCAGCCCACTAGTTTAGTTTGTGGTCTTCCAGGTGCTCATCCAGAATGTTTGCTGGCAGCCGCTACTGTGTTCCTGGTGTCAATTATCAAAAGAAATGAGTGTTTGGTAGCTCTGAGGCCTACCTGAGGGGAAAGGTGGAGGGAAGCAAGCCGGGCTGGGTGGCTTCTCCGTTTTGCACTTGTGGTGCTTACACAGTGAAGATTCGGTGAGATGACGCAGATAAAACCTAGCACATGAAGAAGAGCCCGGTGAATGCTGCCCACATACGTGAGGCAGACCCGAGTCTGGGAAGCCCCTCTTTGGGTGTCCTTGCTGTGCAGAACACGGCAGGGGCCGGGAGAAGTCTAAAGACAGCTTTCTGTGACCCTGTTCCCTAGAGGGTTGGAAACACTCTTCTACCCTCTGGGTTCAGGCCTCCTTTCCTTGCTTGCAGTAGGGAGCAGGGACCCCTGCCCCCTTTCCACATGTCAGGGCAGCTCCTGCCACCCACCCTATCCCAAGGGGTTCTTTTTGCTTCTTAGACTGGCTGCAGGGTGAGACGTTCTCTGCAGGGTCCTTCTGCCCGCTTCCCTGCTGTCTCTGAGGTAGACACATAAGTCAGTTTGTCGTAAAGGTTTTGCCACCAATCCATTGCTTGGCAGAAAAGACACGGCTAAAACCTTGGAGTCCTGGTCTCTGGGCCTTCGTGCAGAGGTGGTACCAGGAGGCCCACTATTTTCATTCTCTCTAGGGTGGGACTGTTGAAAACTGTCCTTCCACCGACCCTCCTTGCCCATCATTGGAGGAGGCAGTTTCTGAGCCCTCTCCTAGACACAGCCATCTTACATCAGACTCGGGAGATGACGTCCGGGCCAAGTCTTCATGGACTTCCCACAGGTGCACCCGGGCCATCTGAGTCCCAGGTCAGCAGCTGCTTTAGAGGAAGAACCCACCTCCTCAAGACCCCTGCGGCTCCTTACAGGGAGAATAGTCCATAACCCCGGGGGTCAGAGGGACTCTGCTCCCTTCCGGGGCAACCCCACCATCTTTGGAGCAATCTTTGGCTCATTTCCTGCATTTGACTGCTGTTTGCCTTCCAGAGCTTCCATGCTGGCTTCTGCAGGTATAAATGTGCAGACCTCAGACCCGGGGGGCAACTGGAGGCACACCCCACTTAGCTCCTGTTGCCCTGGGCTGACCTGTTTTTCAGTCTGCCTGCAAGGCCTGTCCCAAGGGCTAGCACAGCACCAGGCACACCACGGGTACTGCCCTGGCCTCCTGGTTCTTCCAGTGCTCCACGTTCTCCACGGCCTTGTTTCTCCCTGTTTTTGGTCTCCTGGCCAAATGCTGCTTGTCCCTTCTGCTTAGACAGCACCTCTCCCAAAAGCTTTCCCTGATTCGCTCCTTTTCTGCAGCCTCACTGGATTGAGAGCCCGGGCTCTGCGCTTCCAGGGCCTCCTATGCCGCCCCCATGCTGTGGCGTTTAGTTAAAATCTGATGTCAGCTCCTGGCAGGCAGGGGATGTGTTTCTGTGTCGTGCCATGTCCCCAGAGTCTGGCATGTTGCCTGGTGCACAGTGGGTACTCGAATGTGTGGAACTGCTACAAGTTGTGGCTGCTGAATGAATATTATGGCAGAATCTGTGGTTCTCTTGTGCAGCTGGAAGAGTGGCTCCCAGGCTCAGCTGGGTGGAGCAGAGTACCCTGACAGTCACAGCCACGCAAGGTTGACCAGCAGGGCAGGGGTCCCCAACATCCGGCAGAGGTTTGGAATGAGGGCAGGATGGCCAAGCTTTCCATGCCCAGGCTTGCTTCTTTGCTCACTTGCCAGGACTACAAAGACCAGGACCAGGGCACAGGCCCTGTTTTGGGGCGCCCAGGTTGTCTATCCTGCAGACAACCTTTTTCATCTGAGCTGCACAGTTGAATGTAGAGTAGCAGAGGCAGGAGAGAGCTTTTCTGGGAACTTGGGCGTGGCAGAGGACCCTCCCTGGCTCAGATCTGTGATCGGCACATGGGATCACTGTGGGCTCGGTCTGGGTGCCCTCTGGGCGCAGAGCTGAGGAGAGATGTGGGGAGGAGGATGCCTGGATGGAGAGGGCGTGGGATCCAGAGTAGCCATGTGGGACTTGGCGTGCAGTGGCCCAGAGAGCTGCCTAAAGTCAGAGGGGAAATGAGGCGGCGGGGCAGAGCACCTCGCATAGTGTTTGAGGTGACTCGGAGAGCCTGAGGAGGACAGGGCTGCGTCCTACCCACTTCACACCCCAGTGTTGGCCACAGTCCATGAAACACCATGCTCTGACCCGTCACGGGTGTTCCTGGAAAGGGGCTTCCCTGGTCAGATAACTTTGGGAAGCATCTGGTCAGATGGGTTGCTCTTTTGTTGGTTTTGTTAACTCTTTTACCTTTTGTAGAGATGAGATCTCACTGTATCACCTATGCTGGTCTGGAATCCCTGGGCTCAAGCAGTCCTCCTGCCTCGGCTGCCCAAAATGCTGGGATTACAAGCGTGAGCCACTACACCTGACGGTTTTCTGAATTCTTAATACACTGATGTGTCAAACCAGTCTCCAAGAGAGTTCGATTAGGGAGCAAAGCAGTTTAATCAGGGAGCATTTTACAGGACCAAAGAGAGAGAAAGAACACTTGGTAGACAGAATCTAGGTCGAATAATCTGCATTTGATTCTTATTTTAGTAGTTGAGGTCTTCATGGTGGCCTGGGTCTCTAGAAATCTCCATGACGGTTTCTTCCTGACCTGTGAGGGCAAAGCTGGGTTAGGATTTAAAGCAGCCTGTATAGATGCCTCCTGCTTCTGGCCCCCTGTCCATTCCCCACACTTGAGTCTGTGATAGCAGAACGTGCTGCTTGCTCTCTGACACAGCTTGAGGAGGGAAAGCTACAGGACACCATCCAGCCTCTGGTAGGCAGTGTGGGCAGTCCTGCCTGAGACCGGCCTGTGTGCGTTGACCTTTTGTGATATCAGCACCAGTTTGCAATTGACAGACTTCTGGTCCTCCCATAGCTGAGTGGAAGTTCAGCGTGGGTGACTTTGTGTTTGGGGTGAGAACGTGACCAAAGGCCTCTCTCCAGGTTCCCTCAGTCATGAACACCAGCCCTGCCGTCTGCAGGGGCCCAGCAGGCCCAGGTGGGCTGTGTCTTGTCAGTTCTGTTTCTCTGGAGATCCCTGACCGTGCCTCCCGGGTCCCAGTCTTTGTGGTGTGCGACATTTCACGGGCTCTGAAACTGCTGGTGGCGCACTGTTCTATGTGCAGCTCTGTGGCACTGAGGACACAGAGGTGGACACAACGGACGAGGCCCACTCTTGGGGCGCTCACATCCTAGGGGTGAGGCCTTCAGGAGCGCCAGGGCCACCACGTGCAGACACACCCCCTCCCTCCCTCCCATCAGATGTTTTCTGCTAAAGTCTTCCACTCTCAGCTCCCTGTTCTCCACTTTTCCTGTTGGGCCTTGCATAGAATAAGGGCTCAGTAAACACTGAGGTGATCGCACAGCAACTGGTGTTATGTAAACAAGGAGAGGAGGTGTCATCAAGCATTTGTTGGAAGGTGTTGGCATGGTGTGCCCTGGGGAACAGAGCTGATATGGATGGTGTGTCTGTGGTCTCAGCCTCCCTAGCAAGTGTACACCCTGTGATAGGACATAAGCCAGAGGCATGTTGGGAGAAATGGGGCAGGTGTACAGTTCAGCTGGAGCTTCCAGAGAAGACAGTGTCAGGAAGAGCCCGTGACCACATGCTCTGACCAGAGGGACCAAGCCAAGGAGAAGTCCAGAAGCGCATCATAAGCATGGGCGTGCAGGGACAGCAGGCTCTTCAGTGCCACCACGGGGATCAGGTGGGAAGTGGAGGGAGTGTGGCCTGTCTGAGGCGCTCAGCCCTGGTCTGTGGGAAGACATTGCCGTTTTAAGCATGCATTTCACACCAGCACTTCTGGGTGCCCTGTGGAGACCTGACTTCAGCAGGTAAAAGCAGAGGCAGCAAGAGAGAGGAGGTCTCTGCTGTGTTGGTGGCTACAGGAACAGGGGGCCTTAGAGGGGACCTGATTGGACTGTTGCCTGACTGTCCTGTTCTCTGGATGGCTACTTTCAGAGCTTGGCACCCACTTCCTCTTCTGCAGCTTCCCTCTCTCTTCCCCGGAGCACTGTGCCCGGTGCAGTGCAGACCTGTTCTGGGCAGATGTGGTAGCCCCAGCCTCCCATGGTTGCCCAGGAGCCGCAGTCCCTGCTGTGCACCTACAGAGCAGCCGACAGTCCTCCCCATGGGGACACAGTCCTCCTCACCAGAATAGGGTCCTCCCCACCAGGACGCTCCGCCCTTCCCTCCCCTCCGTTCCAGCGCCTGCAGCAGCCTGGCATTCATCTTCTCCAATGCCTCCTTACTCATCCCCTCATTAAATAGTTGCTGAATCCCTACAGCGTGCCAAGCACTGTTCTCAGACCCTGGGTTGCCGCGCAGAACACAGCACAGCCCCGCTCTCAGGGAGTTTCTGTCTTAGTCAGGAAGATGGACCTGAACCCATAAATGCATAATGGATCAGGCAGTGGAACTCACTGTGGAGGAAAAGAAAGCATTTAACCCCACATGGAGGTTGGTCCAAGGCATCTTTACTGAGTGCGGAGTATGTTTAATTAAGTCTGCGGTGGCTAGACCACGCCCTCTCAGGCTGGAGTCTGTTAGTGACCTGAAATCTAACTCAAACTGGCATTAAGCAGAAGTCAGCAGTGAACAGCCTAACTGCAGAGTCTCGGGGCATTAGCTTGGGCCAAGCTCGACTCCGGCCCCACCAGGTCACCAGGATTCAGTCTTCCCCTCCATCTCCAGG
Organism: Cephalopachus bancanus; assembly: GCA_027257055.1. NCBI lineage: Eukaryota > Metazoa > Chordata > Mammalia > Primates > Tarsiidae > Cephalopachus > Cephalopachus bancanus. Next base: position 354,159 of record JAPVLO010000700.1, read on the forward strand.
TCTGCTTCCGTCTGAGCTGGCTCTCGTACAGGGCCCTCGTGGTGACACGTGGCTGCTGGCAGCCCCAGGGTCATGTGTCACCAGCTCAGCAGCCTCAGCAGAAAGAGAGCACCTCCTCCCCAGGGGCTCTAAAAGAAGCCGGCCTTGTTCACATGTCGTGGGTCCCCGGGGCAGGACCTGCGGGGCTCTCTTTGTCGGTCCTGGAGCCAGGGCTGATGTTGGCTCCACCTGAACCAGGGGGAAGCGGGAGAGGGGTGGTTCCCCAAAGAATAACAGGGCTGGAGAGCCACTGAGCTGGCCAAAACCTGGCTCCCGGCTCCCTGGAGCCTGTCAGCTAGCAAGGAGTCGAATGCAGAAGTGGGGGCTGAGCTTGTGTGGTGCAGGAGCAGCACTGGAAGGTCTAGGACTCCCGGTAGCAGACTCGTGGACAAGCTGCCGCTCTGTCTCCAGAGCCCTCCCCTGGCAGACTTACTGCCTGGCATAGGCATGTTATTTCGAGTTTGCCGAGCTGCCACTGTGCGCTGTGCCCGGGAGATTGCTGCTTAGGGAAGCATGGAGCCCACCTGCTCCTTGTAACCCTTGGGTCTTGTGTTTGTAGTTCACCCCCATATTCACTGTGGCTGTGCATGGTGCGCCAGACCTGGGTGCGGTGAGGCTCTGGGGAACGTGGTGGAGGGACTGTCCCCAACAGCTGTGGTGTGCTGCCCAAGGTCAAGACTAGCATCTGCCCTGGTTCTGCAGGAATGGGGGGTGTCGCTTGGTTGATTGTGTGCTGTCTCCTCCCCACCTTCAGCCACTGGTCTCACAGCCAGCCTTACTCCCTCTCTTTCACCCTAAACTGATGCCAGGCTTCCCCCTGCCTTTCACAGCATTTCCCCAGACCCTTAGCATGGTCACCATTCATCCCCTGCCCCTGTCACCCCCAAAGCTGTGCCTTGGACTGCCGGTCTCCCAGCCCTTCTCCTGAGACCCCGACATAGCCCCCTCTTCTCGGGGACTCGCCCCATCTCTAGAGCAGACCGGGCCGCCACCCAGGCGGAGGGCCCTCGTAGCCATGCTGTGCCAGTGTGCGGATCCTGACTGCCATCGGGCTCCCCGCAACCAGGGGCCCCTTGAGAGCAGGCTGTGCCAAACTCTGCTCACCACAGAGGCCCCGGTGCACGGCCTGCAGCGGGTCTCTCCAGATCCACAGCTCCTGCTTGGCCCCCACGCCGGCTCTCAGACTCTGAAGGGTGAGGGAGTCTGGGTTCGTCAGCGTGCATCCCTGCCCCGGGCCCAAGAGGCAGGTGTGGGTTGGACCTCCCCGTGGAGTTGAAGTGGTCCCAGCCGCATGTCCTGTGACGGGCCACAGGGTCTTCCTGAGCAGCCCTGTGCCAAAGGGCTGTTGACTTGGCTGACCTCCCCCCCAGGAGGCGAATGGTATCTAGTGGGAACCACGGGCTGCATTGCTCTTGTGCTGTCGGGTGACAGGACACCCCAAAGTGTTTCTTCTTCAACAGCAGCTGTCAAGATGGACTTAGGCTTTCAGCAGCCCCCAAGCACGTGTCCTAACAGTAATTGCTTGGACATCCAGCTTGGACGCCAGGCTGGCTCTGCCAGGCTAGCTCTCCAGAGCAGGAGTGCCCGGCCTGGGCTTGCAGGCAGGTTGCCCTCTGGCCTGCAAATTAAAGAAGTAAAACTAAACGAGTCTCCAACGTTTGAAATTCAGTAACCTAAAAAGTTGGCATCTGCGCCACTTCCTGTAAGGCCATGGTTGATGGTGCCGTATGGTGGCTGCCACATGCCCCGCCCTGTCCCGTTGTCACTCACATGTCAGCTCCCAGGGAGTCTGCAGGCTCCTTGCTGAGTATGTCGTATGCATACAGAAGAGGGTGCAGGTCATGCCATCAGCATGGGATTTTCACAAGATGAACACACCGACGCCTCCAGGGATCCATGTCTGAGAAGCTGTTCTAGCAATTCAATGTTCTTTGGAGTTACTAGCTCGATGTGTATATATTTTAACTTATTGCAAATGAATGTAGCATTGTTTACTGTACGAATATAGTATTGGGGGGAAAAAAAACAATTTTTCTTTTTGCAGAAAAACCTGCCATTGCTCCACCCGTCTTTGTGTTTCAGAAGGATAAAGGACAAAAGGTAAGGGGCTGGTACGTTCTCTCTCCCATCATTCCTCTAGCTGTTCTCTCCCAGAGAATCATCTCGCCAGGTCTTCTGCCTTCACGTGCATGAGCTTGGGGAGGCCGCCTGGTGACTTCTGTGGTTGTGGAGAGAGGTTAGGGCGGGTCTCGTGTGCACAGGGTGCAGAGAACACAGCTGTGCAGACAGCATCAGAAGGCATCTTCCTAGTTCCTGGTGATTCGTTTTAGAAACGCCACTGAACCTGAGGAGAACCAGCAGAAGGGGAACAGGGCAGGAGGAAAAATGTGGGAGGGAGAAGGGAAGGAGGGGGAGGGGGAGGGGAGAGGAAGGGAGGAGGTAGGCGAGGGTGGTGAAGGGGAAAAACGGGACCTTGACAGACTTTAGGGGGATTTCTTGCCCTAACCAACTTGGCATAGATGCTTTTAGAATAGTTGCGAGTTTGCTTACTGTATATTTATCGTCCATCTCCGTGAGGTTGCTTCCCCCCTTGGAATTGGGGTGTCTCGTTACGCTGTTGTTGGAAGCGCCTTGCTTGAGGCCAGTGATAAGCCAGCAGCCTGTCAAAGATCTGACTGGTGTGGCAGTAGGGGTCTGTGCTAAGACAAAGATAGATGCCGGTGGTTTCTTTCGCTCCCTGACACATTGGTGTGGAAGGTCAGAGTCGTGTCAGAAGTGAGTTGGTACTGTGTGCTGGTGGCTCCCAGCTTCTGTGAGTCTCCCTCTGTTCATCTACAAGTTGTATGGTCTCTCCCCACTGATGCCCCGTGACGGCAGTTGTCATTTTAGTGCCCATTGCAACATTTTATAGCAACAAAGTGCTGCGCTGGGTTCGGGAGCCTGAAGCACGTTTGCATGTTGTTGATAACAGGGTTCGCAAATCTCGGCAACTCCGTGCTCCTGTGGGTCCCATCCTCTTGCCATGACCAGCTCCTGCGTCAGGAGCTGCTATTCTGGTGACTTGGGACCCATGGCTGCTGGTCTGAGATCCTGTCCCTTGGTCTGAGAAGAGGAGCCTAAGATTCTCTTGGTGTAGCCTAGTTTTTCTGGGCAATGTTCAAGTGCTCTAGGGGGTGGGGGAATGTGTGTGTGTGTGTGTCTGTGTCTGTGTGTCCATCCGTCCACAAGTGTGTGAGCACACAGGTGTGTCAGGGTAGGAGGGGGAAGTGACTGTCTTAAACCCCCCTCGTATACCCAAGGGTGCCTCTGTGTTACTCAGAACTTTCCCACTGTTAATTCTTCTGATGAAGGAGGAATCAGGAAACCCATGAAAACTTTCTTCCACTTTTGTTTTGGTTATCCAGTGGTATTTTCAGGCAGCATCCTACCTCTGCTGCCTCCTCTCCCTTGGAGCCTGACCAGTACCGCTTCATGACATATGTTTTTACTATTTGTCCTTTGGAGTTTCAGTCAATATGATGGAACTGATGAATTTCTTCTAGTTTTAGAGACAGAATATTAAAATCTCAGGAGGTGGCTATGTTTGAGATGTTACGGCCATTTCTTTCAAGTATGCAAATTTTTCTAGAATTTTGAATTATTATCTTTTGAACCGCTTTTAGTTTAAAACAGGAGTCAACAAATGACACCTGGTTTTGTTGTTGTTATTTTAATTTTTATTATTTTTAGAGACAGGGTCTTCCTTTGTCGCCCAAGCTGCAGCGCAATGGCATGTTCTTAGTTCACTGCAGCCTCAAACTCCTGGGCTCATGTGATCCTCCTGTCTCAGCCTCCCAAGTAGCCAGGATTACAGGCATGCACTTCTAAGAACAGAGCGATACCATGCCTTTTCCATAGTCTGTGGATGCTACTTCATCTGGGCAATGTTCAAGTGCTCTAGGGGGTGGGGGAGTGTGTGTATGTGTGCGTGTGTGTGTCTGCAGAGTTTAGACAGAGACCACATAGCCTGTAGAGCTGAAGGTATTCAGTATCTAAGTCTTTGCAGAAAACAATTTGCCCTGATTTTAAAACACATAATAGGAATTAATCATTCTTTAAACCTCGAGGCCTTAAGGATAACCAGCAGGATGAAATACTAACATGTAATGTTTGTTCAGCTGAATTTAAAATGCCTTTAAAATCACTAGCTCCTGATTTAGTACTGCATCGAAGCTAAAAAGTTTCTGTGGCTCTGTGACTTGAAGGCTAATTTACAGGTATGACCTTCAAGGGGTTTATGCAAATTATGGAGTTGAACCTGAACCAGAAGACTGGATAGGAGGGTTTCCGTGTTTAAGAAATGCACAAGTATAGTTTCTATCAAAATATTAGCCAGTTCCAAACGGACTTCTAAAAATAACTGCTCTCCAGCTCTTGGGCATTCAGCTCCCACTTCTGTCACACTTCTGTGGTGTGGTCACCCAGAGGGCACATGGAAACCTCTGTGTTAAGGCAGAAGCGTGAGAAGCCTTTTAGGGTATTTTCTTAGCCATCAGAGGACAGTGTCCAAACGGTAGTGAAAGCTTTCTTTCTGCTGCTTATGACCACGCCAAAGGGAGGTGGACTGTAAACACAGGGCACACATCAGGCTTCGCTTCTCCTGGGCTTCCTGGTTGGAGGGAGATGGGAAGGCCTGTGAGGAGTAGTCGCCGTGGGAGCCACCTGGTGTCATCCTCTCTTGCAGAGATCGTCACTCCCCCCCCTAGAAGCCAGGCTGAGAAAGAACTGTTTGGCTGTTGTTTTTTCTGAGCAGATTTTTTTCTTGCTTTTTTGCTCCAGCTTTTTATGTTTAAAAATTTCAGGCCAGGCTCGGTGGCTCAACCTGTAATCCCAGCACTTTGGGAGGCCGAGGCGAGTGGATTGCCTGAGCCCACAGGTTCAAGACCCACCTGGGCAACTTGGCGAGACCTCGTCTCTACAATAAATCAAAAATTAGCTGGGCGTGGTAGCATATGCCTATAGTTCTGGCTACTTGGAAGACTGAGGCAGAAGGATCACCTGAGCCCAGCAGGTCAATGGTAGGGTGGCCGTGAGTGTGACACTGCACCCCAGCCTGGGCGATGGAGTGAGACTCCAACTCAAAAAAAATTTTTTTTCAGCTTTATTTTGAAAATTTTGAAATCCTCCAAAAAGAATGACATTGTCCAGGTTTTATATATTTTGTGTATGTGTGTGTGTATGTATGGAGAGAGAGAGAGAGAGAGTCCGTGTTTTAAATTGTCCTAATGGTTCCTCAAATGTTTCTTGTAGTGATTTTTTTTTAACAACCTCTTGAACCCCGAAGATCAGGAAGTCCTGTTATCAACTGTGGAACTGACAAGCTTTTCTTTTTCTTTCTTTCTTTCTTTCTTTCTTTCTTTCTTTCTTTCTCTCTCTCTCTCTCTCTCTCTCTCTCTCCCTCCCTCCCTCCCTCCCTCCCTCCCTCCTTCCTTCCTTCCTTCCTTCCTTCTTTCCTTCTTTCCTGTCCTTTCTTTCTTCCTTGACAGGGTCTCACTCTGTGGCCCAGGCTGGAGTGCAGTGGCACAATCATAGTTCACTGCAGCCTTGAACTCCTGGGTGCAAGTGATTGTCCCTCCAGCCTCCCAAGTAGCTGGGACTACAGGTGTGTGCCACCACGCCCCCCCGTAACTTACCCTTCAGCAATCAATCTCAAACCACCCGATGGGGTGCACATAAAAAAGCCTTTGCCCCCCTTCAAAGGAGAGGGCTCCAGGTGTTAACACTGAATCGTAATTGAGATAAAGGCTTTGGAATTGAAAAGAAAGAAATTAAACTGCCAACCCAGGAGTTTCTGTTTTTGTTCAGCGGCAAAGCCATACAGCATTATTCTGTGGGTCCCACTGATGTGCCATATGGCATTTGCAGCAGTGCAGATTGGTGAGAGTGGCCTGGGGGGGGTAGCTGGTGGCATTGCTTCGCCTTAGGGCAAGTTGCCAGATCCTCCTGCCATTCCTGTTAAAGAAGGTGATGGGTAGTTTCAACTCTAGTCCTAACACCTAAAATGAACTCATGGCTGGATTGACAACACAGAGTTCCATGGACTTCTTTCCCTGGGCGTATGCTTCCTGGGAATGTCTCTCTTCAATAAATGCTTGCGTTTCCTTGCGTCTGTGTTTTGGCCTCACAAAGGGAACCTTTTTTTCCTTAGCTGCCTTGAATGGAGACAGAGTTCTTTCTCTTTCTTTTCAGTGTAAAGAGATTTAAACTTTCCTTATGCAGATTGTTTCATTATGTGTAATGACTAAATAAATGTTTCTTTCAGTTACTCTCTTTTGGGAGCATTTGTTAACCTGAAGGGGGCTTTGAAGTCACTGGTAGGGTAATGCCCAATCAGCAAAAAGACAGAAGAAAGGCAGTTACAGAAATGCCGCTTGCAGAAAATACAGTGGTACTGAAAATATCACTCGTATTAGAGCTCGTTTCATGACTTCTCTTGGTGTGACACGCTTACCCCTGGTGCTGGTGTTTTTAGGATGATGTCAAAGGCTGCCAGTCTTGATATGTCTGATTTCATCTTCATGTTGAAAAACCACAGGCCTTATCTTGGCTTTTTAGAGCCTGCTTTTGTTGCTCAGGAAAAATGCTGGGATCCAGGTAGAAGACGATGCTGGAATGACATCTGTTAATCCTCTCAAGAAACTTTCTAAATCTCAGTGAGAAAGTGATGTCACACATCTCAGCTCATTGTAGTGGAAGATGAAGAATTTGACCCTGTTTTGGCTCCTGATTTTCACTTTTGGGAATTTCCTCTTGGTCCTCCTGTTTAGCATTTTAAGTAACCAGGAGAGCATTTGAGCATTTATGTTCCAAAAGAAGGAGTTAAAAAAAAATCAAGTGGTTCTAATTAGATTGAGGCGACTTCTGCAGAGCTCTGGGTTTGATTTTTCTCTGGTGAGTTGTTAAGTCTCTAGCCACAAGTAGCAGCAGACTTTGGCAGCTGGACTGACGACACGACAACAGTGCCTATATAGTTTGGAGAGTGGCCCGGAAGACACTTGTGTTGGTGATCTCCACCAGGTAGAAAGAGGTGATGGCATCCCTCCCTTTGGTGCCTCTTGAGACGTGAGGATGAGTTGGCGCTGCGTTGCTTTGGCTTTCCTGAGGAGTTTTGCATGTGCTCTTAAATCCTCTGTATGTAGTTCCTTTCTGCCTACGGGATCCACACGTTAGAAAGTAGTGCCCATCACGTCTGTTGATTATGTAAGCTTATACTTAAGAATTTGAAAAAGCAGTGCCCAAGCCTTGTCTAAAGAGGTCACACCTCACAGAAGAAATGCAGCCACGTCCACGGGGAAGTAGGGCACCTCTGTAGTCATTTAGGTCACCAAGTGTCGTTGGACAATGCCAAGCAGGATGTTTGGGGACAAGAGCCCATCTGTTGTGGGACACCAAGTGCATAAACCATTTCTTAAGAAAAGAGTCTTGGAGTTGTGGCCGTAGAGCCCTCAGTCCATGGAAGCCCCTTCTGAAGCACCTTAGAGGATGCCAGGGTGTTGTGCTTTGGGGAGGAAGATTCCAGAACCAGCTTGCTCTCACCTTGGCTGTTTTCCAAACAAGCTCTTGCCTGGAGTCTTTGAGGTGCGCCAAGGGAGAGTCCTAGCAAAGGAGCACTGTTGGTGTGCCTGCCTGCTCACTGATAAAAAGTTGGCCCAGCCGAGCGCGGTAGCTCACCCCTGTAATCCCAACACTTTGGGAGGCGGAGGTGAGAGGATTGCCTGAGCCCATGGGTGCGAGACCAGCCTGGGCAACATGGCAAGACCTCGTCTCTACAGTAAATCAAAAAATTAGGCAGGCATGGTAGCACACACCTATAGTTCCAGTTACTTCGAAGGCTGAAGAGGAAGGATCGCCAGAGCCCGGCAGGTCAGGTAGCTGTGAGCGTGCCACTGCGCTCCAGCCTGGGCCACAGAGTGAGACTCCTACTCCAAAAACAAAAAAAGCCAGCCCTCGGTGTCTCTGCCACCCCACACCTGCACTCATTAGGCAAGAAAGCACCGTCCTCGGCAAGTTAAACAGAAGAAACTGCAGGATGCCAGAAGGATCGGAGCGAGCCGCAGAAGCCTCTGGCCCAGGACCCCTGGTTTCTACCCCTGATGTCCCAGGCCCGCCTCCCCCACCTGTCCTCAAACACAGGAACAATGCTGATGGCCCTGCCCCTTCTGTGTTGCTCAGGCACTGTTGGTCCCTTGGGTCTAAGGAGTCCCAAGAGTTGACCCTGTTTCTTGGTCGTCAAGAAGGCTTTTCCTCACTCGAGACTCGGTGCAGGGCCACCCCATCATTCTGAAAACTTCCCACGTCTCTGAACTCCTTGCAGAGTCAGACAGCACCAGGTCCACTCTCATTTTGCCCTCTGTGCACTGCGGGAGGGCCTGCTTTCCCTGCCGTCCTCGAGGCAAGAGCTGCCGAAGCCTCCCCAGCCCTCTGACCCCTGCCCCCCCCACCCCTGCCCTGCGGCGCAGACTTCATTCACATTGAAGGAAAATTGTCTTTTTTGCTCCCAGTCCTCTGCAGAGCAAAAAGACTTGTCGGATTCGGGAGAGGAGCCTCGGGGGGAGGCTGAGGCCCCCCACCATGGCACGGGTCACCCCGAGTCAGCTGGTGAGCATGCCCTAGAACCTTCTGCCCCCGCTAGCGCCTCAGCCAGCACTCCTCCGCCTCCCGCTCCTGAAGCCCAGCTTCCTCCTTTTCCGCAAGAACTGGCAGGGGTAAGTCCGCATCCACCCGGCGCTCCTACTGCCCAGGGGGCCCCAAACTGACCAGCCCCTTCCCTTCGGGTCCTTCTGATCCAGGCCCTAGATCATCGGAAGCAGCTGATGGAAACTTAAAAGACAACAAGGGTTTCTTCCAGCCCCCTTTAATTTGGCTGCTGAAGATTCAGGAAAAATCGAGCCCCCTTTTACATTCAGGTTTTTTTAATGGGGGGAATATAAACTCATAGCAAGAGGCGAGTCCTGTTTCCTGCACGAGACACGAGGAGTCGAAAGAGGAATGGAATGGTGAGGGAGGACCGTCCCAGTCCGATTTGGCCCCTTCTCCTCCCTCTGTCTGTCATTTCCCTGACTTTGAGCCTTGGAGTTCACTGTCTTAGAAACCCGAGACGCTAAGGCTTCCTTTGATATCCAGTAAGAGGAGTTGGCTAACACAGATTGCTTTGCAAGACTGATTGTGTTATGGACTGTGGTTAGGCGGTGAATTGCTTGTCTTCAATCAAAGCAGGAAGAAGAAAAGACTTCCTTTGAACCCGGAGGGAATCCCTTGAGCTCTTTATCTTTGTATTAAGAAGGCTTTTGAAGATTATAGGTGAAGAAGATTGTGAACTCTCAAGAACAAGAAATGTCTTGGGTTTTTGAAGTTTGATAAATCAGGAAAGGTAAACTTCGTCCTCCACTCAAGATCGAAAATGCCATCTTCTAGGTGTCTAATGACAGAAGACCCCTATTCTCAGGACAGGGAGAAAGGACTCCTGGCAAGAAAACAAAAGGCCCAGCTCCACCTGCCTGAATACCAGGTGGGCTTCCGGGTGGCACAGTCCTATACCTCACCCCAGATCTCAGCGATTCCTGTCACTCACCAGTCCCCTATTTTTAAGGAGACACCGTTAAAATCCAGTGCTCAGCCAAGGGTGGGTTGGAGCCCTGTTGTAACATTTTGGAGAAATCCTTGTGTGATGGAAAAAGAAGAAACAGTCTTTTTACCATGTGCCAGAGGGAAGAAAGGGCAGTCCTCCACAGCACAGAGTGGGTTTGGGGTAGCAAGACATGCTTGGAAGCCACAGGCAGGATTCCAGCCAGGAGGCCCTCGCCTCCCAGTGCACCAGGAGTGCAGCCCTCATGCGAGAGTGTGTGGCAGCCACTGGGGCAAGAACCGAGAGGTCGCCACAGCTTTTTATTTTTTGGCAGAGCAGCTCCTGGAAACTTTTCTTGAGTTGGGTGTTGTGAGTTACTGTGCCTTTGGCCTTCGAGAGCACAGGAAATGGTGTTCTCAGTTCTCTGGCTCTGGCCCTGTGAGAACAGATGATCTTCGTCTGGGTTCACCGCAGAGGCCTTCGCTGGTGCCCGAGTTTGAGAAGTGTGTGGCCTGCGGAGGCGGCAGGTTTGAGAATGAGAGTAGCAAACAGGCAGATCGTAGCCTTTTGTGCAGCAGCTACCCCTCAAGAACACGCGGATGTTCTGTGCCCCACGAATTTCCCATAAGGCCCTTCAGGAGTGTCCTGAGGGGCCTCACCTCATCCAGATGTTGGTCTCTGGGGCCTGGCCAGCCCAGGCGGCAGCCCCCATCTGTTTAAGAAACTCAGCTTCTTAAACCTTACGAACTTAGGCTTAGGGGGCTCAAATCCTGAGAAATTCCAGGGGTCCCCAAACTGGCAGATGAAAGGTGATGTGTCTAGAGGTGAGCTATTGTGTCACCATGGGAGGGGGCCAGGACTGGGGCTTAGAGCAGCCGTTGATAATGCACCAGTGTAGCGCTGAAGGCCATGAAGGTAGCATACACGCTGTACGCTTGAATGTGTATTCGTGACTTAGGATCCCCAGGCGCCTCAGAAGTCCCAGTGTCATGCCACTCGGTGACAGCTCTGAGCTAGCCAGAGCTCGCTCCCTTGGGCTCTCCGCAGAGAAACCCTGACTGGTGCTAGTGGCTCCAGTTGATCGGCTTTCTCTATTGATTGGGCCTGCTCAAAGCCCAGTGACCTTTGTTTTAGGTCAGTTAGGCCATAAATCAAGTCAGATGGAACCCGATCTCAGCTGCTCCTTGGTCTGAGATTTTTCTATGGTGAACTCAAACTATTTTCTTTAGCATCAGAACACATTTGGATCTGGCTCTGTAACCCATTGGTGTTCAGGAAACCGCTGCCCGCAGGTCTCATCCAACATGTCTGTCCTATTCTCTTTACCCCACGATCCCTGGAGGGAATGTAAAGCTGAGAGTTCGTGGTGATAAATAGTGGCTCGCGGGATTGTTGCTTATAAAGGGCCTTATCATCTTTCAGTCTCATCAGAACTCTGGCCACGGAAGACTCAGTACCAGGAAAAAGTCTATATATCAGACTTCCTGGCTCTGGGAAGGACAGCCTGAAGAAGACCAAGCCACATCCAGATTAAGTTCTCTCCGCGCTTACTCCGAGCCTGGTGGAATCATACTGGATGAAACTCCATGCCAAGGCCCTGCTGAGCTTCAGATATGTTTGTTTATTAGACCCACCAGGAAGCCTAGGAGAATTCTGGAATGAGCCCCTCTGGCTAGATCGCTTCCCCTCATCTTCCAGCCCCTTGCTACCCCTCAGCATTCACACCTTTGGAGGCCACCTCTCTTTTGCTTTTTTTAGTATCTTTTTTTTTTCGGTTGTGACCTCACTCTGTCACCCAGGTTGGAGTGCAGCAGCACAATAACAGCTCACTGCGGCCTCAACTTCCTGGGCTCAGGCAGTTCTCCCACCTCAGCCTCCTGAGTAGCTGGGACTACAGATGCATGCCACCACCCCCAGCTAATTTTTTTTATTTTCTTGTAGAGACAAGGTCTCATTTTGAGCCCAAGATGGTCTTGAACTTCTGGGCTCGAGCTAGTCTCCCTCCTTAGCCTCCCAAAGTGCCAGGATGACAGACATGAGCCACCACACTCAGCTAGTATCTGCCTTTTCGACAAGAATTTCTGAACTGATTGCCCTAGTCACATGTTGCATTGGCCCGTAATTTATGAGGAGGGAGTCAAAAAGAAACCCCAGGGCCGGGCGCAGTGGCTCAAGCCTATAATCCCAGCACTTTGGGAGGCTGAGGCGAGAGGATTGCCTGAGTCCAGGAGTTCAAGACCCGCCTGGGCAACTTGATGCGGCCTCGTCTTTATAATAAATCAAAAAATTAGCTGGGTGTGATGGCTCATGCCTATAGTTCCAGCTACTTAGAGGCTGAGGTGGAAGGATCGCCCGAGCCCAGCAGGTTGAGGCTGTGGTGGCTGTGAGTGTGCCGCTGCACTCCAACCTGGGCACCAGAGTGAGACTCCAACGCAAAAAAGAAACCCCAGAATTTATTAATAAAAAATTGTGTATTTGTTCTTACATGTTTACACTTCAGTCACCTTCAAAGTATCCTTGTTTGATGCAATACACCCATCAAGATGCTTTTTTCACTGCTCAAAACAGTTTTTGAATGTGTCCACTTTGATGCCTTTTAGTGCTTCTACTGTTTTTTGTTTGCCCTCTTCCACATCAGCAAGATGTTTCCTTTTGAGGACTTTTTTCATCAGGGAAACCAAAGAAAGTCACAGGGTGGGGGGGCAGGGGGTGTGGAGATAGGTGAATAGGGAGGGTGGGGCATGGGGTAATGCCAATTTTGGTCAAAAACTGCTGAACGTTCAGCACAGCATGGGCCAAGTGCATTGTCATGATAGAAGAACCAGTCACCTATTTGCCCCAACCCAGGACATTTTTTTCCACAAATTATGACACAGTGTGTTCTCACAATTTCTAGATAAAAACTTTGATTGACCATTTGATCCGGAGGAACAAATTCTGAGTGTATTACAAGCGGCCCACCCTCAAAAGATAATTCTGGTTTTTGGGGTCCTCCCTGGTATTCTCCATCCCAGGCATCCATTGTTCTACAGCACAACCGGCCAGACTTTCCAATGTGTTGGTCCAGATGGGGACTCACTGAGGCTCTGTCAGGCCAAATGGTTGCCACTGTTTTCTAGAAAGAATTTATCTGATATGGCCTTCCTTTCTGGTCTGTTGGGAAGGATGCGTTGACAGTACTATTCGTTCCTGCTTTCTGCCTGTTTGGCCTTGTGTCTGTAGAGTCAGCTCTGAAAGAAAGACTCCAGCTCCACCCACTTCCTGGGCCAGCCTAAGGCAGCCTCACAAGAGTCATTGTTTTTGGACAGGGCGATTCTTAAGAACTGCAACAGTTGTGATTTTCACTGTTTCATCCTTTATTCCAAGAACATACATTTCCCAGTCTGGGTTGGCTGTGACCCTCTGTCTTGCTGTTGGCGACAGGAACCCATGTGCCTCAGAATTGAGATGCTTCCCCCAAGGTCCTGGGGAGTTCTGGGAGAGTTCCCTGGCTGCCTGCTTTCACCCAGCCTGCAGGGCTGGGCATCGGTCAGACCGCTCCTCCCAACCAGGCCTCAGCCAGACCCCTGCAGGGCTTGTCGTCTTTTCAGAGCCTGCTTCATTCGTTCATACTGTCTTCGTGGCAGAGCAAGGTTGAAGTGTTGTCTTGGTCTTCTGTCTCTTCAGCTTCCTTGTTATTAATGTGAGGTATTTTCATCATGGCGTCCCGAATGGTTGCTGCCCAGCGCCCCCTGGGTATTGTCCTGAAGCCTGACCCTGGCAGTGGTAGAGTCTACTTTGAGGAAAAGAGGATGAGGAGGAAATGGGACTCCTGCTTCCTGGTTCTGTGCCTGCTCGTCCTCCAGAAGCACGTCCTGGGAGCTTGTTCTCAAAATCCTGCTCACACAGGTCACCGTTGCGGTGACGCCTGAGCTTTGGGCTGCAGACCTCTGGGACAAGAGGTAGCTCCCTCGGTTGGGACGAGAGGCGGCCCCCACAGTGCCTTAGCACTAGGCAGGTCTAGACCACTGGGCTGCTGCGTCTCAAGGGAGTGGAAATGTCTGTGGAGCTGGTGTTGGCCTTGTGTGGGGCCAGTGGCTTGAAGAGAATTCCTGAGCCCAAACCTTTTCCTGCTTTGGGGAAGGTGGCACAAGACCGCAGCGCAGAGAACAAGCTTGGGCTTCTCCTGCGAGGAGAGGTCCTCCTTCCCAGTAGGGCGTGGGGTGGGAAGGACCTGATGCAGGTGGAGGGACAGGTAGCACCTCCTGTGGGCAGCTGGTGAGGCTTTCCAGAAGAGCTGCTGTGTCTGCAGGTACTTCCTTCTGCCGGGTCTTAGTGAGAAGAACTGCTGGTGGCAGTTCCCTTGCTGCTTCCTCGCCAACTGTTTCAGACCCCACTGGAGGTTACAGCAGCATCTGGAAGGCTCCCCACCAGTGAGAATCTTCCCGTGTTGTCCTTCCTGGGCCTTGGCTTCCCAGCCTTTCTGGAACCAAGAGGCTGCCACTTTCAGGCAGGTTCTTTTTTTTTTTTTTTGAGTTGGAGTCTCTGTCGCCCAGACTGGAGTGCAGTGGCCACTCCCGGCCACCGCAGCCTCAACCTGCTGGGCTCCGGCGATCCTTCCGCCTCAGCCTTCCACGTAGCTGGAACTACAGGCGCGCGCTACCACGCCCGGCTGATTTTTTGATTTATTATAGAGATGAGGTCTCGCCAAGTTGCCCAGGCGGGTCTCGAACCCACAGGCTCAGACAGTCCACTCACCTCAGCCTCCCAAAGCGCAGGATTACAGGCTGAGCCACGGAGCCCGGCTTCATAGAAGAGATTTGAGGCATGGATTTGAGGGTCTCCTGGGGTCAGGCATCAGAGACACCTGAATCTCATCTGACCAGGCACCTGTTCTTGGGGTCACCGCAGGGGATATAGAGAGGACACAGACTTCATCCTTGCTGCAAGTCCTCTCTGAGCATTTTGTGCAGTGTCCCAGTGTTAGGTGTATAAGCTTTGTCATAGCAGGAGACAGATGCCAGGCAGACGCCTGAGATCACTTCCCACTGATAGAAGAACAAAACAGGGTGGGGAAAGGGCCCGAGAGGAACCGGGGTGTGATGGGAGGTGAGCATGTGTTTACCTAGGGGTGGTCACTGTGACGAACCCTGCAACTATGCATAGACTTGGAGGAAAAGTCCCCCAAGCCGTGAGGAGCACCCAGTGAGGCAGGAACAGAGTACACATTTTCAGGAAACAGGCAGGGGGCCCACGTGGTGGGTGACAGAGGGGACATCATGCAGGAGGCCACCAAGGGCTCTCCGCAGTCAGGAGTCGGGGAGCAGGGAGGTGGGGGCAAAGGCGCTACTGGCCTCCCAGGTGGTTTAAGGTACATTCTCAGGGTGCCGGAGTTGATGAGTCTGGCCATGGCTGGGTGTGGTAGGTGAAGGGGAGAGCAAGTCTAGGACTGCCCAGAGCGCTCCAGTGTGCCCTGGGCTGCTTCTGAGTGGCATGTGGACCCTGAGAGGCCAGCTGGGAGCCCTGGAGCCTCGGTTCTTGACCTGGATACACTCTCTGGGGAGAGGACCTGTAGCATCCACCACGTTCTTAAAGAGAAGTGTGAGGTGTCACGAAAAGAGCCCCCAGATATCCAAAGCAAAAACCAAAGCAAGAAGTACCCAACTCAGCTGTAATAGTTTGAAGACTTCAGTAAGCCCAAATCAATAGAACATCCAGGCAGAAGATGGGTAAGGAGGCAGGACCGGAACAGCGCTAGAAATTGACCAGACCTGGCGCCGATCACCCCACCCAGCAACAGAATGATGCATTGTTCTCCAGTGTACTTAGAACATTCTTCCAGGAAAGGACATTTGCGAGGCTGCAAAATACATGTCTCAATAAATTTCGAAGGATTGAAATCATACAGAGGATGTTCTCCAACCACAAGGGAATAAAATTAGAAACCAGTAACAGAAGAAAAGTAGGAAATTCATACACATGGAAACCAATCTAGATAACCAGCGAGTCAAAGCCAGATAGATGTGAAGGCTTCTTGAGATAGTGGTAATGGTGGAAATGCCCTCTGCAGGGGCTGGGGAAGCATGAGGAAGCTTGGGGACTGTCAGCTGTCAGGGCCACTGGTCTGGACGAGCTCCCACTGCAAGGCCAGGGCATGAGACTTCGCCGCCCACATGGCTGGCAGAGCGCCTGGGATGCAGTAGCCTCTCATTGAACATAGGCCGAGTGAGCGCCTGCCATGAGGATGCTCCCTCCTGGGCCTCAGAGATGAGTGAGACCCTGACACAAATTACAAGATCAGAGCAAGAGCCATGAAGGAGAAGCGCGAGGAGCATCAACGCCGTTCTCGTCTGAGGGAAGAGGAAGTTGGCATTAGATGAGAATGCAGGTCATCAACAGAGGCCAGAGAGGAAGCAGCCGCCTCCAGTTCCCAGAAGTCACTCGGGAAGGGCAGGCCTGCTAGGATCCGGGAGTCACTCGGTGAGGGGTTTGGTGCAGTTGAAATGCTTGAATTAGCCGGGCTCGGTGGCTCAGCCTGTCATCCCGCGCCTTGGGGAGGCTGAGGTGAGTGGATTGCCTGAGCCCACGGGTTCGAGACCCGCCTGGGCAGCGAGACCTCATCTCTACAATAAAATCAAAAAATTAGTCGGGCGTGGTAGCGTGCGCCTGTAATTCCGGCTACGCGGAAGGCTGAGGTGGAAGGATCGCCGGAGCCCAGCAGGTCGAGGCTGCGGTGGCCAGGAGTGGCCACTGCACTCCAGTCTGGGCGACAGAGTGAGACTCCAACTCAAAAAAAAAAAAAAAGAAAGAAAGAAATGCTTGAGTTAAAAGGAGAAGAGCCTGGAGCTGTGGGGGCAGGGACAAGCTGGGCCTGCTATTAGGAAGGGCCGGGAAGCCAGGGAGCCTGCGGGGATTGTGCCATGCACAGGTGGCCGGCTTTGGAACCTGCAGGAGGGCTTGGAGGCCACAACCAGCCTGTGGGGGTCAGGAGGCGGGAGGGGGTCAGGACCCAGAGGGCCAGGAGAATGTGTTGCGCCTGGTTCCTCAGAGCTGCTGGGCTGACCAGGGCCAGGTTGCCTGGGCTCTGCTGGACACACAGGTTTCAGCAGTCGAGGCGGGCAGGGGCTGCCTCTGTTTTCTCTCACCTTTGCTGAGTAGGAAG
Source organism: Cephalopachus bancanus (assembly GCA_027257055.1). Taxonomy (NCBI): domain Eukaryota; kingdom Metazoa; phylum Chordata; class Mammalia; order Primates; family Tarsiidae; genus Cephalopachus; species Cephalopachus bancanus. The sequence continues at coordinate 370,943 of JAPVLO010000700.1, forward strand.
GTGAGTGATACCTGAGTCCACACCCACTGATGTCATCTGAGGCAAAGGATGACAAACTGGCAACAGCTCTTCGTCAGCGATCCCAGGCTCCCGCATCTGGAATCAGAGCGCTGCCAGAGTGTCTCTCCCCCACACTTGAGTCCTGTGCTTGGGAACCGTTCTTAGTCCCCAGCTCGGGGCCTCCCCTCTGCACTGAGGACTTCTGCACACCCAACTCCCCGTTCACTCAAGCCTGCAGCCCATGTGGCCTGAGGGGTTACCTTCACTTAGGAGTTTGGCCGCATCCAGGTGTGAGTCATGAAGATTCTGTTAACACAGGGAGCTGCGCTTCGCTGTTCCCAGCCTGCTGAGCACTGGCCAAGCACCCACCTGCTTCATATTGTTGCCCCCCTGCACACCCTCTGTGAGGGCACTAGCACCCCTGTTTTCCGTGTAAGGAAACTGAAGCCTGGGCAAGGCAAGATTCACCCTTAGCACATAGCAGAGCCAGAATCAACTGGCTGAATTCTCCAAGCTTCGGGAGGCGATAAGGACCAAGCAGCCTAAACACTGCATGCTCGCGTCCTGGCTGCGGTACGGTGCTGACACTAGGGCCAGCCTGCTGGACGGGATCTTTTGATTTTGCCGTGGACTCAATGGCATTTTCACAGTTGCCCCAACAACTGATAGAGCCCCCTGTTGTGTTAACGGATTTTGTGTTCCTGAGCACTTTGGCCGCGGTCTCCTCTGAGCCTCGCAGTTGCCCAGATACCCACATGGGGCTGGTGATCATCAGCGCTTATTTCACAGACATAGTTCCCTACAGCCACGTCCAAGGAGCTCTTGGAATATGGGCTTCCTTTTCTGACACAAACCCAAGCTGACAGGTCACACAAAAGAAGAGAAAGTCCAGGTTAGGAATGTTTTTTTAACTGTCGTGGATTAGCTGTGTGACCTTGAGTAAACCTCCTACCCTCTCTGGACTCCCACTGCCAGAAACTCCAGCCTTGGGCCTGTAAACTCAGATGGTGTTTACATTTTTAAAGGATTATAAGAACAAAAGAATGTATGACAGAGACCAAATGTGGCCCACAAAGCCAGGACTGACGGTCTGGCCCTTTATGGAAAAATGTGCCGCCCCCTCCCTTAGGAAGTCTCTCCTGGCTCCCAAACCTTCTGTTTTATTGATTGCAGTTACTCCTTTTACATGCCACTCTGCAGTCTGCAAAGCACTTTCACATACAGCAGCTCATGTAATCCCCAACAGCTTGTTGAGGCAGGCAGGCAGGCAGGCCTCTCTAGGCTAACCTTGACCTCTGAGACACTTTTCTGAAAACAAGAAAGTTGGCTCTTCTGCTTCTTGTTAAACAGAGTGCGCCCTTGGCTACTCAGTTCTGAGGCAGGACAGACTTGAGGGTATGCGGTGAGGGAGGGGGACGCTCCTCACTGAGTCTTCAGTGCTGGTTGTTCCCACCCAGAAGCTAAAGACTGGTTAGGCAGGAAGTTCCTCCCCTTCTCTCAGCCTGTGATGGCAGCCTGTAGGACCATTGTCTTTGATGTTTCTGTTGCGGATGTTTTGCAGCAGCCTTTAGTCCAAAGCATCAGAGCTCTCACTTGCTCTGGGAAGAATAGCCTACTTTGAGACGGGAGTCTGCACCATAGAACATTCGAGGGCAAGGAATGGAAACCACTCCAATCCTGTGTTAAGTGACCATTGTAAACAGCCTGCTGCCTTTCCTAGCGGAGAGGGTCACTTTCTAGCTCTTGGCGGAATGGGCAGTGGACAGATGAGATTTCACTGTGTTGGAGTTTGGGGGTGGCAGGCCAGGTCGTTGTAACCTGTGGGTCCCTGGCTGTGACTGCTTTTCCATTCCGAGACCTCCTTGGCACACGTTGGGTGAGCCAGACGCAGAGTGAATTTTGAGCTGTAGGCTGAGATTGCCCGTGGGTCGGGGAGCAGGCTCAGGGAGTTAGCCCTTGGTGCTGCGTGTCAGGATCGTTCGCTGTGGAGCTGGGGGTGTTATCTGGACACTCTCTGACCACCGTGATGTGTGCTTCTTGTTTCAGAGGTCAGCTGGAGGCTCCAGTCCCGAAGGCGGCGAAGGTAAGGAAATCTCAAGTGTGTGTGACTGTCTCTGGCTATAAAAATGGAAGCAGCCTGACCTTCCTCCTCCTCCTCTCATCATTTTCTATAGATTCTGACCGAGAAGATGGAAATTATTGCCCTCCTGTCAAGCGAGAGAGAACGTCCTCTCTAACCCAGTTCCCACCCTCACAGTCAGGTAACACATGCAGGCTCACTGCCATGGGAGCATTGACGGTCATGACCCACCGTTCCCCTCTGCACCTCCCGTCCATCCTGTCTCCTGCCAGATCCTTTCAGTTAGTGTTGATCAGAGGCTTGGTCTCCTCCATTGGGGTTAGGTTAGAGCTTGCCCAGATCAATACGGGGTGTCCCCTGTCTGAAGTCAGGGACACGATGTGGTGAGACTCAGTAGACTGACTGAAGAGATCATGCCTCCAAAAGGGAGTTGACTTGAGCCCCGTCGTGGCCTCTGATCATGAATCACATCTCCTCTTTCCAAGGCTGCTGGCCGTAGACGGGGGAGTGGTGGGGTGTTCGCCTAACCCTTCAGCTGTGTGCCCAACGTGAGCAGGAGTGCAGTGGCCCTGACATGCATGTGCGCGCACACACACACACACACACACACACACACACACACACACACACTCACCCATAACAAGGACACACACACACGCCTCATAACAAGGGGCCCAGTAGAGACCTGGGTGGGATCCTGTGAGCTCCCAGAGGAAGGAAAGGCCTGGAAGGTTGGGCCAGGCTCGGACTATGGAGTGGGTCAGGGGGCCCTGGATGTGAGGCCTGGTCTGAGCATGGCATGGAGGTTGGCTAGGGCCTTGTACGCAGGCTGGTGTGGGACAAAAGGCAGGTTTGCGGGGCAGAAAAAGCCATCAGTGCTACTTGTGGGGCGCCGAGAATGCCTGACACTCTGCCTCCAGCCATGGAGATGCCCCAAGATTCTGGGTCAAGCACTGCCGTGGGGCTGCTCTCCTTTCCCCAACCTTGGCTTCCCCACTCTGACCCTGTCGTGTTCTCTGGCCGAGCTGCCTGTAGCACCAACTCAGAGACGCACATGTACTCACAGAGGCTCTCCAGTTGCCCAGTCTGAAATTCAGTTTTGGGAAGTTCACATAAATCACTCAGCAGTTGTGGACCTTTAGAGCCTCAAGTCATTTCTGCTAACAAAGTCATGCACACATTGCAGGAACGCACAGTGTAGAAAGCCCGTGTCCATTCCCGGTCATCATCTGACATACTTTTTCATAGTTGATTCCCTTGACGTCGATTTGGGACTCGGTCGCAGCCTTTTTCCCAGCTGCATGAGGCTCCCCCACATGGTTACACTGTCTTCTGCTGACCAGATGTTGGGGAACGGCCCAGGTGCCTTGCAGTCCCCCTGCAGTTGACATCCTTTTCCTTAAGGATCTCTGCAAGCTTGGACAGGTATTCCCAGGGCCTGCGGGCACCCCACTTCCTAGTTGTTGATTGTATTCCTTTCCACTCACCATCTCCTGTCACCACACTGACTGCACTGAAAGGCAGCGCAGAGCAGAGGAGGCATTTGGTGGTGTGGCCGTAGACGAAAGGGGCCAGGGTCACCAATCTCTTTTCCTCCCTGGCCTGCTTGAAAACGCCTCCCATCCTGTGTGATGGCACCTGGGAGATACCCAACTCTAGATCATCGGGGAGCCTGGAGATAGAGGGCACCGACAGTCAGAGCCTTACTTCTGTCCTCCCCGGGATTCCACTTAGCTGCGTCTGTCCTGGCTGCACTTGGGGTTAGGTCTTCACCTTGGAGTGCGCTTCATTTGTGGAGGCCTGTTGGCTGGCCCACACCCTGGGAAGCAGATCTAATGAGATCTTAGGCAGGCGGGCAGGGGGCACCCACCAGGTGAGGACGCTGGCTAGGGCAGCCTCTGATGTGGCTTAGGGCACTGGGCACCTTCCGCTTCCCCAGAGGCTGCCGCTGCAGGGCCTAAGGACAGGAGGGAGAGCCCTCCGTAGACCGGCACTGACTGTGGCCATCAGGCAGATAAAGGCCCATGACTGGAGACCCCAGTTTTGCTGTTAAAATGGTCTTGGGGCTTGCTGGTGTAGGCAGTCTGAATGCCCCATGTGTGGGCTGTCCCTTTCCATGGTGGGCTTGAGAATGGACCCCCAGGCAGGAGAGGTGATCGAGCGCACCGCTCACCTACTCACGCTGTTTTTCCTCTTGTTCCCTCCCCTGCCCGCACCTCCTTGCCGACAGTATCAAAAAACAATGTTTTTATGCCATCAACCTTCTGCGAGTCATCTGCAGGCAATTCTGACTCAGAACCAGGTGAGCCCTTGCACCCCTCTGCCTTCACGCCAGTCCCGGGGGGTTTTCCTGGGAGGACAAGCAGTTGGTATTGGAATATCAGATCTTCAGCAGGATTGAAACTCAGCCCTTTTTCAGTTCCTACATTTTTTTTCCTTCAATTCTTTGCTCGTAGATTTGGAATCCAGCATGAGATAAGGCTTCATAAGCCCTGAAATTTCTGTTTCTGCAACCAGATCTGTTTGTAAGGAGTATTAACTCCTTTAAAAAAAAATCTGAGCGCAGTGGCTTACGCCTATAATCCCAGGATTTTGGGAGGCAGAGGCAAAAGGATTCCCTGAACTCAGAGGTTCGAGACCAGCCTCAGCAGCATGGTGAGACTTCATCTCTACAATAAACCACCACCCACCCAAAAAAAATCAGCTGGGTGTGGTGGTGCATGCCTGTGGTTTCAGCTACTTGGAAGGCTGAGGCCAAAGGATTGCCTGAGCCCAGCAGGTCAAGGTTGCAGTGGCCGTGAGTGTGCCACTGCACTCTAGCCTGGGCAGCAGAATGGGACTCTGACTCAAAAAAAAAAATCTGTGCAGAGATATATTATTTATTTTTCAAAACTTTTGACAACTAATTCATTCATATTGTTTAAAAGAAAGATTAGCCGGGTTCAGTGGCTCAGCCTGTAATCCCACGCCTTTGGGAGGCTGAGGTGAGTGGATTACCTGAGCCCGCGGGTTCGAGACCCGCCTGGGCAGCAAGACCTCATCTCTATAATAAAATCAAAAAATTAGCCGGGCATGGTAGCACATGCCTGTAATTCCAGCTACTTGGAAGGCTGAGGCAGAAGGATCGCCGGAGCCCAGCAGGCGAGGCTGCGGTGGCCGGGAGCGGCCACTGCACTCCAGTCTGGGTGAGCGAGTGAGACTCTGACTCAAAAAAAAAAAAAAAAAAAAATTAAAGTGAAATACATTAAATAAAAAGACCCCCTGTCCTTTTCCCACTCAGCCTGCCATCCCCAAGGTAACTCGTGGGGATTTTATGTGATTTTCCAGACCCCTTTTCTGTGTATTAAATTCTCACATTAATTAATATTGCTTAGATCTGTCCAGATAGATATGTTTAATCACAGCTTTGAAACTTTAAGGAAAACAGCTTGGTCCCTTCTGAAGAACATGGAGACTGCCTTTTTTGGTCTTTCGCTGGAGAACCAGCTCCAGGGTTTCCTGAAAGTTTCTCCCACGTGGCTGAAATTCCTCATAAAAGATTTAACAAGCAAGTTTAACAACCCAAATTCTGTAACCCAACCTGCCTTATATAAATTCATTGCTGACTTCAAAAGCACTGCAAGCTAAGTCATACGCTGGCATGATGGCCATGTCAAGGGAAGAGGCGAGTTTTTGTAACTCTGAGGACTGATTTGATGACGCCGTCTTAAACAATCACATTCGTTGACTCTAAGAGCAAACCCTTTTGAGCTGACCCCTAGCCTCATCCCACAGAGAAGCTTGGTGTTTCCAGGACCCCACGAACAGGGAACAGTGCATTGTGGGTTATACCTGGGGTACAGGGAGTGTTCTGGGCTCCGTTTCTCAAAAGGACCTGGGTTCTTCTTAGTGAACAGTGATCTTTGGAAACCGAGGTCTGAATGCTTGGTCTATTCCATGATCTGCTGTCTCATGTTATGTCCCTGCTCCCTGGTCCCCCATGGACAGAGCTAAGGACACACACGTCTCCATCTGCATGGGCCTATCTGTCTGTCTGTCTGCATGTAGAGATGACGCTGAGGACACATCGGCACTTCCACCCAGGGCTAGCAGGCTTCCTTCCTGCTTTCCTGGCATATCACCCCTCTCTTGTCTGGTACTAAGTGGGGACAGGGTCTGCTGCAGAGAAGATGTGTACCGGCCTGTGCTTCTGGGTTAGGTGATTAGTCACCAAGACTGCCGTCGAGCTGTTGCAGATCTCACGGCCACTTCTGAGGTCTGTGGGTGACCACCTCCCTTTCCTTTCTCCCCCCCAGATCTTTCTCCTCAGTCTCAGGAGCAGGGCTGGCATTTCGTAGCCCCCGACACCCTTGGTTTGAGGCCCCGGTACCCTTCCATGTGGGAGGGAGGGCAGAGCTGTGTTCGACTCACGTAGCATTTCTGCAGAGCGAAAGTCACATCCTCTTCTGCCTGCTGCCTTCTGTTCTTGAGCTTTAAGTTTTAAAAACCTTAATGCTTACAGAAGAATTACAAAACGCATCTCTGTTCTTTTACCTAGACCCCTGCCAGTTTTCCCCAGTCTTCCCCATGAATCCTTGAGAGCAAAGGGGTCAGACCCGGCTCACACCCGTGGCCCTCTCCTCCCACCAGGAGTTTGTCCTCATCCTTCCCTTGCCCTCTGTGACCTTGCAGGTGACAGGTCAGTTGGGTAGATGTCCTTAGTTTGAGTCTGTCCTGCGTTTCCTGGCAAAAAGATCCAGGTTGGGGTCTTGGGCGAGAACACATAAAAGTGCTGTAGTCTGCGTACGAACGACGTCCGTCCCCCTTACCAGCACCCTCTCGTCTGGCACTAAGAAACCCGACTCCCTGTGCCCCCTGCGTGTCTCACATGGCTCCCTCCCCCCCTGACCATCATCATCCTCACACAGACCCCAGCCCCAGCCCGGCTGCCTTCTGGATCCTCAACATGTGGCGCACACCAGTTTTCCTTTCAGTATACTAACCTGGTTAAGTCAGGGGTTCCCTCAAGCTGAGCACTGCTTCCCTCAGACATCACTGGGGACTCTGAGGCAGGCGGGAAACACCTGCAGACAGGGGCCAGCCTGCTTCCCCGTCTAGTCTCTTCCTCTCCGGGGTCTTACAGGTCACGTGTGCCCCTGGGATATGCGGTGGGTAGACGTCAGGCTCTGGCCATGAGCAGCAACTTGCAGCCCAGCCTGACTGTGTTACAGCAAAAGCGAGTTTCTGGAAGGAGTGAGAAGAGACCACCCTTGTTTTGGTGGAGTTGAGGCCCGAGATGGGGGCCTCCAGAGCTTGACTGGCCCAGTCGCGCACTTGCCTGCTGCTCTGAGTCCCTGTGTCCCCGAATCCCCAACTGCCATGAGAAGTGCAGCGCACCTTGTCTGTCCCTGCAGAGTGGGCCGGGCTCTGGGCCCCAGCACTCCTGGCAGGTCAGGACTAGCCAGGCCTCCTTCCACCCCTGCTGAGCGGGGCAGCCCAGGCTCCCATCCGTGCCAGTGCGGGCTGCAGAGAAGGGCAGAAGCCAGCTGTAAGGGCTTTCTAGAAATCATCTAATTTGTGGATTTGACCTCAAATTTTGAAATGTGTCTAAATCGCCAATCATGTTCTGAGGAGCGCTGCGCTTTGGAAGTGGAGTTATTGTCCTCTGAAAAGGCACATCTGGCAGTGGCTCTCCCCACGTCCTGTGGGATCTGGTTCTCCTGAGTTTGGTTTTTATGACCGCTCTGTTATGGGAGAAGCACCAAGCCCGCTGACAGGCTATGGGCAGCCTGCCGGGCCCGCCGCCCTCGGTCCAGCCCGTGGAGAGAGGTCTTGCCATTCCTGCATCACCAGTCACAGCACACAGCTTACCAGCAGCAGGAGAGGGACCTTCCTGTTTCATTCTGAGTTCTGGTTCGATTTTGAGATCTGGAAGTCTGGTGAGGCATTTTGGACTTTGTTGTCAGTGCTGTTTCAATATACAGTTGAATGGTTTTTAGTATATCCACAGAGTCGCACAACCCTCACATTAATTTTAGAACATTCCATCACCCCAAAAAAGAAACTCCATCCCATTATCAGTCACTCCCTGACCCCACCCACAGTCCCCGGCAGCCACCCATCTGTTTTCTGTCTACGGATTTGCCTGTTCTGAACATTTCATATAAATGGAATCAGACAGTATGTGACCTTTTGGGAGTATCTTTACGTTTCTTTAAGCCTTTGATTTCCTCCAACGGTGTTTTATAGTTTTCTTTGGTTAAATGTATCCCCAAGTGTTGTATTCCTTCTGGTGCCATCGTAAATGGAATTGGTTTCTTACATTCACTTGGGAATTGTTTGCTGCTGGTGTCACAGTTGATTTCTTGATTGTGAATCCTGTGCCCTGCAATCTCACAGGGCCGGACCTCAGCACAAAAGCAGGGCCACCTCCAGGAGCCGTGACACCACAGTCCTGTGCTTTCTGCAGAAACACCTGCCTGGGTCACAGGCCTTTGAGGGCAGCCCTTCCTGTCGTGGGTTAGATACCCCCTGCCCCGTGGCACAGTCGCCAGGACACACAGATTGGGAGAAACTTGAGGACAGGTGGCTGAGCCAATGCCAGTCTTCCAAGCCACGCTGGAGCCCCTGGGCGTTGCAGTCCTCCTCCTGCTCTGTGTATCTGTCACTCGGACTCAGTCCTGGGGTACCCAGCCTCCTGCCTCACTGAGTGATGAGGCAACGCCCTGTGGGCACATCTGGAAAGAAGGGGTGAGCTCATTGTCAGCCACCTTTGACCTTTCACCACAGGAATGTGCCTCGTGGCCCAGACGTCTGCTTTTCCCGGCCACAGACACGTCCTGTGCAGGCAGGTCTCGTAGAAAAGGGCAGCGGGGCTCCATGGCTCCCGGATGTTCTCTGGGCTGCAAGCCCCGCACATCCACGCCTCAGCTCGTGGGCACATGCAGCTCCCGGGGAGCAGGGGCTCATGCTGGCTCCCAGTGTCAACAGTTTGCCCAGGGCCCCTTCGCTGCCCTCCCCCAGCCGCCTTCCAGCCCTGCTGACTGGGCCGTGGAAACAGTTTCTCTGGTTCTCCAGGTGCTGGGTCACCAAGGCCGGGACTGGCATCCTCTCCTGCCCTTCCTCCCCTGACCAGCCCCCTAGCCAGGCAGGCCTGCTGTTCACGTGCCGTCTTGTGCTTCCAGAGGAAAGGAGCAGTGGGTTCCGGTTGAAGCCACCGACACTGATCCACGGCCAGGCACCCAGCGCAGGTAGGTGCCCACCTCCCCGGGGAGCGGAAGTGGCTTTCGACACCTCTCCAGGCCTCCCTGCCCAGCTGCATCGGGACACCGCGGGCTCAGCCTGCTTGACAGGTCGCCTGTGACCTGATCCACGAGCTCTGGAAAGCTGCTTATAGAGAGGCATTTGCTCAGGGAGATGGAGACACCTTCCTGTGAGCCCTGTGCACTCAGAAGAGGCGGCAGCCATAGCGTGGGGGCAGGCTCCATGCCCAGCACAGCACAGTGGGTTCAGCCTGTCTCCGGAGCATTCTGGCCCCAACATGCCATGGCATCAGCCCCGGCAAGCAGGACAGCTGCATGCCAGCAGCACATGCTAGTGAGCGGGCTGAGACCTGAGCTGCCGAGACTGTTGAGAGGCTGGCGGAAGCCATACTAGGCAGGACACAGCCCCTCATGATTCTCGGCCCTTGCCACGTCCTCATTTGGCAGAGGGATTTCCTCAGTGTGGCTTTATTGAAAAGCAGGTGCAGGGGTGCCTTTGTATGGCCTCAAGCAGAGCCCTGAGTCTCTGGGGAGCCGCCCATGAGTTAACTGCTTTCCCCTCACCGTCTGCACTTGACTGCGAGTCCAGCTCTAGGAGAACAGCTGTCCTCCAGCCCCTCTTGTCACACTGCTCTGCTTGCTAAGTAGATGAACTCACAGACGTGATCAGTTCCATGGGAGTTTCACTTAATGGCATATAGAAATAACAATAGCTAGAATCTGCACGTCTGGCTATAAAGAAAAGACCTCGGGTTTTTGAAAAGTGCTTCCCTGAAAAATCTAGCCTGCAAGGGACACAAAACGGGTTGCAGGGGTCAGCATTTAAAGCACCTGGAGGCAGAAAGTGTTGGTTTCCGCCAGGGGCCCTCGGGCTTTGGACCCTGGGAAAGCCGGCTTCTGTTCCCAGGTCTGCCGAGCCAGAAGCCCAAGGAGCAGCAGCGGAGCGTGCTTCGCCCAGCAGTGTTACAAGCCCCGCAGCCAAAGGCCCTGGCCCAGACCGGTAAGAAACAGCGCCAGGCTCGGGCGGCAGGGTAGGGTGTTCCGAAGTCGTGCCCAGGTCAGCAGTGTCACAACACAGGTGACTGCAGAATGCATCGAGAGACACAGAGAGCACGGGAAGGTGATCCTTTAAATCAACCACAGTCCTGGCCCTTCCAGCCCTGGCCCTCATGAGCCTCAGCAGAGGAGGAGTGAGGAGTGATTCCACAGCCTCCCCGCAGCTCTCGGCTGAGTGTGGCCAGGCGGGTGAAAGTGCTGTGTTCACTCAGACTTCATAAAGCCAGCTGGTTCCTGGGAACCTGGAGCTCTGTCTCTGTGTGTGTGCAGATAACATGTCAGCCTTGCACTTCCTGGGTCATCTAGGGACAGGAAGAGTGGTTTCGCTCAGTTGTGTACCTCCATCTCAGGCATAACCACCAGGTGCACTGTGCCACGTCGGCAGGTGCCGCGGTTCCCAGTTGGTCCTTAATTTTGTTAGGGCTCATGAGCTTTTTGTCCTCTTGATTTTTCCCTGTAATTAATTAGAAGCAACTCAGCGTCCCACATGATGGAAACGGTTTATGTTTTTTAAGACTCTTAATTACATGGGACATTATTTTAATCTAACACTAAACATCAAAGCCAGATTTACAGTCGTGTGTGTCATATACTCAACTACTTAGGGAAAAAAATACATGAAAACTTCATTAGTAAAACTAATTTTATAAAACTTAAAATGATTTGTTCTCCCAATTTTCTTGTTTTGTTTTGTTTTTTTCTTAATTAGTAGCATCACTGAAAAAAAACACACAGTTCTTTTTGGAATGAAAATAAGATATCCTCGCCAGGCACAGTGGCGTATGCCTGTAATCCCAGCACTTTGGGAGGTGGAAGCGAAAGGATTGCCTGAGCCCAGCCTGGGCAACTTGGTGAGACCTCGTCTCTACAATCAATCAAAAAAATCAGCCTGGCATGCCTGGTGGCGCATGCCTGTAGTTCCACCTACTTGAAAGGCTGAAGTAGAAGGTCGACCTGAAGTAGCAGGTCGAGGCTGCAGTGGCTGGGAGCGTGCACTGCACTCCAGCCTGGGCAACAGAGTGAGACTCTGACTCCAAAAAAAAAGAAGAAAATAAGATACTCTCACTTGTGTGGGGTTTTCCTATTTTTTTTCTTTGTTGTTTCTTAATTAGGAATTTGTAGCTCATGCCTATAATCCCAGAACTTTGGGAGACTTAGGCAGGAGAATCACGTAAGGCCAGGAGTTTAAGACCAGCCTGGGCAACATTAGCAAGACCCCGGCTCTTAAAAAAATCGTAAAAATTAGCCAGGCTTGGTGGCTCACGCCTGTGGTCCCAGCTACTTGGTTGGCTGAGGTGGAAGGGTCACTTGAACCCAGTTCAAGGCTGCTGTGAGCTGTGATCACACCATTGCACTCCAGCCTGGCAACAGAGTGATGAGACCATGTCTCTTTAACCATGGCCCACACAACAGAAGGGGCCTTCACTGAGTACCCATGATTCCCACTCTCTCTCCCTCCCACAGTCCCAAGCAGTGGCACCAATGGGGTCAGCATCCCAGCAGACTGCCCAGGGGCAGCGCCAGCAGCGTCACCCGAGAACCCCGCAAGGAGAAGTCCTTCCGAATCTGCTGACGACGTGCACACACTTGAGGTCGGTGGGCCCTGGGCGGGGGAGCAGCATACGGGGCTCCAGTGTGAACAGGAGGGTGACCTTCTCAGAGTTCTGCCGTATCCAGAGACTGTTACCTGTCCTGAGCGATTTCACATGGGCCTATTTTAAGGCTCTCCGGATTTGCTCAGTGAACCACACCTGACAAACCAAGTTACTAGGCTGCCAAGGGTAGTCTTCCTCAGAAGGGCACCATGGGCAGCCTCTGCCAAAGGGTCTGCATTGTCCTAACTGCCTCGTATCTTGAGGGAGCCTGATGGGCACCTGAACCACTGTGTTCTGGAGAGTCCCTGGGGCCAAAAGAACTTTTGTTGCTGAAGGATGTCTTGCAATGTTTCTTTTGATGAAGTACCTTCCCTCTGTGTCTACACCCAGACAGCCCCTCGAAGATTCCTCTGTGTGTGTCCATTCTAGTTCATAGAGCTTGCTTGGGGAGTCACCCCAGAAACAGCTCATTTAAGGGCAGGGAAAAAAGTCTTTAGGAATTCTGGGATTATATACAGGCCAAAAGCAATGTGCTTCCCAGCTGCAGTGACGTAGGTACGTTTGCTAAAGAGTCTGCTTCTGAGGTTGGCAGAGCTGGGTATGAAATGGGAGCTGCAGTAACATACCACATGATGTCTTTCCTGTAAAGGCCAGACTGGATCTGTGTGTTCATTTTCCACTTCATCTGTTTCAGTGACCTGTGGATTTAACCTACCCTCCTCCCCTTGTAGACGCTCAGGCTCAGATGGTGAAAATGGTCACCTGCAATGACATTTTAGAGCATTCCCAAGCCCTCCTGCCTTCGTGCTGCAGGTGCTGGATTGGAATTATGGATCACTTCCACACCCTGTTGCTTCTTAGAAACTGACAGGGCATAGGCCAGGTGTACAGTTTTGAGTTGGAGGGAGACCTGGAAGTGACCAGCCTGCCCACCCACCCCCAGCATTCCCTCTGGCAGGTACGCAGGCTAACCTGGCAGCACCAGCACCTCAGCACTCACACCTTGCCCGAGGGGCCTCACTCTGTCCCAGGGGAATCTGCCTGAATCGCTCTTCTGCTGGTCCTAGCCCTTCTTGGCATCACAGACAAGTGTGTACTCTCAAGTTGTTGAGCTCAGAGGCTGTGCCTCTCCGTCTCACCTCTGCCAGGCAGGGCAGCCCCAGTAGTTGAATTCTCATACAGTGTGATCTCCTAGCCTCCAGGTCTGTCCCTCCTGGGATCCCAGGTCTGGCTCCAAAGTCACTGCTCCACATGGGTCTGGGATGGAGCTCTGCACGTGGCTAACACCCCAGCAGAGATCATGCCCATGCTGTCCTGTGACACCAGTCTGCTGAGGTTGACAGGGCTCCCTGCACATGCACTTCCCTGGCCCTGCAGAAGGAGCCCAAGCAGAACCTTTGCCCTTCACTGCTAGCCATGAGATGACACACACTGACCCACAGGGCCTGTGAACTAAGTGAGGCAGCCTTTCAGTCTTTTCTAAGTAGGGCTTAGGCGTTGGGGCCACCTATGAGGGAGCTCCCAGGAAGAAACCCAGGAGGCAGGGCTTACCCAGTCACTCAGCCAAGGTTAGACTTCCAGTACTTTCCTTGAGAAAGTCAGGAAGAGGCCCCTGGTACGCGTGACAGGCCTTGGGATTTGCTTATTAGTTTAATTTCTGAAGCCTTTAAGAAGGTCCCGCCCAGGTCACAGACAGAGTGTTTCTGCAGCGGCTTTGTTATTCACATGTCCCACCTCAGGCGACCCTGCAGGCTCTGCCTACCAGGAATAGCACCAGTCAGAGTGACCGGGGAGCTCTCAGCACACAGGAACCAGGAGCGTGTTCCTGCTGGAAGCAGACGGCCCCAGCGGGACTAGGATTAACCCATCCCTTAAGGACTCCTGTGGCATCGAGTGTGGTGTTTTTTTGTCTTGTTTTCCTTTTGAGCAGGCTAGAGTGCAGTGGCACAATTACAGCCAGCACAGCCTCAGCCGCTTCCGCCTCAGCCTTCCAAGTAGCTGAAGCTGCAGACGTATGCCACTACGCCTGGCTAATTTTTTTTTATCAATTCATTGTAAAGACAAGGTCTCGCCAAGTTGTCCAGGCTAGTCTCAAACCCCTGGTCTCAGGCAAGCCTCTTGCCTCTGCCTCCCAAAGTGCTAGGATTACAGGCATGAGCCACTGCGCTCAGCCAAACATGTTTATTTTATGTTTTGAGTTGGAGTCTCACTCTATCACCCAGGCTGGAGTGCAGTAGCACGTTTATGGCTACCCCAGTGTCGACCTGCTGGGCTCTGGCGATCCTTTTCACCTCAGCCTTCCAAGTAGCCGGAACTACAGGCGCACGCTACCACACCCAGCTAATTTTTTATTTTTTTTTTTATTTATTTTTGAGTTGGAGTCTCACTCTGTTGCCCAGACTGGAGTACAGCGGCCACTCCCAGCCACCGCAGCCTCGACCTGCTGGGCTCCGGCGATCCTTCCGCCTCAGCCTTCCAAGTAGCCGGAATTACAGGCATGTGCTACCACGCCCGGCTGATTTTTTTATTTATTGTAGAGATGAGGTCTCGCTGCCCAGGTGGGTCTCGAACACGTGGGCTCAGGCAATCCACTCACCTCAGCCTACCAAAGGCGCGAGATTGCAGGCTGAGCCACCGAGCCCGACTAATTTTTGATTTTTTTGTAGAGACGAGTTCTTACCAAGGTGCCCAGACTGGTCTCGAACCCACAGGCTCAGGCAGTCCGCTCACCTTGGTCTCCCAAAGTGCTGGGAGACAGGCTGAGCCACCGAGCCTGGCCACAAGTTTATTTTTAAAAGCCATGTTCAGTCTCAAACAGGCATGAGGCTGCAGTGTAAAGTCCACAGTAGCAGAATGTAGGGAGCACAGTAGAGAAACATTTGAACTCTTGACAAGTGGACCAGAAATACAGTTAGCAGTCCTGGGCCTGGTGTCTTGACTCCTGTCCTCCCTGGCCACTGCCGACGCTGAGCGGGGTCAGGAGCCATCTCCAGCCTCTCAGAGTTCACCGTTGCCAGGTTCCTTCACAATGTGTCCTGGGAAAACGTCTCATGTTTGTGTCCACTGTGCACATTCCCAGAGCATCCGTCCAAAAGCCTTTTAAAATTTCTTTTCAAATTATACAGCAGCTTTTTTTACCTTGTAGTATTAGAGAACTACATATGAATCACTAGCAACTCCAGTTCCATTATCACAAGATAAATGAATTCGCTCTTGAAATGTTTTGTTACAAAAGTCATGCCTGTGTTGAAAATATTTAAACTATGGAAAACCTATAAAATATCAAGTGGAACTCCCCCCAGTTAAGAGGTCCCGGGTAAGCAGCCCTGTCAGTCGTCTGTGTTCACTGTCTCCTGCTTTTTCTCCTGGCACATATAAACATACACATTTGGGATCGGGTTTGCTTTGCAGAGTGGAATCACACTTCCATAGCCTACAACTTGTTTTTTCCTCCAATCATTGTGTTGTGGACTTCATTTCCGGTCAGAGACCTGCCTCTCTGGTAGCGGCTGCATTGTATTTTTTCCCCATCATATTTTATATCCTCAATTATTTAGCCCCCTGGCTAACCATCAATATCCGGGTCATTTCCACTTCTCCACCAGTGTGAAGTGCTTTTCAGGCACCTCTTATTCCATCTGTCTCTGTGCCCCCATGGGCGTTTCTAAGAACAGATTCTTAGAACCGCCTTTTGGGTACATCCAGCAGTGATGTTTCCTTCCTGTGTCAGTGTCCACCTGAGCAGAAAACTTCCCACTTGCCAGGGCTTTTCAAATCAGACACAAATATGACCCACACCGATGTTGATTAACAGCATCTCAATAGGGCAGCCTTGCAGCCTCCCGAGGGAGCCCTGACACCTTTCTGGTGGGCTGTTCCCAGCTTCCATCAAAGCTCAAACAGCCCGGGGCACTGCTGGCCCCTGGGCTCCCTGTGGTGGGCAGAAGCCCCAGCACTGTCTGTCCAGCTGCCCCGTCTCCCCTCAGTTGAGGTGAGGGGAGAGGGCAGCAGGGCCCTCTGCCGCACAGGACTGGCGTGTGCCTGGGAGCCCACTGGCCTCCAGGACCGAGGACCAGTCTCCACTGTGTGATCGCTAGGTAGCCAGGTCTGCTCCTCTGGTGCCAACTCCCGTGTGTCTGGAGCCACAACTCACAGACGTCTTCAGGGCCCTTCTCCCACGCCCACCCAGGAGCGTGTAGCGCAGACTCCCGGCAGAGCCGGTCCCCTGACAAGTCTCAGCTGTTCTTTGGCCCAGGGCCCGCGCCCAGCGGAGAGGTGTAGAGTGGACACAAGGGCGTGGGACCGCTCATGTTGGCTGTTTGGTCTGAGTGTGTCACTTTGGTGATTGTTTTGTTTGTTTGTTTCATTTTTAATAGGAAAAAGAGCCCCAGAAAAATGAGTCCAGCAATACTTCTGAGGAGGAGAGCTGCGAGAAAAAGGAGCAGGCTGCCCAGCAGGCCTTCGTGTTCGGGCAGAACCTGAGGGACAGAGTTAAGGTGTGTGAGCGTGGCTGAGCGGACTGTGAGCTCGTGGGCTGATGTTTGCTCTGCCTCCCTGGGCTGGACAGCAGGAAAGTCAGTAGACTTTGCTTTCAAAGAAAAGGGCGTGGAGGCAACAAGAGCGGGCGGCCAGGCAGTCCTGTGACTCGGGCGTGGTGGTGCAGCTTTTCACGCTCCACGCCGGGCCCTGCCCAGCACCCCCGATTGCCCAGCCTGCAGGGCTCTCCCCTACAGTGACTCTAAGTGTGGGACTCAGTGGTAATGTCCCACGTCACACTCCCCATACTCCAGGTAGCAGGGGACAGGAAGGCGATGGAGCACGCTTAGCCCAGGAACACACTCACATTTTTGTAGCAAAGAAGAAAGCAAGCAGCACGAGCCAGGGCCTCCAGCGCGAGCCGAGACCCTTCTGTCCTCCATTCAGGGTCTCCTCGTCTCAGCACCAGCAGCACCTGGACCAGATCCTTCTCTGGGAGGGTCCATCCTGGGCACTGCAGGTGCTGGGCGGCAGCATCCCTGGCCTCCACCCTCTGCCAGGAGCACCCTCTTCCCCAGTTGTGACAACCACAAAGGTCCCCAGATCCTGCCAGATAGCCCCCAAGGGGTGAATCGTCCCCAGTTAACCATCACCTTGTTTACTTGTAAGTGGGCCCAGCTGAGGATACTGTGTTCTCTCCTGACAGGGAGCAAAGTATCTGTCACCTCCCAGCTGCCTTCCAGGCATGTTGGTCTAGTCTGGAGATTTTGGGCGGGGATGGGGAGGGGCTGGTAACAGCCAGGAACAACATCTCTGGATCATGTGCGAGAACTCTGGAGAGCTCAGGTCTGGGCAGCACTGCCGTTCCCAGCCACAGGCTTAGAACGGCCTCCTGTGGTGTTTCCAGCAGCTCAGCTGGCAAGAAGCTTCTTTAGCAGCCTCATGGCTGTGCCTGGAGACATCTGTGGTTGTCAACTGGGGGTGCTCCTGGCATGGACCGAGTGGAAGCCTGCAGCATCCTGCAGTGCCCAGGACAGTCCCACCCAGAGAACTCTCTGGGCTTAGGCATCAGTAATGCCACGGGAGGAGTCCTGAAGTATGGAAACCAGCGTCTCTCCAGCGTGTAAAAAGCGCCGGCTTGTGTTTTCTGCTTCCTCCTGTGTTACCCACTATCCAACAGAAGTCCAGACCCCCGAGGGGTGTGAAAGTAGGCATTGATGTTGCTGTGACTTTTAGCCAAAATAATGAATCCCCAGGGACCTCTACTTCCTCTAGAGAGAAGGGTGAGAAACGAGGAGGGGTTGACCAGTGGGTCTCAGGCTCTCTTGAGTCTCTGCCTCCAGTTTGGGGATACAGCAGCTGTGAAATTGGGGTGGAGTCAGTGTCTTACAGAGGTCATGGGCTAGCCTCTTCTTCAAGGGTGAACTTGAGCCGTGGGTCATTAACCCCCTGGGTCTCTGCTTCCTTATTCAGAAAGCAGGGTCCCTGTCATCCCCTTCACAGGGCTTCCCCTCCCAGGGCTCCGTGAGGATTCAAGTAGTTAATATGCCGAGCGACTTAGCGCAGCAGTTGGCATCAAAGAAGCCTTCAAGGAGTGATGCTTTTATTATGTTTATAATAAACCCCTTAAAACACCAGCTTCATAAGCGTTCTGTGTTCTTGGTATAGAAGTTGACAGAAATGCCAGCAAGAGGCCAGCGTGGGAGGGTTTTGTGTAACAAGGCAGGAAAGGCTCCCTGAGTTTCTTTTGTGTCTTAACTGTTAAAGACCACAAGTGGTGTTGATTACAGTCTCATCCCCAGCACACAAGCGCGTGTGCACACACACACAGAGACATATGCATACACGAGAGGGTTCACGTCTCGAAGCCACACCAGGCAGTGTGGGGGCCGAGGGCAGCCCAAGCTCTGGCACCCCCCTGCCGCCATCTGAGCAGCACATGCTTCCTCTGTTCCCAGCTAATAAATGAGAGTACTGATGAGGCTGACATGGAGAACACCGGGCACCCCAGCTCAGACACGCCAACCGCAACAAACTATTTCCTTCAGTATATCAGCTCCAGGTGTGTGTCTCGGACCAGCGACCAGCTTCGGCATGGGAAGGCAGGTGGCTGGGGGGGCCTTGGACCTGGGAGCCTTGGACCTGGGCCAGGAGCCAGCCGGATGCATCCCAGCAGGAGAGAAGAGTGGAGGGGCAGGGCAAGAGCCCTGTCAGAATCCAGGTCACCCTTGGGCCCTCCCGTCTTCCCCCCTTGGCACGGCTATGGACGGGCCAGGGTGGTGGGCTTTGCTGGGATTCGATGGACACTTGGAAGAAGGACCAGAGTTCTGTGGGGTTATCCAGGGGCCTGTGGAGGACACAGCCCAGCTCTCGAAATGACCTCTGTCATGCAGACCTCATGCCCAGAGCAGAACAGAGTGGGCCAATGGCGGCTAGTTGGTTCCCTCCTGTGGCCCAGCCACCCCCTGCGTGTGTCAGGAGGCGGCCGGCAGAGCGAGTGGAACATGGGTTTCCCTCGTGCTATTGGGACCTCCATCAGGCCCAGCTTAGGGTCCGTATTTGCAAGGGCACAGGGAGGCATGGAGGTGTGTGGATTCCTGTCGCTGGCACATCGGCCCGTCCACAGCAAGGGCAGCACTTGGGCCGTGCCCTCTGCCCTGGTGTGTACGTGTGTGTGAGGTGTGCGTGCACAGTTGCCTGGCCACGTACCCACTTGACCCTACTCTCACCACACGTCTTCTCTTCAGTTTAGAGAACGCGACCAATAGTGCCGATGCCTCCAGCAACAAGTTTGTGTTTGGCCAGAACATGAGCGAGCGAGTTTTGGTGAGTGCCCACGTGGAGACTGTGCTCGAAGACCAGAGACTCTCAGCACCAACCAGGTCAAGGGGACATGCGGAGTGGGGCTGCCACGTTGTCCGTGTAGAATGGGGCCACTCTCGGTGACAGTTAAGGGGAAAAAGAGCTGCTGAGATGCTGTTCTGGAGCTGGCATCCTGAATGTGCTTTTCCCGTCTTTCTTCCCTGGCGACCAGGGCCAGCTGCATTCCAGGCCAGGCTCCCCTTGAGGCATGGGGCCATGCTGGCAGTCAGGGGCCAGGCTTCCTCCCGGCAGGCCAGCTGGAGTGACAGCCATGAGACAGAAGTCCTTAGTGCACACCCCCCTGGATCCAGGGAAGTCCAGCCCACCCAGACATGAAGCTGCAGCACAGCAGGGCACAGGTCCTCTATGTTCCCTGCCACACAAGGCCGTCGCGCCTACGGGGCGGGGCTAGCTGTGCCTGCCAGCAGGGCTGTGGCTTTCCACCCCTGTCACCACATGCCAGAGCAAAGGCCTAGGTGCACGAGGGCCATCTCCATTCCCAGAGGGTTCTCGAATGGCTTGCTGCCTCCTGGCACTGTCCCCTCTTCCCGATTGCATACCTCTCTACTGTGTCGATCGTGAGTGTGGTGAGGATCTGCCCTCGGCCCTCCTCCTTCCATCCCTGTCTCAGTTTGTACTAAAGCAGAGAGCCTCCCGCTTCCCTCCCACCCGCCCACACTGCCCTTTTTCTAGTATGATGACGGAGTCGAAGACTGGCCTCACACAGGCGGCCCTGCAGACAGATGACCCATGTGGCCCAGGGGCCCGTTGGATGGTAGCCCCTGCCTCCCAGCTGCGCCTAAGAGGCCATGTGCAGGGCTCCGAGGCAGATTGAGGGCATTCATGCAGAGCGTGCACAAGTGGCCTGTGGCAGCCGCCCCTCGTGGTGCTGGAGTGGTGTCGAGGGTTGGCGGCCAAGTGCCCAAAGCTGCAGTCCCAGGACACACAGACACGCCCTCCTCCCTGTTTGCCTGTTTCCCTGCAGAGCGCCCCCAAATTAAACGAGGTCAGTCCAGATGCCAACAGGGAAAACGCAGCTGCCGAGTCTGGGTCTGAGTCCTCTTCCCAGGAGGCCACCCCTGAGAAAGGTACGTCACAGTCCTGCCTATGGGGTCACTGCACGTTGGTGTGAGGGGTGACAGGTGGCAAGGGGACACTGGGCCATCCATGCCCCTGCCTGGGGTTCCCCTCAGCAATAATGGCCGCATGTGAACCAGCTGCTGAACAGTCCAGAAGCAGTGACTGTGACTTTGCAGTGAGCAGAGACAGATGTTCTAGCCAAGGAACACGAGGGCCCTTGTTGCTGCACGGCCGAGGGGGGTGCTGAGGGGCCAGCTGTCACCCTCTTCCGTCATGCTCTGAGGCAGCAGGCGGGAAAGAGTCCTTCACTGTCCTCCTGTCCCTGGACAGGCGTGAGAGATCCAGGCCACGTGTGGCAGCTTCCAGATAGTCTCCCTGCAGATTCCAAGGCTGGGTGCCCTGGCTTGGTCCAGGGTCCGTGCCAGATGCCAGATCTCACAGCCAGGGGTGGCCAGTCCAACCCTCTGGGTCTCCCGTGAGTGACACACTCTCCCCTCACCAAATAAGTGGTCAATCTTGTTTAGCCAATACCATTTCAGAGTCCCTGGCCGAGTCGGCAGCTGCCTACACCAAGGCCACAGCACGGAAGTGTTTGTTGGAAAAGGTGGAAGTCATCACTGGGGAGGAGGCAGAGAGCAACGTGCTGCAGGTAAGTGCCAGTGCCTGCTTGGGGACCTGGGCCGGGCCCTCGGGGGAGCTCAGTGTGTCACAGGGCTTCTCAGGTGGCCTTGTCTTTAGAGCAGGAAGATCTGTTTTGAGCTGCTTTTGATGGTTTGGGAAATGATGGAGATTGTGGTAACAAACACTTTCTCTGCTCACCCAGAATTGGTAACTGTCATTACTTGGCCCCCTGGCACCCGTGTTGTCTTAGTAGGGCAGCCCGAATTTCCGTCCCACTGTCCCCATCCCTGCTTCCCTCCCCCGCTGAGGCCACGCCACCCGAGTCAGGTGGGTGTGGTGGGCTGCATCCATCTGCTTTCTCTCCCTTGACACATACACATGTGTCTGTGTCTATAAATTGGAGAGTACCCATAGGGTTTTTAGTGGTGCGGCTTTTTTCCCCACTCTGTTTTTTGATCTGTTCATGTTAAGAGAAATTGACTTAGGGGGATCTGTGAAGGGCCACATCTGGTCTGTGTTGGGGATTTCTTTTTGTGAAACAGCTGTATTGTGATATCACACACTGTGTAACTCACCCTTTCAGAGTGGCTTTTAGTCTGTTCGCAGAATGGTACAGCTGTCACCACCATCTAATGTAGAACATTTTTGTCCCCTGAAACCCTGTCCCATGAGCAATTGTTCCCAGTCCCCGCCTCCAGCCCCTGGTCCCCACGAATTCACTTCCTGTCTCTGTGGATTTGCCTGTTCCGGACATTTCATGTAAATGGAGTCACACCCCGCGTGGCCTTGTGCATCTGGCTTCTCTCCTTCAGCATCACGTTTCAAAGGTCTGTCCACGTGGTAGCCTGTGTCAGCTTCCTCCACTTTTAGAACTGAGGAAAATAATTGCGTCGCAGGGATGAACCACGTTGTGTTCGTCCATCCACCGGTTGGTGTTTGGCTTGATTCTGCTTTTTGGCTATTATGAGTGATGCTTCTGTGAGCATTTGTGTACAGGTTTTGTTCTTGTTTTGAATCAGAGTCTCACTCTGTCGTCTAGGCTGGAGTGCAATGGCACGATCACAGCTCACCGCAGCCTCAACCTCCTGGGCTCAGGTGATCCTTCCACCTCAGCCTCCTGTATAGCTGGGGCTATAGTCACAAACCACCATGCCCAGCTAATTTCCTTTTCTTTTTTGTAGAGATGAGGTCTTTCTGTGTTGCCCAGGCTGGTCTCGAACGCCTGAGCTCAAGCGACCCTCCCACCCTGGCTCATGTGCAGGTTTTTCTGTGAACCTGAACGAACGTTCCATTTCTCTTGGATACACACGTAGGAGTGGGATTGCTGAGCCACGTGGCGATTCCACGTCTAGCATTTGGAGGAGCCCCAGCCTGTTTTCCACAGCGGCTGCCCGCTTTGCCTTCCCGCTTTGCCTTCCGCCAGCAGGGCACAAGGGCTCCCGTCTCTCCTCATGGCTACGCCATCCTCGTGGACGTACAGTGGTATCTTACGGTTTTGATGTTCACTTCCGTAATGATTCTCTTTTTATTCAAATACCGTTTTAAAAGCGCAAAGCCCATTCTAGCTCTAGGGCAGGACAGAAAACTGACCAAGGGCTAGATGTGACCCCAGGCCGTGGTCTGCTGACCCCGCCTGTGAGACGGAGACTCCTGGGGTCGTCTGCAGCCGGGTCCGCTCTCACCCAGAGCCGTGTGTGTTCCAGATGCAGTGTAAATTGTTTGTCTTTGACAAGACCTCACAGTCGTGGGTGGAAAGGGGCCGGGGGCTGCTCAGACTCAACGACATGGCGTCCACCGACGACGGCACCTTACAATCCCGACTAGGTGAGCTGCGGGGGTGGGACTGGGGCAGGGTCTCTGTATCGAAGCCTGAGGACCAAGCGGAGTTCAGAGGAGCAGATTCCCAAGGGAATGAGGGGGAGCTCCCGACCTGGCCCTCCTGAGAGCCCGGAGACCGTCCCCACAGGAGACTCCCACGCCCACCCCCCAACTCCTCAGCACCCGGCCAGACCCTGGCTTTAGCTGCCAGCCCCTCCATGACACTCGGTGTCAAAGTAGATCAAAGTATCGAGCAACTTTTAAACTAATTTTCTGACAATAAAAGTGGCAGTTTTATGGTAAAAGGAAAAAGAGAAATCAGATACAGATGTCTATAATCTATAGAGAAATCTCTGGTAATAACATTTGGCAGCCCGTTCCTCCTGTTGTGTGGCCTGGTTTCTTCAGGAAATCAGGCCGCTTTTTATCCTGCTCTTTTCGGTTACTGTTTTGTGAGCCTCTTCCCATAGCATTAGGTTTCCCTTTAAAAGAGCCGTTGTTTTTGGAAAACTTCCATACTAATATTCCATTGACAACTGATAGACTTCTCCTTGCTGATGGGCATTTAAACTGTTCTTGTTTTTGGTTTTTTTTGGTTTTTTTTGAGTTGGAGTCTCACTCTGTCGCCCAGACTGGAGGGCAGTGGCTGCTCCCAGCCACTGCCGCCTCGACCTGCTGGGCTCTGGCAATCCTTCCGCCTCAGCCTTCCGAGTAGCTGGAACTACAGGCACGCGCTACCATGCCCGGCTAATTTTTGATTTATTGTAGAGATGAGGTCTTGCCAACTTGCCCAGACAGGTCTCGAATCCGTGGGCTTAGGCAATCCACTCACCTCGGCCTCCCAAAGCGCGGGATTATAGGCTGAGCCACCGAGCCCGGCTTGTTCTTGTTTTTTTTTACTTTAGTAGAGGATGCCACCTTTTTTTTTTTTTTTTTTTTTTGAGTTGAAGTTCCACTCTGTCACCCAGTCTGGAGTGCAGTGGCACACTCATGGCCACCCCAGCGTCGACCTGCCAGGCTCTGGTGATCCTTCCACCTCAGCCTGCCAACTAACCGGAACTACAGGCGCACACTACCACAAGCCGGCTAATTTTGGATTTACTGTAGAGACAAGGTCTCGCCAAGTTACCCAGTCTGGTCCCGAAACTGTGGACTTAGGCAGTCCACTTGCCTTGGCCTCCCAAAGTACTGGGATTACAGGCTGAGCCACCGAACCCGGCCAATAACACCATCTTTTTTTTTTCTTTTTTTTTCTTTTTGAGTTGGAGTCTCACTCTGTTGCCCAGACTGGAGTGCAGTGGCCTCTCCCAGCCACCGCAGCCTCGACCTGCTGGGCTCCAGCAATCCTTCCACCTCAGCCTTTCCAGTAGCCGGAATTACAGGCATGCGCTACCACGCCCAGCTGATTTTTTGATTTATCGTAGAGATGAGTCTTGCCAAGTTGCCCAGGCGGGTCTTGAACCTGCAGGCTCAGGCAATCCACTCACCTCAGCCTCCCAAAGGCGCGGGAGGCTGAGCCACCGAGCCCGGCTAATAACGCCATCTTTATACAGGAATATTATTCCTAGAAGTTCACTTGTTTCAGAAATGAGCCGGTCCACCACACACACTCCTAAGAAAATGAGCACACATGCATGGACATTGGAAACATACACATCCATCTTTTTCTTTTTCTTTTCTTTTGGGGGGTGGTTCAGAGTCTCACTCTGTCACCCAGGCTAGAGTGCAGTGGCACACTCACAGCCACCACAGCCTCTACCTACTGGGCTTAGGCAATCCTTCCACCTCAGCCTTCCAAATAGCTGGAACTACAGCGCACCACCATGCCTGGCTGAATTTTTGACTTATTGTAGAGATGAGTCACGCCATGTTTCCTAGGCTCGTCTTCAGCCCCTGGGCTCACGCAGTCCTCTCACCTCGGCCTCCCAAAATACTAGGATTATAGGTATGAGCCACCGTGCCGGACTGTTTTTTTTCGGCTTCTTGAGTCTGGATCATAATCATGACTCACTGGCGCCTCGACCTTCTGGGCTGGGCAGTCCTTCCACTCAGCCTCCCAAGTAGCTGGGACTACAGACATGTGCCACCATACCCAGCTCTTTTTTTTTGTAGAGACAAGATCTCACCATACTGTCCAAGCTGGTCTCGAATTCCTGGAGTCTTTTTATCCTCCCAAATCAAAGTGTCTCTCAGCCTTCGCAGAAACCTGGATTTCGGGCCCTCGGGAGCGCATGCGGCCCCCTTGAAGTGTGGTTTTCGGCCCCTCGACTCAGTCCCGCTCCCTGGGTCAGGGCAGACGGGGATGGTCCTTCCAGGCCAGACTTGGTCCTTCCGCCCCATGGACGTCCTCTCACTTTCTTTCTCTGTTCTCGTCGTGGAAACATTCAGACATGCGTGCAGGAGAGCACCCAGCCCTGAGCCCCCAGTCATCCCCGCTTTGGTCATCAGCCTGTGGCCCTTGCCCTTGCTGAGAGCTGTCCCCAGCGTCTAGGGTGGGCTCCTGCGTCCTGGTGGGCTGACGAGCTCCTGACCCCCTCCAGGCTTTTCCAGTAGGGGCGGGGGCGGCAGCAAGGCAGGGGCTCTGCTTCGCCTGCTGCCATCTGAGCCCCCTTTCCAGGAACTGCAGTCCCAGTGCCCACCCATAGGGACCAAATGCAGTCCCCAGGAGCTGGACGTGGCCTCAGGCCCCTGGTCTGTGGCACCAGGTGTGCGGCCACTGGCCTACCTTGGCCTTCAGCGGTTCCAGGCTAGGGGAGACGTGCCCCCAGCACGGGGGGCAGTGTGTACAGGGCTGGCCCCGTGGGGAGTGGACCTGGCTCAGCGGGGGTTCTGGGAGGACCGTGGGCTTCTTCCCCATGCCGTTCGGTTTCCCTCCAGGTGGTGAGAGTTGTCAGAGCAGGCTGTTTGGGAGGGCGGGGTCGGCCGGGCTGAACGGCCTTGCTGGTTGCAGTGATGCGGACCCAGGGGAGCCTGCGGCTGATCCTCAACACCAAGCTCTGGGCCCAGATGCAGATCGACAAGGCCAGCGAGAAGAGCATCCGCGTCACAGCCATGGACACCGAGGACCAGGGCGTGAAGGTCTTCCTGATCTCGGTGAGCCACCGCCTCCGAACTCCGGGCGCCCCCCGCAGGCCACACGGGACCCCGCAGCACCCTGGGCTGCCCGAGGGGTCTCCTGCAGTGTTGCCCAGTCCCTGCCCTGGGAGTGGAGACGGAGGCTGAGCGCTCGCAGCACGCGGAGGCCAGGTGCGGGAGCAGGGGCCCGGCCCCAGGCGGAGCGGGCTGGTTGGTGGAAGCCAGCGGCGGTGGCGTCCCCCCAGCAAGCCCCCCAGGACCATGCAGCACGACCCAGGTGCAGACGCCGAGCCCCTGGGGGACGTTGGTGGGGGGGGGGGGGAGGCTTAGGGCCCAGACCCCAGGGCGAGCCTTCGTGTTTCGGAAGCGTCGGGATCACGGTCAGGGCGGGACAGTTGAGGGGAGAGGGGAACAGGCCTCGGTTGCTATGCTGGGAACACAGACGGGGCTGTCATCTCCGCTCCGAGGAGCAGCTGGGGATTGGCTTTGGGGCGGTGGGTGCCGTCACCTGTGTCCCGTGTGGTGGGGAGGTCACCGCCACGGCCATTAACCCTGACCCCGCCGGACCCTCCTGGCCACGTGGGGGGGTGGCGTCCCTTCATGGCGAGGGCAACAGGCTTAAAGCCTGGACCTTCCATGCAAGGCCCTGCGGGGGCTGCCTCAGCCCGGGACCTGGCACTTTCCCATCGCAGGCTGGAGCGGGGAGGACTGGGCCCGGGGCCTCACAGCCCCTGCCGTTCCAGGCTAGCTCCAAGGACACAGGCCAGCTGTACGCAGCGCTGCACCACCGCATCCTGGCCCTGCGCAGCCGTGTGGAGCAGGAGCTGGAAGCCAAGACGCCCGCGCCCGAGCCTGGGGCCGCCCCATCCAACGAGGAGGACGACAGTGACGAGGACGACGTCCTGGCCCCCTCGGGGACAGCTGGAGCCGGTGAGCCTGGGGGGCTCGAGGGGCCGCCTCGTGGATCCCACTGCCCCGCCGTCCTTGACCCGGGCGGCCCGGCCCAGGACGCCCGGGCTCCGCCCTGATGCGAGGCCGCGCTTCTCCGCAGGCGTTGGCGACGAAGGAGACGGCCAGACGCCCGGGAGCACATAGCGGCCGGAGCCGGCTGCGCCAGGCTGCTGCTCTGTCGTCTGTCGCCCGCCCGCCCTTCCCCGCAGGCAGCGTCTCGGGGCGGGGCGGGCGGAGCCACACCCCCGCCGGGTTGGCCGCAGTCTGGATGCGCGCGTCCTGTTGGAAGCAGACTCGGGAACTGCCGGAATGTGGTTCGGGACATGAGACCTCATCATATTGATGAGCAAAGCCAGCGAGAACACTTCTTCCCTCCCCCCTGGAATTCAAATGGCACATTAAGACTTGTCACGGCTTCTCAGTGGGACTGGAGACCTCGTTCCTTCGCCCGCGTGTCGCAGCCTCTGGGTCTAGCCCGGCCTCTGGCCTCCTCGCTGCTCGCACCCCTCCCTCGCTGCTGCGATCCCGCCCCCTGGGAAGCAGCCACCTTGCCCCCCCCCCCCCAGCTGAGGCCCCTCCTCCCGGGCCAGCCAGTGAGTGAGTGTAAACACTGGGCCTGCTGCACATGTTTAACTACTCTTGATTTCCCGTTCCCAGATTCTGATTTGGGGTTTCTGTTTTACAGATCTTTTTTCTTTTTCTTTTCAAAGCCTTTGTTCTTGGTTTCTTAGACCAATATGCTCTCGAGCATTGCGCAGGCACGGCTCCGTGGAGTCCCTGCTCGCTGTGTTCCTGGCTGCTTGGGGGCTGGGGGGCGGCAGGCCGCTGGGGGAGGGCCAACCGTGTTTGCTTCACGCTGGGGCTCCTCCAGGCTAAGTCAGGGGTTGGCGAGGGGGCCCTCGTCCCGCCTAGGCCTGGAGAGTGCCTATCTGGAGAAAGGTCACTGGACCTGGGAGGGTCCCCAGAGTCCCCCGCTATCCTATTCATGTCACGTGGCTCACCCATCATCAGGCACCAGGCGCAAACCTTTTCCCTGCCACTGACCATTCCTTCCCCAGCCTCAGACACCACTGGCCCCAGGACTGGCCGGGACCAGAGCCTCTAAGAGGAGAGGGGACCCTAGCCAGGCCTTGGCGGAAGGGGATGGGACTGGTTCCAGACCACAGGCCATCCCACATGCATGCAGCTCACGCAGGAGCGGGCGCCCATGCCCACCCCACTGGAATGTGGCCAAGAGCCAGCCGGCACCTCCCTCCCGGGGAGGCCAGAGGAGATCCCCGGGCACAGGCCTGGGAACTTCAGAGGACTTTTGCAGTGCCCCCCTCGGAGGATGAAGGGAGGGCCTGCACACATCTCCCTCCGGCCCGTGGAGTCCAGCCCACAGCCAGGGTGGCTCCGCTGGCTGGCACTGCCCAGCCCCAGCAAGCCTGAGCCAAGCAAGACACCAGAGTCCTCCCCAGAGATCTGGTCACACTCTCTGCTTTAAGCCTTAGCCAACTAGTGACAAGTAAAACCAGTAATGCCCATGTGTTTTGGAACATTTATGTAAGATTGTCATATGAAATGTATTTGGGAACTACATTAAACTTTTAACTAAAACCCTGGCCTCCCACACACCCCAGGGGCTTCAGGAAGCCCCTGGCCAGGAACAGCCGCCACCTCCCCAGGTCCCTCGAGAGCCTGGACCGTGTGCATGGCCCTGGCCCCACCTTGTGCTCCATACCCAGCAGGGGTCCAGACTCTGCCTCCCCAGCCAGGCTTCACACAGAGCCTTCTGCAGCTGCCTGGCTTCCTGGAGGACCCGCAAGGGAGAGGTGATGGGACAGCCACGGGGCTACGAGGCCTGGGGTTCTGGGTCCTTGTTCCACCTCTGCCTGGTGCCCAGCAGGGAGCCACTCCAGCCAGTTCTGCAGCCTCAGTTCTCCCACTTTTCCTCCCTCCCCCCACCCACCCTCCGCTCAAGCTCAAAGCCCAGTGGCTCGGAGACCCAGGAAAGGGGAGGTCCTGGGGAAGGGCGTCCTAGTCCTGCGCTGGGAGGCATGGCTGAGCCCAGACCCTGCTCACAGCCGCCAGGCACTGGTCATCATGGCCACGAACTCCTCATCCGTGTCCACGGAGGTGCTCACACCGCTGTAGTAGTCCTGGAATTCCGCCAGCGTGACCTGGGAACAGAAGGCCGTGAGGGGGCCCGTGGCGAGGCTGCGGGCGGGAGGAGGCGCGAGCCACCCACCTGTCCGTCCCTCTGGGAGGAGTCGAAGTTGTCCAGGAAGCGGCGCAGCACGTCGTCCTCCGTCCACTCCCCGCTACGCACCTTGGGGTGGGCGCGGCCGCTGTACACCCCGCGGAGGTCATCCACTGTCACCACCCCGTCCCCGCTGCGGTCCAGCTTGGCGAACGCGGCCGCGATGACCGCCTCCCGGGCCTGGGACATGGGGGGCTGCGAGGGGCCGATGGTGACTGGAGGGCGGGGTCCCCAACGCCTCCCGCCCAAGACGGCATGCGCAGAGCTCCAGGGTTGTCACCCCCGGCGGGCACCTCTCAGCAACAGCTCTCAGGGACGGGTCCGCGTCTCGGCATCCTCGGACACCCCATGCCCAGAGGACACGGCCTGGCCACGAGACTAGGCTCACCCGCAGCGCCCGCAGGAACTCCTCCAGGTCCAGCGTTCCGCTGCCGTCGCGGTCCCAACGCCGGCACACGCCCTCTGCCTCCGCCTCGTCCAGCGCCAGCCCCAACTCGGCCAGGCCCCGCCGGAGCTCCCCCGCGTCCAGGGACCTGCTCCCATCCCGGTCCAGGCGGCGGAAAAACCTGGGGGGCGGGGGACACGGTCGGACGATGCTCTTGGCGGGGGGAGGGGCGCTGGGGTCAGGAGGCGGCGAGGGCAGAGCTCACCTGGCCAGGCCCTGGATGCCCGAGGACCCTCGGGACAGGCATTGCACCCGGAGCTTCTCCACGGTGGCGTCCACAGTGTCCATGTTAGGAGTGCTCTCTGGGCAGCTGATGGGAAAGAGGTTACAGGGGGTCTCCCACCCGGCCACCACCTCGGGTCTGGGTGCCGCACGTCCACCCTGGCCAGCGGCGCCTTGCTTGCTCACCTGGCCTGCGTCTGTCCAGGAGTCCTGCCTGCTGGGCCTGGCGTTGGCTGTGCGTCCTGCCCGGAGAGGCCGTTGCTAAGGGACGGTGGCTCTGGAGACTGGGAGGAGCCCCAGCTGTAACTACCGTGTCTGGGCCAGGGGGCGGGGCCGAGGGGCAGGGTCGTGCTGTCCCAGCCGCCACTGGCCACCCTCGGTCCTGCTTGCTTGCTTCCAGCCCTGCAGTGCCTGGGATACAGCCAGGCTTGGGCTCACAGGGCACCCCTTCCTGGCTGCAGAGAGGAGGGACAGGCCACAGCCCTGCAGGAACTGGAATGTCCTGGGTGGAGACAGGCTGGGGCTTTGGAGGCTCGAGGCCTGATTCCTGTGTGACCCAGGGCAGGTTCCTTGTCCTCTCTGGGTATCATGGGGCGGCTCAGCCTAAGCCAGGGCTCGCAAAATTGCTGAAGGAGGGAGGGATCAAAGATCAAAAGGGCTCAGGGTTGCCAGGTCCACGGGCCCCAAGATGTCCTGCACCCCCATCCTACAGGAGGTCCTAGAACCAGCAAGGACTGAGCCGATAGCAGTGCCAACTGCGACAAAGCTGTCACCAGTGGCCTTAAGGAACCAGTGCTTTTGTCCTTAGGGGTCTTTTGTTGTTAGTCTTCCGTCCTCAAACATTACGTGGCAGGCTCGCTTGTGACAAGCTGGCGGGCCAGAAGCGGTGGCCCCCAGTGAAGGAATGACCCTGATCCTTGACATGAGCCTCCAGGGACTGAGGCCACCCCACAGAAGGCCTGCAACAGAGACTTTGATGGCTGGAACCCAGAACTTAAAACATGGGCCCTGCCGGGCTCGGTGGCTCAGCCTGTCATCCCGCACCTTTGGGAGGCTGAGGTGAGTGGATTGCCTGAGCCCGCGGGTTTGAGACCCGCCTGGGCAGCGAGACCTCATCTCTCCAATAAATCAAAAAATCAGCCGGGCGTGGTAGCGCGCGCCTGTAATTCCGGCTACTCGGAAGGCTGAGGCGGAAGGATCGCCGGAGCCCAGCAGGTCGAGGCTGCACTCCAGTCTGGGTGACAGAGTGAGACTCCAACTCAAAAAAAAAAAAAAAAACATGGCCGCTGTTTCAGGACCAGCCACCTGCACACCCAGGAATCAAAGCCTGGCCTCATCTTGTCCACTGCACAGTTGTGTCATCAGAAGCTGCCTTTGCGGTCAGAAACCAGTCTGGAGGTGACAGGCGACCCCATGCCATGACTCAAGCCACTGCGGCTGTAACACCATCAGTTTTATGGAAAACTGCAGTGACATTTGGCTGCCAGAAATTCTCATGGCTCGCTGCAGCCCCAAATGATTCGAGTGGGCAGAAAAATCCTGCCTTGTGCTTTTTTATGAGTGTTATGAGCAGTGATTTTTTTTTTCTTCTGGAAAAATGTCAGATATAGCCACGGTTCTTGTAGTTCTGTCTTGGCATCTCCTTATTTTTAAAAGAGTAAGAATTTAGGCTGGATGCCATGGCTCAAGCCATAATCTCCGCACTTTGGGAGGTCAAGGTGAGGGGATCGCCCGAGCCCACAGGTTCAAGAACAGCCTGGGCAACTTGGCGAGACATCATCTCTACAATCAATCAAAAAAATAATTGACCGGGTATGGTAGCGTATGCCTGTCACTCTGGCTGCTTGAAAGGCTAAGGCGGAAGGATCGCCAGAGCCCAGCGGGTCGACGCTGGGGTGGCCGTGAACATGCCACGGCACTCCAGCCTGGGCGACAGAGTGAAACTCCAACTCGAAAAGAGTAAGAATTTCAACGATAACCACTGTCTCCTCCCCGCCCTGGCTGGAAGTGGCCCTGGTTCCTTCCTCTAAGCCTCAGTTTCCACAGCTGGAAAATGGGCCGTGAAGATGAGACACAATCATGTGTATGGCACGTCCCGTACAGGCTCCCTGGACTACAGTTCACGTTTGGAGGCCCCGCAGGGCCCCATGTCGGGCCGGGAACGAGCCAGAGGGCCGCCCCTCCAGCCTCTGCGCCAGGAAGAAAGGACGAAGGACCCAGGCCAAGAAACCATCCGGTTTATTCTTGAACACAGACAGGCCCCAGCCTGCCTTCCCTTTGTACAAACAGCCCCCTCCCTTATTCATCTAGAGAAGAAAATGGGGCCATTGTTGCCACACTGAGGGGGTCACTGTTTGGTGCCAGGTGGGCGGGTGATGCCATCCTGAGGGCCGGAGGTGGCCACCGACTTCTCTGGGCTGGAGCGGGCCCTGCCCGTCGGCGGTTTCTGGTGTGACAATTCCCTGAGAGAAGCAGCTGGAAACGGCTGCCAACCAGGCTGGTTATAGAAAGGCACAGGGGTTCTCTCCTTTCCCCGGTTTGATAAAATGCAAAGTGCCCTGAATGTCTCAGACCAAGGAGGACGGTGTAGAAATGAGTTAAAAAATAGATTCCCTGGGGTGTATATCAAGGAGACAGCTGCTTGCTGCAAAGCTAGGCTGGCCCCCGGGACCTCATCAGACGTGCGGAGGGCCCCTGGCTCCCTTGAGGTCTACCAGCCCATCCTGGTCCTGCTGGGGCTTCTGGAGTGTGTCAGGCACTGGTGACAAACACCAGACAGGCAAAAATCCCTGCCCTCTCAAGCTTTCGCTCTGACAGTAAGGGGGAAAGAAATTCCATAAAACAGGGAAGCTGGACGTGGTGGCTCACGCCTATAATCCCAGCACTTTGGGAGGCCAAGGAAGGAGGCTCGCTGGAGTCTAGGAGTACAAGACCAGCCCGAGCAACATAGACCTTGTCTCAAAAAAATTAGGCGTGTGTGGTGGTGCGCACCTGTAGTCCCCCGCTACTCAGGAGGCTGAGGCGGGAGGATCACCTGAACCCAGGAGGTCAAGGCAACAGTGAGCTGTGATCGCACCTCTGCACCCCAGCCTGGGCAACAGAGCCAGGCCCTGTTGCTAAAGGAAGGGAATAAAAGTGGGGAGGGGTCTTCATCTGACCAAAGGAAGATGGCATGAGGCTTGAGGCGCCCAGTTCTGGTCTTGATACCATCTGCCTCCACCAGACAGGATAAGAGAGGTCTCAAACTCAGGTGCTTTAGTGGCCAGACAGATAACCTAAGAGAGGTGAGCGGACAACTTGAAACTTTCACCCTGGCTAAGGCGGGACCTTGGACTCAAGTTCAGGCAAGCGCAGCCAAGGCTTGCCAGAATCCAGATCCTTGTGTAAGCATTGCCAGTTTTTCAACAAGGATGATTGACTTGAAGCTTGGAAAAAAGAGTGAGACTGAGTCTCTACCATAAATCAAAAAATTAGCCAGGCGTGGTAGTACACACCTGTAGTTCCGGCTACTTGGAAGGCTGAGGCGGAAGGATCACGGGAGCCCAGCAGGTCGACGCTGGGGTGGCCCTGAGTGTGCCACTGCACTCCAGCCTGGGCGACGGACTGAGACTCCGACTCAAAAAAAAAGAAAAGGAAAAAGGCCGGGAGCGGTGGCTCAGCCTGGAATCCCAGCCCTCTGGGAGGCCGAGACGAGAGGATTGCCTGAGCCCAGGGGTTTGAGACCCGCCTGGGCAACTTGGTGAGATCTCGTCTCTACAATAAATCACAAAAACTGCCGGGCGTGGTGGCGTGCGCCTGTAGTTCCAGTTACTTGGAAGGCTGAGGCGGAAGGATCGCCTAAACCCAGCAGGTCGAGGCTGCGGTGCCGTGAGCATGCCACTGCGCTCCAGCCTCGGTGACAAGATGAGACTCCAACTCAAAAAGAAAAAAAAAAACAAAAAACTTCTGTCTGGGTTAAACACCCGGCCTGTGGGGCTGCTTGAAAGCTTTGACTTTTTAGCTTGTTTTGATGCCTGGACAGGACTATGGCTCTGCCTCGAGGTCCCCTCCAGGATGCTGGTGGCCCCTGAGGACACACACAGAAGTGGGCTTTTGTCTCCATTCTGGAATTTGCGCTCTGGGCTCACACCGTGGTCCCAAACACTGCAGGCTGAAGGTGGTCCTTGTCCCCCTCTTCCCCAGCACTGTTGGCAAGAGGGGGACCAGGCCCACCAGGGAGCGAGTGGCCAGGGTCATTGACCGGAAGGGGCCCCAGGCGCTCAGCCTCGGCCAGGGCGGCCAGCAGCCCGGCCAGGGGGAACCGGCGGCGACAGATGTCCTGCAGCAGCTCAGCCCGGGGCTGCAACTGTCTGATGAGCTCGTCCCTCTGGTGCACGGCCGCCTGCAGGCTGTGGACGGTGGCCTCAGAGGTCAGCAGCTGCTCCTGGAGAGTGGCAATCTCGCTGGTGGGAAAACAAGAGGAGTGGTGGTTACAGTGCTGGCGGACCACAGGCTCTGTTCTTCCCTGCGCCTGGCCTTCCCAGGGCTCCCCCTCACATCAGGGCCTCCCTTGCTATGAACTGGGTGTTTCTTTTGTGTGTGTGTGTGGTCTCTGTCACTGAGGCTGGAGTGCAGGGGCACGATCATGGCTCGCTGCAGCCTCAACTTCCTGGGCTCAGGTGAACCTTCCACCTCAGCCTCACAAGTGGCTGGACCTACAGGCATGCGTCACCATACCTGGCTGATTTTTTAATTTTTTTTGTAGAGACGAAGTTTTGCTATATTGCCTAGGCTGGTCTCAAACTCCTGGGCTCAATCAGTCCTCCTGCCTCAGCCTCCCAAAGCCTTGGGATTATAGGCGTGAGCCACTGCACCTGGCTTGAGTGTCTCTCTCCCCCCAAATTCATATGTTAAAATGCTTAACCCCCCAATGGGATGGTATTTGGAGATGGGGCCTGTGGGAGGTGATTAGGGGGGTAAGATGAGCTCATCAGGTTCCTGTGATGAGATGAATGCCCCAGGGCTGGGCGTGGTGGCTCATATCTGTAATCTCAGCACTTTTGGGAGGCACTTTTGATACCAGAAGTTTGCGACCAGCTCGGGCAATATAGCAAGATTGTATCTCTACAAAAAAATATTTTAAAAATTAGCCAGAAGTGGTGGCACATGCCTGCAGTCCCAGCTACTCGGGAGGCTGAGGCGGAAGGATCACTTGCGCCCAGGAGGTCCAGGCTGCGTTGAGCTATGATCACACCACTGCACTCTAGCCACTGAAAACTCACTGGTCCTCTTTAGGACACAGTAAAAAGGCAGCAGTGTGCAGTCCAGAAAGAGCCCTCCCCATAAACTGACCATGCTGGCATCGTGTTCTCAGAACTGTGAGAACTGTGAGAAATCTGTTGTTTAAGCCATGCAGTTTATGGCAGTTTACGGCAGCCCAAGTTGACATCACTACCCCTCACTGTTCCTGCAGTTCCCTCTTCCTCAACATCTTTGCCCATTTGTTCTCAGAAGCATCCTCCTCCAGGAAGCCTTCCCTCTGAGACCCCTCAGACCCTCCATCACAGCCCCTGACCGCCCATGTTGTAAACTCCCAGTGGTGCATCTGTCTCCCTGCTGAACTGTGAATTCCCCATGGGAATTCAGACCCCGAGTGTAGGTCTTACCAGTGTGCCCCAGATCTCAATAAAGATAAATGAATGAGTCCAACTGGCTCTGAACAAGTAGTTTCCTACTTGGGTCCAAGTTCCTCCCTCCTCTCTGGGTGCTTGGCTGATCCTCAGCTGCCAGAGGGACTCCAAAAACGCCGAATGATACTATCCTCCCCCTGCTCAAGAACCTGCCATGGCTCCCAATGCCCACACCAGGCAGTCGGTGGTCCCTGCGCCACTCAGCACCAGCTGATTTTGCCTGTGGGAGAGTGGGCCCTGTTGAAGTTAGAGAGCCACACTTATGTCACATGTCTCAACTTTCCAAACTGATGACTAATTTTGGTGCTTTTTCCAATCCCACCAGCAGTCCAACTTCCACAGGGAGGCACACGGTTCCCCTGCCCTTCCTCGCTTTTCAGTCTCGGCTCCGCCTCCGCCCACCGCCTCGGAGAAGTCCACCTGGCCGCCCCGGGCCTCACCGGTCCTTGGCGCGGCCCAGCTCGTCCAGGGCGGCGCGCAGCTGCTGGTCGTGGCGAGCCAGGCGCTCGGCCTGGGCGTGCACCGTGCGCTCCGCCGCGTCCAGTCGCGCCTCCAGCTCCGCCGCGCGCCGGTGCACGGCTGCCAGGTGTGCGTTCGCCTCCCGGATCTGCAGGGCGGGCGGCGCCGACATGGCCCCAGCTGCGGCCCAGGCCCGGCCACGCCCCCAGGCGGCCCGGAACCGGCAAGGCCCCGCCCTGGGCGGGCCCCGTCCCCGAGAGCCTCGCCGCGATTGGCCCCAGCCCCCGCCAGGCTCCGCCCCCAACGCTGGGGCGTGCTCTTCTCAAACCTGAACACTCTCTCGGGATCTGGCATCTTGAGACTCCACCCCTGAGCCCGGCCCTACTCCGGATTGGCCAAGGTCTTGACAGGCCACGCCCCCAGTGGGCCCGGTCCTCCGGAAGGGCACCGCGCCTTGGCTAGTGAAACGGAGTGGGTTACACCTTCGAGATAGGCCCCGCCCCACTTAGAAACTAAGACCAGGATTGGTCCGTATCTCGCGAAACAACAAGCCTGACCACGCCTCCCAAGCCGACTGTCTTTCGGGGGCTGTCCTAGGTATGGCCACGCCCCCTAGACGCTTGTGCAGCCTCGGGATTGGCCAAGTTCCTTTCAGGTTAGTCCTCCGGTTCTGGCCACGCCCCCAAGCCAAGATCCTATGAACTTTCACCCGCCCAGGGCTTGGAAAAGCCACAGGTTGGACACAGAACACGTCCCGCTAAAATTCTACACTATGATTGGGCACGTTCCCGTTAAGCCCCGCCCCCGATTTTGACCACGCCCCAAAATAGTAGCACGGGGCTCAGACCCCAGCTTGGTTACTGGCCACTGGACGCGGCCCCCTCCTCCATACATATTCTGGCACTGAGAGCGGCCACATCCTCACCATGCTCCGCCCCATAAGGACATCTCGCTCCCATTCAGTGGAGTCCCGCCACGCACCCTAGTCTGCGCCTGTGGGGTGGGGCTAGCACCCGTCACGGTCCCGCCCCTAGATTAGGCCTCACCTCTGGTAGTCAAAGCATTCCCAACCTAGGATCTCCTGAGCTGGGCCAACCGAAACCTTCCTTCGCTGAACGCGCTCGGACTCAGTTTCCCCTTCCAAGCATCGGCTTTGAGGGTGAACGCGCGGTTCCCTTCCTACAGGCCCGCCCATAGCGCATGCGCGCGACCTGTGTCTGTGTCCGCGGCGTCAATAAAGTTGCGGGCTCGTTGCCGGCCGTGCCGCCGCGGGAGCTGCGCGCGCCGCCCAG
This sequence comes from Cephalopachus bancanus, assembly GCA_027257055.1. Taxonomy (NCBI): domain Eukaryota; kingdom Metazoa; phylum Chordata; class Mammalia; order Primates; family Tarsiidae; genus Cephalopachus; species Cephalopachus bancanus. The sequence continues at coordinate 408,127 of JAPVLO010000700.1, forward strand.
GAAGTCTCGCGAGAGCCAGCGGCGGCCGTCCTTGAGCGTGCAGAGCCGACGGGGTCTGCGGTGCCGCGTCGCGGGTTCGCTGCAATGGCGCGGAGGCTCATTGAGTGGTACTGGGAAATCCCCGACGGCACCGAGTGCCACCGCAAAGCCTACGCCAGCACCAGCATCAGCGGCTCCATCGGTGAGCGCCGCCGGGCCCCGAGGGCGGAAGGCGCAGGGAGGTCGTAGGGTCACTGGGGGCCGTCTCGGGGGACCATAGGGGGCTGGAGTTCTCGCGGGTAGCCCGGGGTCGTCATCGGGGTGTCCGAGGCGGCCAAGGGGGGGGCTCTTGGCGTTGTGGGGCGTCCGACGGAGCCGGGGACCCCAGAAGGTCGTGGTTCGCGTGACATGCTGGTCACTGGGGTCGTCAGAGACGGACCCTGGATGCTGGAGTTTGAGGGGCGTGAATGGGGTGATTGGTGAAGCGGTCGCCAGGGGTCTTAGGCGCTAGGGGGCCGTGACTTTCCAACGGGGTAACTTTGGGATTATTCGAGGGGGTCACGGGTCATGGTTGGGGCATGGGGGCGTTGCAGAGTTTGAGAGCATTCTGGGGTGGGATGAGGTCGTTCCAGGGTCAAGGGGTGCCAGGTGTCCAGGGACACCTGAAACTTCTATTGGGGTCACCAGAGGGGCCCTAGGTGAGTTGGGTCGACAGCTCCTATGAGGGTAGTCTTGGGGGGCTGAGGGGTCCCAAAGCCCTGGCCATCCCCCTTAGGGGATACCCGGGGAACCTGAGGTTTCACAGGCATCGTGTCTTGTCATTTCCAGCTCCAGATTGGGACTCATAGATCCCTTGGGATTAAGAATCCTTAGCTGGTCGTGGTGGCGTGCATCTGTAGTTCCAGCTGCTCGAAAGGCTGAGGCGGAAGGATCACCAGAGCCCAGCAGGTCGAGGCTGCGGTGACCGTGAGCAGGCCACTGCACTCCAGCGTGGGCGACAAACAGTGAAACTCCAACTCAAAAAAAAAAAAAAGAATCTTGTGTTTTTTAATAGAGACAGAGCCTCACTATGTTGCCCAGGCTGGTCTTGAACTCCTGGACTCAAGCAGTCCTCCCGCCTCGGCCTTCCAAAGCACTGGGATTACAGGCGTGAGCCACCACACCTCATCTGTTCTCGTGGATTCTCAAGGGAAGACACTGACAGGGAATATCTGTTGAAACTTTCTGGAAGGTCACGGTCATACTTCAGGGGAAATTAAAGCAGGAGGGAGCCACCTGCGGGACCTGTGGGGTCTTCAGAGTGATCTTGAACCTGAGAAAGACATGCACATTGGGTGCTGGAGTGAGAGCGTGTACACAGCTGAACACAGCCTGGGGTGGGCTGAGGTCTTGGAGGCCGCTGGGGGAAAATGAGCCTGTCTGGGGGTGTGTGGCTGAGTGGAGGGTCTTATGGGGGAGGGGTGGGAACCTTCAACAGAGGTGCCATGTCTGGGGGTCTCAGATGTGTCAGATTTGGGAATGGTCAGTAGCTTCCATGAACCCCCCCAGGGCAACGTGGGATGTCTGTGTTCCTCCATCTCCCCAATTTCTCACTGGCCAACTCCACTCAGCCTGCTGGACTCGGCAGAGCCTTGCACCTTGTGGGCACTTGATAGCTATGAATGAATGAATGAATGAATGAGGGAGGCTCTTGTGGATACATAGTAACCATGAATGAATGGGGTACCTTGTGGGTACACAGTAACTATGAATGTGTGAATGAATGAGGCACATTATGGATACATAGTAACCAAATGAATGGATAGGGCACCTTGGAGGTACATCAGAGCTGTTCCCCCCCACTCTCCCCTTCCTGCTGGGGACCAGTACCAGTCTGTGGCCTGTTAGGAACCGGGCGGTGCAGCAGGAAGAGAGCGGTGGGCAGGAAGCTCCGCCTTCTGTCAGATCAGGGGAGACATTCCGTTTCTCATAGGAACACAAACTCTGTTGTGAACTGTGCATGCGAGGGCTGTAGGCTGCACGCTCCTTACGAGAATCTCACGCCTGATGATCCCTGTGTGCCGTTCCCCCACCCCCCCATCCGTGGAAAAATTGTCTTCCACAAATCCAGTCCCTGATGCCAAAAAGGTTGGGGACTGCTGGGGTTCACAGTAATGACGAGTGTCTGAATGAATGCTGTGGGTACACAGTAACTGAATGAATGAATGAGGCACCTTGTGGATAGTAATTGAGTGAAGGAATGAATGGGGCACCTTGTGGGCACACGGTAACTGAATGAATAAATGCATGAGGCATCTTGTGGGCACACTGACTGAAAAAGTGACAGTCACGGAATGAACGATGTGCACTGTGTCTGGAGGTCACTTTGGGAGGCTCGGAAGGCCCTGGCAGTGGTGGGGGCCTTTTGGAGGGTCGTGGAGGCTGTGGGAAGGTCCTTGCCCTTGGGGGACTCCTGGAGGTGGATGTGGTGTTGGCTGATTCCGGGGAGAGTTAGGGCGGGGCAGCCCTGGGTCTCTCTGGGATGATCGGGGGTCCCGGGTCATCCACTCCCAGGTCAAGGACTTTAGAGGGGCCGTGGGATGGTAGGGGAGCTTGCAGGATCAGGACCGGCGTGTGGGGTGGGCCAGCAAGGTTCCCCAGGGGTTACTCCATGACTGGGCTCCGGGCTGTCACTGAGTCTGGCCAGAGGTTCTGGAGGGGGCGGTCAGATGACTCGGGGCGGCCCTGATGGGTACTCAGGTCCCAGGCGGGGCTGGGAGTCCCCTCTGACGAAGAGTCTTTGCAGGCTGTGTGTGTGTGAGTGAGCTGAGTTGTGACTGAGGAGGGGGCTGCTGGACCCGGGGAGCCCTGGACCAGACCCCAGCCCCTGACCCTGGATACCCGCCTCCCAGCCCCAGCCCTGGAGGTCGAGTGGGGTCTGGCTCAGGATCGAGAGAAGCAGGATCTACAAAGCACTCTACGCGGCTCTTTTCCCCACATCCCTGGGCCTCAGTTTCTCCATCAGTCCTGGGAGGAGCAGTCTTGTTTCTCCTCGGGGTTATCTGAAGATTCACCCTGCAGCTCTCATAGGACAGAACCCGCGGGAACTGAATCAGAGCCAAGGCTGGGGCGTTGGGTTGGGGGTCTGGGGTGTCACTGCTAAGTCTGGGAGGCCCTGGGGTCCCCTGAGCCTGCTTGGGGATGGGGGTGGGCCCGCTCCCCTGGGACAACCGGGAGGGGCTGGGCTGGCTTTGGTCAGACCCGCCTCATTTCCAGGCTGTCTGTGCTGGGCCACCCCAGGGAAGTCGCTTTGCCTCTCTGAGGTCCCCGCGCCTCCTGTGAAAGGGGATGACAAGGCTGAGCGCATCGGGCCCTGGGGAGGACGAGGGTTGAAGGCTGACCCTGGGAGGTCCCTGCCTGCCAGCAACTGGGCCGTGTGGGGGCTGCAGGGAGGGGGGCCTTGTCTGCCCCAAGCGGTGTCAGCCTGAGCTGGCGGGCAGCCCCCACTGGGAGGCGCTGGTGAGGCTCGGGGGCTGGGCATGGAAGGGAGGCCACCCAGGGGCCCGCCAGGCCCTACCCAGAATGCCTCTGACCCCGCCACCCACCTGGCACTGGGCTCCAGGCCCAGCCCCCACCCACCCCGCTCGCGTTGGTGCCAGTGTCAGGGCAGGGTACCAGGAGACGTGGAGACGGGAAGGTTGACCAGGGTGGCCGCGTGGCGTGGGCAGCGGCAGAGCTGCCAGATATGAGGGGTGGGCCCGGGCTGAGCTGCCAGCCGAGGGGCCTCGGGAGTGACAGGGGTAGGGGATGGGGGTGTTGGCAGCCCTTGGGGAAAGCGGAGCCTCTGCCAAGGAGGATGAGGCCAGGGAGCCTGGGCCCTCGCAGGAGAATGGAGCCTTTGATGGGGCTGGGCCTGGGTGCCAGGGCCCGCGGGCCGCTGCGGTGGCATCTGGGCTGGTGGCATGAGGCCGGAGCAGCACTAGGGCCCGGGCCCGTTCTCGCGTCTGCCACATGACTGGCCCCCTATGTGGCAGGGCCGGCCAGGTCAGCGGGCCCCCAGCAGGTGACCCCGAGGGCTGGCCAGGGTGGCCGAGTGGCGTGGGCAGCGGCAGAGCTGCCAGGTATGAGGGAGAGGCCCGGGCCGCTAAGCTCGAGAGTGTCCCCGAACGAGGCAGGGAGGCCTGGGGGAAGGAGTAGGAAGAGGCCTCCCCAGCTGGGGAGCGGCAGACCGGGGTTCAAATCCAGCTCTGCCACCCAGCCGCTGGGGGGCCTGGGCACCGAGGGGGCGCTGCTGGGAGCCATCCGGGCATCGTGGAGAGCGCAGGGGTCTGAGCGGCTTGATCCCCCTGTCTCGTAGGCGTGACGACCTCCGCCTACAGCCTCGCACTCAGACCCGCGGGCACCTTCCTGGAAGGAGCGGCGCGGGCCGGGCGATACACGTTCACCGCAGGTGAGGGGCTGGGCCAGGTGCGTTCCCCTCGGCACCTGGCCAGGGGCCATGGTCCCAGCCACGGGGCGAGGCCCAGGTTCCTCTACCAGGCCTGTGTGAGGCGCAGGGGGCCAGGGCCGGGCAGGCCCCTGAGATGATGCTCAGGTGGGCGGCAGCCCGCGAGGGCGGCCTCTGTCTTGTCCAGACCCGAAGCTTCTGCCCCAGCTCCCCCCGCCCGGCCCCTCTGGCCCTGCCTCAGGCCCATCCCTCCCGCCTGCCCGCAGCTGCCGTCGGGGCCGTGTTTGGCCTCGCCTCCTGCATCAGCGCCCAGGTCCGCCAGAAGCCCGACGACCCCCTAAACTATTTTATCGGCGGCTGTGCCGGAGGCCTGACCCTGGGAGCGCGCGGTGAGTGGCCCCCTCCCACGTGGGCAGAATGACCCCTGACCTCTGCTGCCTCGCCTCCCTCTCTGCTCCATCTGGACAAGGAGCCCAGCAGGGGCCAGGGCCACAGAACGCTGTCCTCTAACAGCAGCCGGTCCATAGTGACAGCTGCTGCTGCTTAAGCCCCTACTGCATGCTCTCCCACTCGGCCCCAGCACAGCCCACAGGGCCCTGCCCAGCCGCCCTGTCCCCTTCCTGGCCTCCCTCCCCATCATATTTCGGCTTCAGCCGCATGGGCCTCCGCGCTGTGCCTCCAACAGGCCAGGCGCGGTCCTGCCCCAGGGCCTTTGCATGTGCTTTTCGCTCTGCCCAGAAGGCGGTTCCCCCAGATGTGAGCGCAACCCCCCTCCCCGCCACCCTCACGCCATCCCCCCGCCTGTCTGCTAGGCCAGATCCCTGCAGGGGAGCTGCTCTCACAACCCCACTTTACAGATGCAGGAGCTGAGGCTTAAAAAGGGACTCAGTGGCCCGAGGTCACGCCGGAGGAGGCCCAGCCTGGCATGGGGGAGCCCGCGAGCAGGGCACAGGCGCCCCTCCTCCACCCTCCTCTGGGCCCCGGCCCGCCAGGATGGGCCCTCAGCCTCTGGGCCGGCGGGAGGAGGAGGGAGGTCTCCTGCAGGTCCCCTGCACTGGACGGGCCCGACGGCAGCACCAGCGGCGGAGAGGGAGGGGCCGGGAAGGGCCACGCCACTGCTGTGCCAGCACTGCTGCCCTCGCGTCAAGACCTTGGGGGCACTCCTGCCTCTCCCTGGTCGACTCTCACCCGGATCCGGGCAGTTGAGGCCGGGGCTTGACGCACAGCCCAGCTCTGGCTGACCGGCCCCTGCCCCAGCCCGCCTCCTTGTCCCAAAGAGGCTCCAATGGGGGGACCCACCTCCTTCCCCATGTGTCCCTAGGGCCTCGGGGCAGGAGGGCCCAGGGAGGACCCTGGTGCCCGTGTCTGCAGCCTGGCACCCAGCCTTTCCCCCGCCTGGAGCGGGGGGCAACTCTGTCCCTCTCGCCCGGGGTAGTAGGTGTGGGGCTGTGAGGACCCAACAGCCTGGATTCCTGCTGCCAGGGGACCTGGCCTCCTCCCTCCGTGCCTCAGTTTCCCCATCTCCAGCATCTAGCACCCCCCGCCTGAGTCACTTAATCCCTGAAGGGGAGGTCCTGTCAGGAATCTCAGTCTGGCTCCCAGGCGGGCTCGGGCCTGACGCCACCCCTCCTCCCACAGTGCACAGCCCTGGGGTCGGCGCCACTGCCTGCGTGTACATGGGCGCCATGGCTGCCCTGCTCAAGATCGGCCGACTGGAGGGCTGGGAGATATTTCCGGAACCCAAAGTGTGAGCCCACACCTGCCAGGACCTCGGGCAGGTGGAAATGCACCTAGAAATAAATCCTGTGTATATGTGTGTGTGGGAGTCTCAGAGGGCTCGGTGGCGGGGACGTGCCAGCCAGCGGAGGCGACTCAGGGTGGACCTGGGAGGGAGTGAAGAAGGGAGATAAGATAGGGGCCCACACACGCCGGCCTGCCGCCTGCCCCCGGCCAAGGGCACAGCCAGGCCCCGCAGAGCCAAGAGCGTGTCAGATCAGGGCCAGCGGAGCCCAGCCGCGGGGGCCTGGCCAGATGCACCCGGTCAGCGCGCCGCTGTCACAGGTCCCAGGCAGGGCGGGAGCCTGCAAGTGGCCCGTCTGTGAGTGGAAACGAGGCCTGGCCGCCGCAGCCCTGTCCACGAGCCCCCTTGCAGGTCACGGGCCATCCCCTCTGGGCCTGTCCCCAAAGCCAACAGCATGTGGAAGACACACCCAGGCCTCGGCTCCAAGTCCCTGGGCGTGGGAGCAGAGAACCCCGGACAGCCCGGCCCCGCAGCCCTTCCCACCCGCAGGTCACTCGGAGCCCCTGGGACTGGGGCGGAACGGGACAGGACCGCTTGGCACCGGGGAGAGGATTGCGAAGTGTGCCCGGCGCCCGTCACGCCGGTGGTGGAGGCGCCCAGAATGCTGGCGCGGCCCCGGGCTCTTTCCCCAGAACTGGCTCTTACCTCCCACCGCTGGAGAAGAGGCCAGCAAGCTCCGACATGCCGGGCGGGCCCCAGCGGGGAGCACAGCTGCGCCTGGCCCTGCTGGCGGCTGGGACAGCAGGAACCCTCGGAGTGGTCATGACCCCCTCGGCCCCTCCTCACCTGTCTCCCTTATCCCCTTTTCTCCAGCCCACCCGCGGGTCCTAGACGGAGTGGAAAGCCAGGCGACGCTTATAGCCTGCTTCCCTCTCCATCCGGCAGTCACTCGGCCAGTCGTTGGCGGCTGAACTTGGACGTGAGCAGAGCCCAGAGCACCAGCCATGCCACAGCCGGGGCCTGCTATGTTTTTCTTGCCCTTGTCCGGAGATTCCAGGTCCCCTCCAGCCCCTCCTCTCCCCCGCCACCCTGCAGGCCCCCTCCACGCCTTACGGTGACACCCACCCCCTCCCCTGAGTGTCCTTCCAGGGTGGACACTGACATCCACAAGTGTTTGGGCTGGCTCGGGCACATGTCTGGGGCTGGATGTCTGAACCTGGACTTGGGGCTTCCTGAGAAAGGAAACCCCTGCCAGGGGCTAGGAGAGGAGAGAGCCCAGAAACCCTCCAGAGCCGGAACAGCCATCCTTAAAGGCTTTGGATTCAAATCTCAGCACTTTGATTCTCTCCTGGCTCTGTGTCCTCAAATGACATCAGCGCCAAAACCTCAACTTTTCCACCTGGCAGATGGGAATAATGCCCCCGCCATGCTCCGTGAAGAAGAAAGACAATGTATTGGCCCGGTTTGGTGACTCATGCCCGTAATCCCAGGGCTTTGGGAAGCTGAAGCGAGAGGATCACACGAGGCCAGAAGGAGTTTGGGACCAGCCTGGGCAACATAGTGAGACCCCATCTCTACAAAAAAAAAAGCCATTTACTCCCTGCAGGTGCCTTTTCACGCTGAGGTTCCTGCACGGGCCTCGTCTGTCTGCGCGGTGGCCGGCAGGGGGCAGAGCCCACCACGGCTCAGGAGGTGGGCAGCTGCCCCGGGCCCGTGGGGCCACAGAAGAGTTGGGCCACCCCTTCCTCCTCCACATTCCGTCCTGTCTGTCTGCTCACCTCTTTTTCTTCCCATCCGTCCTGCCCGAGGCAGCCGGGGTGACCGTCTCCGAGAGTGGGTAGCACAGCCCGTGATGCAATGATGCAAGCGCTTCCCCAGCCCCAGGCTCTCACGACGCCCAGACCCTCAGCAGAGCTCATCCTCAGAGCATGAAGCGAGGTCCACCCCCAGCCTCAGTTTCCCCCCCCGCATCGGGAGCATCCGGCAGCTCAGACCCGGGACTTGATTGCCGCCCACCCAGCCCATTCTGGGCCCGCTGCCAGTGTTGGAGCAAGCCTGCCAGGCCCCCCAGAATGGGGCAGGAGGGGAGGCCGCTTGCTGGGCTCCAGGGAGCCCCAAAACCCAGGCCCCCTTGCCCATAAACATTTACTAGGCTGTGAGGGGTGACGTCACTCCCACCCCACATGTGGGCCCCTGACCAGAACGTCTGCCCTGGCAACCCTGCTGTGGGGCACTGGAGGACCCTTCTGGAGTTTACCCCCGCAGTCAGGACTGGAGCAGATAAGTACAGGGCCTCCCTGGCGGGCAGGGAGGGCTTCCTGGAGGAGGAGGAAGACCAAGGATGAAGAGGTTTTTTACCAGGTGTGCCCAAGGGAGAAGGGCATCCCGGGCAGAGGACGTAGCAAGAGCAGAGGCCGGATATGGGGGTGAGGGCAGAGTTGTGAGCGACTAGGGGGCTCCTGCCCCGCCTAGGACAGGTGCCTGGGGGCTGTGGCGTCCACACTCCACAAGAACCCAGCCCTGGGGACACCGTCCTCATGGGGACAAGTCTGCAGGAATGCTGTCGTGGGCGGGGCCTGGCCCGGTCCTTCCAGGCCCCGCCAGGGGTCTCTAAGCTCCTGGTGAGCCAAGAAAACGGTAGGAAGACAGAAGTGGGGGTAGGGGACCCTCGAGCCTTTCCCCTCAGCCAGGCAGGCCCAGCTATTGCAGTTATCGTCGGCTCACTTAACCCTGGCCAGCCCTGCGTGATCTTGGTGCGTTAGGCCTGTTTTGCAGGATGAGGACACTAAATGAAGCATTCCTCCTTTTACTATTACTAGCTATTGTTTGGAAACAACGCGTAAGTTATTTGAAAGGCGGAGCTTCCAGTCAGTCTCCGTGATTGGAATAAAATCCACCCAGTAGACGTGATCTCACTGCCAGGTGGTCCCGAGAGCTGAATTATACCCCACAAGTGCCTTTAAGAAGATAAACTGGGGCCGGGCCCAGTGACTCATGCCTGGAATCCCAGTACTTTGGGAGGCCGAGGAGGGAGGATCACTTGAGCCCAGAAGTTTGAGACCAGCCTGGGCAACATAGCAAGACCTCACCTCTACAAAAATTCAAAAAATTAGCCGGGCCTGGTGGTGCACACCTGTAGTCCTAACTACTTGGGAGGCTCACCTGAGCCCAGGAGGTCAACACTGCAGTGAGCTGTGATCGTGCCACTGCACTCCAGCCTGGGCGACAGAGTGAGACTCTGACTCACCAAAAAAAGTCATGTTGGAGGCAGGCGCAGAGGCTCATGCCTGTCGTCCCAGCACTTTGGGAGGCCAAAGCAGGAGAACTGCTTGAGGCCAGGAGTTCAAGACCAGCCTGGTCAACATAGTGAGACCTCATCTCTACAAAATAAAATTTAAAAAATGTTAGGAAGTCATGTTGAGCCGGGCTCAGTGGCTCAGCCTATAATCCCACTCTTGGGGAGGCTGAGGTGAGTGGATTGCCTGAGCCTGCGGGTTCGAGACCCGCCCAGGCAACTTGGCGAGCCCTCACCTCTACAATAAGTCAAAAATGAGCCAGGCGTGGTAGCGCGTGCCTGTAGTTCCAGCTACTCGGAAGGCTGAGGCGGAAGGATCACCGGAGCCCAGCATGTCGAGGCTGCGGTGGCCGGGAGCGGCCACTGCACTTGGTCTGGACGACGGAGTGAGACTCCAACTCAAAAAAAAAAAATCATGTTGAATGTGGGCTGCTGGTTCCTACGGATGCCCTCTCCACCCCTACCTCCATTTGACTTCCAGAATCTGTCCTGGATTGACCCCTGGCCCCATCCCATCATCTGTCCCCTGAAACAGTGTACTCCCCACCCTGGTTCCTGGTTCCCACTCTTGCCCCCTCCCCCACGGTCTTCCCACCCCACAGCAGTGACAGGGTGCCTCCCTCCTCGGCCCACAGCCCTCCCCGGCTCCCACCTCCCTCGGGGCCAAAGCCCCAGCCCTCCCTGTGGCCCAACAAGCCCTGAAAGACTCACCCCATACCCTCTCCTCCTCTCTCCCCACCTTTCTATTCCTCCAACACACCAGGCTCCGTCCTGCTTCGGGGCTTTTGTAGTGGCTGTTCCCTCTGCCTGGAACAGCCTTCCCCGAGGTGTCCCCAGAGCTCACCTCTGTCACTTCTCAGCTTACCTGTCACTTCCCCGTCCTCCTTGAGGTGTGTGCACACTCCAGGATGTGCACACGACAACCAGTTCCCTAGCAACGCCGTTCTCAGGACGTGTCCCCCTTGTTAACTGTCCCCCGACGGTATGTTCCAAGCACCTGCGTGTGCCAGGTGACGTCGGAGTCACGTCCGCAAACGAGACCGGCGCCTTCCTGGGGCGCCAAGTCTGGACTGGGAGAAGTGGTCAAATGAGCAGACGGGTACCAGACAGGTGTCCCCCAAAGCTGGGCTCGAGAGGATGCTGAGGCCACGGACAGGCAGGGCAGGCGGGGTTGAGGGGGCCGGGTGTACCCCCGGAACAGGTGGAGACCAGTGTGGCCAGACGCGGTGACGGTGAAGGGGGGAAGGAGTCGAGTCGGGGCACGTGTCCCAGGTGGAAGGGACAGGACAGGGGTCAGGGCAGGCGAGCTGTGGCTCCTGCTGGAGCAGGTGCTTCTGGGAGAAACGTCTCCCTTTCCAAGACCCTGGGGAGCAGCCCTCACCCACCTTCTCCAAGGGCTGCTCAAGAAGCCGCACCGGGCATGGTGGCTCTCGCCTGTCATTCCAGCACTTTGGGAGGTCGAGGTGGGAGACTTGCTCGAGGCCAGGGCTTCAAGACCAGCCTGGGCACTGTCACAAGACCTCATCTCTACAGAGAGTTTAAAAAATTAGCTTGGCGTGGTGACACATGCCTGGCGTCCCAGCTACTCGAGAGGCTGAGGCAGGAGGATCGCCTGAGGCCAGGAGGTGGAGGCTGGGGTGAGCCGTGATGGTGCCCCTGCACTCCAGCCTGGGTGACAGAGCAAGACTCTGCCCCTAAAAAGGGGGGGAGTTGTGTCCCTGAATACCTCTGGGTGTCTGGAGGGTCCCCATCCAAGCAGAGGAGGAGGGAAAGGAAGCAGGAAGCAGACTGGGGCTGGGAGTCTCAGGAATGGCACCTGAGGTTCCTGGCTGTTCTGGAGGGAGGTCCGGCCCTAAATCCCACAGCCGGGTGAGTCGTCACTTGCGGGGTCCAGAAGCCGGGGGGGGGGAGGCGGGGACCTGTTCCCCCTCACCCTACCTGGCTTGACCTCCAAGGCTCGGGAACCAACACAGCCCGTTTCCGGGTCCCAGGTCACCTCCGGCATCCCCCATGTCCACAAGGGCCATACAGCCAGAGGGTGACTTGGCCCATGGGGAAACTGAGGGAAGGAGCAGCCCAGCCCATGCCCCGTGGCTCCCCTCCGGCCACCCTCCCTCCACTTGCTGGGACCCTCCTCGGAGGGCGGGCGCCGAGAGATGTCTGGCTTGGCCCTCGCCCCACCAGCAGCGGGCACGGGTCCCTTTGTTGGAGCCAGCCAGGTCCCCGGGGGGCCTTCCCAGAATGCTGGGTGGTCCACTGAGCTGCGAGTGGCTCTGTCAGGCCTGGGCCCAGCCCAGCCCACGCCTCGCCTCCGGGGCCCCTGCTGGGCTCTGAGTAACCGCTGAGCCAGAGCGGGGAAGGTGTGAGCAGGGTCAAGGGCAGGCCTGGGGGTGGGGGTCATTCAGCCCAAACAGAGGGCCCAAAAGCAGAGCGACAGCCTGGCCCAAATCCACAGCCCCTCTTTTTATTAAAACTCACCCAAACTTCTGTATCGTGCCCACAGTTTTCTTTCTTTTTTCTTTCATTTCTTTTTTTTTTATTATTATTTTTTGAGTTGGAGTCTCACTGTCGCCCAGACTGGAGTGCAGTGGCCGCTGCCGGCCACCACAGCCTCGACCTGCTGGCCTCCGGCGATCCTTCCGCCTCTGCCTTCCAAGTAGCCGGAACTACAGGCACGCGCCACCACGCCCGGCTAAGTTTTTGTTTTATAGTAGAGATGAGGGCTCACCAAGTTGCCCAGGCTGGTCTCGAACCCGCAGGCTCAGGCAGTCCTCTCATCTCAGACTCCCAAAGTGCTGGGATTATAGATGTGAGCCACCACACCAGGCCTCTTATTTTTTTTTTTTTTGAGCTGCTGAACTCAGACAATCCTTCCACCTCAGCCTTCCAAGTAGCTGGAACCACAGGTGCGTGCTACCACATCCGGCTAATTTAATTTATTATAGAAACAAGATCTTGCCAAGTTGCCCAAGCTGGTGTTGAACTCCTGGTTTCATTAGGGAATCCTCTCACCTCCCTCTCCCAAAATGCTGGAACCACAGGCGTGTGCCACCACACCTGGCTAATTTTTTGATTTATCATAGAGACAAGGTCTCGCCAAGTTGCCCAGGCTGGTCTCAAACCCCTGAGCTCAAGCACTCCTCTTGCCTTGGCCTCCCAGAGTGCTGGGATGACAGGCGTGAGCCACCACACTCGACTCCTTCACCTTTTTAACAACAGCGTAATATTCCACCTCAGGGCTGGACCTCAGCCCCATGAAAACACACATTCTTGTTCCTGGTCTCTTGCTCCAAATACTGTGCAGTAATGAAGGATTTGTGACGAGTGGCATATCACGCAGAGATGGATATGCCCACACCCCTCCTACCAAAATGCTTTTAGTTAGTGAACTTTACTCTTTTTTAGACTTACAGAAAAATTGAGCAGAAAGTTCCCATGTGCCCTCACTGTGATTCACTCTGTGCCTAGTTTCTATGATGATGGTGGTGGTGGTTGCTTTGAGACAGGGTCTTGCTCTGCTGCCCAGGCTGGGGTGCAGTGATACAGTCGTAGCTCACTGCAGCCTCGATCTCCCGGACTCAAGCAGTCCTCTCGCCTCAGCCTCCCGAGTACCTGGGCCTACAGGTGCCACCACGCCCAGCTGATTTCTTTCTTTCTTTCTTTCTTTGGTAGAGAGGGTCTCACTATGTTGCCCAGTCTGGTCTTGAACTCCTGGCCTCATGTGATCCTCCCACTTCAGCCTCCCAAAGCAGTAAGATCACAAGCAAGAGCCATCGCACCCAACCTAATTTGCCTAAAATTTTAAGCAAACATCTGTCCTGCTGCCTCCTGGGTTCCAAGCACGATTCCAGCACATTCCATGCCTGGTTTCTTCGCCATCTCCATGCAGTTTGGGTTAGGAGGGAGATGCTAGTATCCCATTGTACAGATGGGAAAACCAAGGCTCAGAGAGGGATAGCTCCTTGCCAGGGTCCCACAGCAAACGGGGGTAGAGCCAGGGCATCTGTGACGGACACCAGAGCACTTCCATCCGTTTGTACTGGGCACAAGGGACACAGTGGGGACCAAGATGGACCCAGTCACCCCTCTCAGGGCTTGCAGTCCAGTGGGGGAGATGGACACGCCAGCAGGCAGTCATACCTCGGGCTCATCAGGGCTGTGGTGGGGTCACACGAGTAGACAGAGGCCGCAGACAGCCCCTGACCCAGCCGAGGCGTCTCAGGAGGCTTGCTGAAGGCGGGAATTTGCCGGGAGCAGGGAAAAGAGTGACTCTGGAGAGGAACATCATGTGTGTTGGCTCAGAGGAGCCCAAGAGGATGAGAGTGGCCGGTCAGTCCCTTCTCTGGGCCTTAGTTTCCGGACCCCGCCTGACATGTGGGGAGTCGGACCGTCAAGGCTGGGATGTCTGGAATGGGGGGAGCCAGGAGGGCCGGGGCAGCCCCCCTCCCCGCCACATCTGAGGCTCTGGCGCCCAGGAGGACCCCGCCAGGTGGGGGCGGGGAGGGGGAAAGGCCTCTCACCTCAGCATGGAGGCCAGCAGCAGGGTGGGGGCACTTCCGCCCCCTGCCCCAAATCGGCCACTTCCGGCCCCTTGGTGGGCCGGACCGTTCTCTCCCTCACCGGTTCTCCACCCCCATTAGTGAGGCCGCCCGCTGCGTGCCTGGAAGTCCCAGGTGCTCTGGGCCACACTCGGCCTGCCAGGGGCCTCCATTAAACATGGATAATGAGGCAGAGGCGGAACCGGGGAGGCCGTGGAGGGCCTGGGGCCAGGATGAGGGCAGAGAGACCCCGCAGCCCCCTCCATCCGGCCAGTCCTGGGGGCACCTGGGAAACCCATCAGGAGTCCTTGGTCTCGGCACCGGCCTTGCCGGGAACCCTCCCCCCAGCCCAGCTGAGGTCTTGGGATTTAACCAACGAAAGCACGGGACACCCAGGTAGGTCTGACTTTCAGGTAGACAGCCAGGGATGTTTGGGCGTCAGTATATCTCACACAATACCTGGTCTATACTTGCACTACAGCCTCACTCGTGATTTCTCTGAAGTTCAGATTCAGCTGGGGACAGACGTGGGGGTGCCTGCCTGTCAGCCCAGCGCTTTGGGAGGCCGAGGCAGGAGGATCGCTTGAGGCCGGGAGTTCAGACCAGCCTGAGCAACATGGCGAGACCCTATCTGGATGAAAAATTTAAAAAATTAGCCAGGCATGGCGGCGTGCGTCGGGAATCTCAGTCACTCGGGAGGCTCAGGTGGGAGGACCGCTTGAGCTCAGGAGTTGGAGGCTGCGGTGAGTTACGATCAGGCCGTGACACTCCAGCCTGGGCAACAGAATGAGACCCTGTCTCTAAATAGAATAAATTCAGAGCCGGGCTCGGTGGCTCAGCCTGTCATCCCGCGCCTTTGGGAGGCTGAGGTGAGTGGATTGCCTGAGCCCGCAGGTTCGAGACCCGCCTGGGCAGGGTCTACAATAAATCAAAAATCAGCCGGACGTGGTAGCGCACGCCTGTAGTTCCGGCTACTGGGAAGGCTGAGGCGAAAGGATCGCTGGAGCCCAGCAGGTCAAGGCCGCGGTGGCCGGGAGCGGCCACTGCACTCCAGTCTGGGCGACAGAGTGAGACTCCAACTCAAAAAAAAAAAAAAAAAAAAGAATAAATTCAGAATTAGCCGGGCATGGTGCACACGCCTGTAGTCCCAGCTACTTCGAAGGCTGAGATGGAAGGACTGCCTGAGCCCAGCAGGTTGAGGCTGCGGTGGCCGGGAGCGTGCTGTCACACTCCAGCCTGGGTGACAGAGTGAGACTCCGACTCAAAAATAAAATAAAAATCAATCCAGCTGGACATCCTGCATTATTGGGCAGCCCCGTTCCAGCCGTCTCCTAACTGGACTAGATGAATTTTTTTTTTTTTGAGATAGGGTCTTACTCTGTGGGTCAGGCTGGAGGGCAGTGGCACAATCATGGCTGACTGCAGCCTCAACCTCCCGGGCTCGGGCGAGCCTCCCGCCTCAGCCTCCCGAGTAGCTGGGACTACAGGTGCACACCACAACACCCGGCTAATATTTTCATTTTTTTGTAGAGACCAGGTCTTGCTATGTTGCCCAGGCTGGTCTCGAACTCCTGGCCTCAAACAATCCTCCCGTCTTGGCCTCCCTGAGTGCTGGGATAACAGGTGTGAGTCACCATTCCTGGACTGAGTAAATAGTATTTCGGCAATGTGTCCATTTGGACAGTGTCCTCATGGCCCGTCCATCCTGTCCCCTCCCCTACCTTGACCCTGCCCCAAGGTATTTTAGGTCCCTGACAGGTCCCCCTGAGCAGCAGCGGGCATTTCTTGAGAAGTTATACAAAATGACCCAACGTTACCAAGACCCTGGAAGCCTCCGGAAGGGAGGGACCACATGCTTGGGGTCCCGTTTAATTTCCCCCAACCTTCAGGGAGGCCTCCAGGTGCGGGAACAGCCCCTGAATCCCGAGTTTGAATCCTGGTTCTGCCACGTGTAAGTCATGGGGCTCTGAGCCAATCACTTTCTCTGTGCCTCAGTTTCCTCCCCTGTGAACTGGGGCTAATACAACGCAAATACTCATACCGGCTGTCGGGGTTGTTGAGAGGATTAAATGCACTCATTTATTCCAGGAGCTTGGTCTGGCGCTCTCCAACGCGGAGCCGGGGCTGGCCTCCCTCCTGGCCCAGGGGGAGGGGCCGAGCGGGAAGCGGAGGTTAATTTTAGCTCTGATGACACCCCCTGGCCGCCTGCCTTGTCCAAACATCCCCAGCCGGGTGTGAGGTTCAAAGCGTCCCCCACCCCCAACCTCTGACATCCAGGGAGCCTGTTTATTCCTCCTCCGTGGCTGGAGCGGTTTTTTCCCCGCCTGCCTCTGTCTGCCACCCACTCCATCCCCCGGCCCCGTGTAGCCCCTGCCCCATGTCACCGGGGTGAGGACCGCCTCACCTGTAAGAGGGGACAGTCAGGGTGGGGGCGGGCAAGGAGCAGCCAGGGGTCTCGCCTGCCCCGGAGCACGAGTCTTCTTCGTTTGTGCTTCTCCAAGTGAGAGTCCAGACGGGGTCATTCATTCATTCACATCCGTGTGCGGAGCCAGGACGGTGCTGGGGACCCCAGCCCTTCCCAGCAGGGCTCCCCGTCCCCAGCGAGGACGTTGCTGACAAGGCAAGAAACAAGCAGGAGAATGTAATTTTTCTTTTTCTGTTTTTTTGGAGACAGGGTCTCGCTCTGTGGCCCAGGCTGGAGCGCGGCGGCTCGATCCTAGCTCACTGCAGCCTCGACCTCCCGGGCTCAAGCGATCCTTCCGCCTCAGCCTCCCAAGGCAGAAGGAACTACCGGCACATGGTACCATGCCCGGCTACGATTTTTTTGTTGTTTTGAGTCGGAGTCTCACTCTGTCGCCCAGCCTGGAGTGCAGCGGCCGCTCCCGGCCACCGCAGCCTCGACCTGCTGGGCTCCGGGGATCCTTCCGCCTCGGCCTTCCAAGTAGCCGGAATTACAGGCTCGTGCTACCACGCCCAGCTGACTTTTTGATTTATTGTAGAGATGAGGTCTCGCTGCCCAGGCGGGTCTCGAACCCGCGGGCTCAGGCAATCCACTCACCTCAGCCTCCCAAAGGCGCGGGATTACAGGCTGAGCCACCGAGCCCGGCTCCGGCTAAGTTTTTAATAATTTTTTGGAGAGATGAGGGTCTCACTGTGTTGCCCAGGGTGATCTTAATCTCCTGGTCTCAAGCAATCCTCTCAACATCCCAATCTCCTCGTCCGGCCAAACAGGATAATTTTCAAGCATGCATAGTACTGTTGGTTCTTTCATTTGTTCGTTTGTTCATGTGTTCATTCATTCAGGGTGTGTTTAATGAGCCCCTACTGTGTGTTGGGCATGAATCAAGGTGCTCGAGATCCAGCAGGCAATAAAACAGACCAAGATTCCTCACGGGGCTGACATTCTGGTGGGAGAGGCAGGCATAAATGATGCCAATAGGCCAGGCTCGGTGGCTCAGCCTGTCATCCCTGCATGTCGAGAGGCTGAGGCGAGAGGATGATTGCCTGAGCCCAGGGGTTCGAGACCAGCCTGGGCAACTTGGCGAGACCTCATCTCTACAGTAAATCAAAAATTAACCAGGCGTGGTCGTACGCCTGTAGTTCCAGCTGCTTGGAAGGTTGAGGTGGAAGGATCGCCGGAGCCCAGCTGGTCAATGCTGCGGTGGCCATGAGCATGCCACTGCACTCCAGCCTGGGTGACAGAGTGAGACTCCAACTCAAAAAAAAAAAAAAAATATGCCAATATGTCAAATGAATGGTCAAATTAAATGGTAGTAACTATGCCGGGCGCGGTGGCTCATGCCTGTCATCCAACACTTTGGGAGGCCAAGGCGGGAGGATCACTTGAGCCCAGGAGTTCGAGACCAGCCTAGGCAACAAAAGGGAGACCTCATCTCTACAAAAAAAAAATCGAAAAATTAGGCAGGCGTGGTGATGCACACCTGTAATCCCAGCTACTTGGGAGGTTGAGATGGAAAATCACTTGAGCTCAGGCGGTCGAGGCTGCAGTGAGCCGTAATCATGTCACTGCACTCCAGCCTGGGCGACAGAGTGAGACCCTAACTCAAAAAAAAAAAAGGTAGTAATTGCTACAGAGCCAAATTAAAAGGAGGGTGGAGTAGAAGGTGCAGAGGGGATGATTTGAAATAAAGCGATGTGAGAAGGAGATATTTGAGAGTATCAGCGAGAAGGTGGCTTCAGACACGTGCAAAGGTCCTGGGGTAGCAGCAGTGAGAAGGCTGTGGCAGAGACACAGGAAATCTATAGCAGGACCCGAGGTTTTGCCTCTGAGATCAGCAGGGTCTGTGGGAGGATTTCGAGCTGAGGATGGATGCCACGTGGCTTGAAATTCTCACATCCGGTGATAACCCTCGTTCCAAAGTCAGATTCCTGGCACTGTCACCCTCCTCCGGAAGGGGGCGGGACCAAGGGTTGCAGCTGGGCCGGGGGCCTGAGAGGCTGCAGGTGGATTCCAAGTGTGCATGAGAACTTCCGGAACATTCTAAGAGTCTGGGTAGGGGGAAATTGCTGTTCTCCAGAGAATGCCAATGGGGACAGGGTGGGGGGGTGAGGGTGCTCATCCTGGCACACCCTCTAAACGCGACGTTGCTGTATAATTCCCGCAGTGCTGGGCCCAGTGCCCGGGTCCCTGGCATTCCTGGGTGCTGCTGGTGGAGGGACAGATGTCTTAGAAAACAAGGAAACATTCCCCCAAAACAGACCGGGAGGACCTGTGCTTTTTCTCCAGGTCCCTCCAGACTTTCTTGCCATTTTCGTGCTTGCAAAACACCTTCATGGGCTTTTCTGAGTCTGAAACAGCCGCACGCCCTCTCCCCAGAACCTTCCAGAATGAGAGAAAGGCCTCTTTGTTCCCCAGCCCCGCGTCGACCCTGGAATTTTCTCTCACTGGGCAGGGACGACGCACCTAGGTGCAATTGTTTGTTCGCACGGAGTTTTGCAATGGGCTTTTTTTCCACTCGACAATAGACAGCCCCGCCGCCTTTATTTCCAGAAATTGGAAAATGAGGCGTGTTGGCCCCCGCCCCTGCCCCTACCACGGGCTGAAATTTAAGCTGCCTGAACCCGGCTGGGTCTGGGTGCCAGGGGCGGGCAGACCCCGACGTGTCCGTGCCGGGCGGGTGAGGAGGCCAGGGATGCCAGGTTTCTGTCACCTGGGGCTCTCCCACCTCCTCTCTGTCCGACGATACACAGGGAGAGGCTGGGTTCTTAAAACTATTACAGGAGGGGAAACTGAGGCCCAGAGAGGGCCGGGGCTCAGGCCTGTGGGGTTCCAGCCCCTGCCCACCATTCTGCCCGCAGAGAGGGTATGCAAAGACCCTCCAGGGTCAAAGGAGGATAATCCTGACCTGCCAGTTGCCTCAGCCTCCCGAAGGAGACGCCGGCGATGGCCCATTCTGCAGACCAGACAGCTGAGGCCAGGAGGCGGCGTAACTCGCCCAAGGGCACGCCGCTGCCGGAGGTCAACGTCGGTGCTCATTGCTCTCGGGGCCAGGCGCTCTGAGGTCCGGCGAGTCCGGGTTCAAGTCCAGCTCCACCATGTAGGGGCTGCAGGTGGGTACTGACGGTGAATGAGGACTTCCAGAACATTCCGGAACATTCTGGGGTTGGGGGAAACTGATTCTCCCCGCAGAATATCAAGGGGACCTGGCGGTGGGGAGTGAGGATGGATCCCAGGTGCTCTCTGTGCCTCAGTTTCCCCATCTGAACCATGAACGTGCAGAGATGCCATCGCCGGGGCGGGCAGGAGGATGGACAGGCGTAGGGTGGGTGAGGGTGTGGAGGCCTGAGTGTCTCTGCCAAGCCCGCTGGTGACCCCGGTCCTGAGCCAGCCCCACTGGGCACATCACTCACCTGCCACCCACACCACACACCTGGGCCTGTTCCCCCCACCTGGCTGGGAGCCAGGGCCCCCCCGAGGCCAGGCCAGGGCTTCCTCGCTGGCGGGGCGGGGCTGGTCCCCAGCTGTCAGAGGATGCGGAGACAAGGTGCTCTGTCCCCAGCACCCTGTGATCAGGGTCTCCGAGTGACCCGATGGCAGAGTGAATGTCTCCATCTCTCCTTCCCCGTCCCTCCTCCCTGTCGGGAAGCATCTCCTGGGGAGGGTGGTGAGAACCTTCCACGGGTCCCAAAAGCGCAGAGCCCAGCGCCTGGCCAGATGGGGGGACCCAGGGTGCCCCTTGGAGACCCGGGACCATCCCCAGACCCCTGTCACCTCCCCATATGCATCAAGTCTCACATGGGACTCCTGGGTCCCCAACCCAGCTCTAGAACATGCCCCCTCTTCCCGATCTGCGCACCCCCCGTCCCCCCACCAGGCCCCAGGGAGAGGCGCTGGGGGTCTGAAGACAGCAGCCTCTCCATCAAGAGGTTGCAGACAGCCTCACCGCACACCCCAGGCTGGTCCCAGCTTGCCCTGAACCTGACAGGGGACATCCCCCTGCCCCCCACTCTGGGCCCTGGACTCAGCCCTTCTACAGGAAGGTCCCACCCAGCACCAGCCTGGTGAGCCTGGCCCAGAGAGGGTCAGGAACCACCTCAGGCCACACAGCAAATTCAGGATGAGCACTGACTCTAGCAACTCGCTGGGGGTTCATCTCCCAGATCCCAGGAGCCGGTGGCTGGTCCCCGGTGGATCCAGGGGGTCTGGATTCGAACTCCACCCCCCTACCTCCACCCCTCCCCGATTCCTGGGAGGAGGGAACCCGTGCAAAGGGTGAGGGCCAAGCCAGGGCCATGAGCTGCCGGGGTTGACACAGGGTCCAGGGCCGGAGCTCAGAGCAAAACAGTGGCCGTGGTGGTCTTGGTGGGGCACAGACCTGACCGGACTCTCTGTCTCCTGCCCGGCTCTGTCGAAGGCAGCGTGGGCTCATCTCCAATCCCTGGGGGGTGAGGACACTTGCAGTGAGCCCAGACCGAGCAGGACCCCTGACGCCCCCGTGAACGCCGGTCGCCAAAGTCCATCCCTGCACTTGGGGCTCAAGAGTCAGAACTCAGGGGCGATTAGGCTCAGTCTGGGGTGGGCATTCAGCTCCCAAGAGCCACCACTGAGGACAGCTGGTAGTCTAGCTCCCCCCTCCCCGTGACACCGTGATCCCACCTGTAAAACGGGCAGAGCCTTGGGGTCTCCACTGGACACCCGCTCTCAGACTCCTCCCTCCATTTTTCTTTTGCTCTTCTAGCTTTTCTGCCCCCAGGGGACTGCCGGCCCGGCAGGGGAAGGGACACAGTGTGACCTCATCTGTGATGGGGGACAGGACAACGCAGGTAGCCGGAGGGAGGACCCGATCTAGCCCGGAGGGCGGGAATCTGGGTGGACACCCTGGAGGAGGTGGCTTCCCCGAGCCCTGAAGGATGATAAGAAATTAACCAGGAGGCAGAGAGTCCAGTTGGACAACCGGATACAACTGGGGGCTTTTGAGGTCCCAAGTGATCCAGGGCAATGAGCACCCCCCCTTGGGTGTTAGTTCACATCAGCGGGTGGCTTTGAAGGGGTGATGGTGTCCCCATCAAGGCCTGGCCCTATGCCCAGGACACAGTGACACCGTAACCGACGGCCCCATGAGTTATGACTTAATAAGTCACAGCCAACCCCACCAGCCCAGGCGCCAGCGGCAGGTAGATCCGGGTCAGCCTCTTCTGCAAACGTCTGGCCGGGGGAGACCCGGCCTCCCGGACCCGCACTGCACCCTGGAGCCTCCGTGGACCCGGAACTGGCTGGGCACTCGGACGGCGGAGCTGCGGGCAGCGTGGTGGGCCTCTCGGAAGTGACTTGTAGACCAGGGAGTCGTGCCACCAGGAGGAAGACCTTGGGCTGGGAGGCCTCGGCCCCTGGCGTGGGATCGACAGGCCTGACGACCGTCGTCTCCAACTCCAGCCTTCCACGTCCGCCCTCCCGCCTTCCAGGAAGCTCACCGGACGCCTGGGTGGAACGGCGCCCGCCCACTGGGCGAGGAGAGGGAGAGGTCTGACGCACACAAAGGGGCCAGAGGGACCGGACGGGCCAGAGGGACCAGACGGAACAGGGCCTTGACCACCCCCCTGGAGCAGAGGACCGCTGCCCAATGCAGGATGTCTGCAGCAGCTGCCTCCTCCTCTCTGTCCTCCCTGCCTCTTCTGGGTCCCCGAGAGCCTGTCTCCAGCATGTCTGTCCTGAGAGACATCTCAAAACATACGACCACATCAGGCACGGTGGCTCACGCCTGTCATCCCGGCCCCTCGGGAGGCCAAGACGGGAGGATCACTTGAGACCAGGAGGAATTCGAGACTGGGCAACACAGTGAGTCCCTGTCTCTAGAACAAGTTTAAAATATGAGTCATGCTTGGTGGCACCTGTAGTCCCAGCTACTTGGGAGGCTGAGGCGGAAGGACAGAATCTCCTGAGACCAGGAACCTCCAGGAACGGTCTCCACCCATCCTGCACATATCGCTTTCTGACTCACCCACCGGTTCCCTGCAGTCTCCCTGGCTCTGGTATGCAGTAGGTGCACAAGCAATGTGGTGGATTGGCTGACTGAAGGAGAGGGTAGGAGCTGGCAGGCATGAACGGGGGGAGGGTTGCCATTTCGCTCACTTTCCCCTTCTGACCTCCCAAGGGACCCCCGGCGCGCACCCTCCCCCGACCCCTGCCACGGAACCCACTTCAAGAGCCAGTGGTTTCAGCAAAGTTTTAACTTTGTGTTCAAAGCCATGTATTTTTTCGTTTTTTGTTTTTTCTGAATCGGAGTCTCGCTCTGTCACCCAGACTGGAGTGCAGCGGCACACTCCCGGCCACCGCAGCCTCGACCTGCGGGGCTCAGGCGAGCCTCCCACCTCAGCCTCCCAAGTAGCTGGAACTACAGGCGCGCACCACCACGCCCGGCTTATTTTTTGATTTCTTGTAGAGACAAGGTCTCACCGAGTTGCCCAGGCGGGTCTCGGACCTCTGAACTCAGGCCATCCTCTCGCCCCAGCCTCCCAAAGTGCTGGGATTACAGAAAGCCATGTATTCTTGAGGCCGAGGCATGACCTGGGCACCAGCTGTCCCCTATCTCGTACAAAGGCGATCCCCACAATTCGCTTCCAGGCTCCAGGACTGGACACCCTAGATCACCTGACAGCAGGTATCCCATGCAGGGTATACTTCCTTGTTCCTTCTACCCAGTTGACCTCATCTACGCCCAAGAAACCTGCTATGATTCAGTCAGCTTTCTAGAGAACTGTGTCTCCCACGCACATTCTGCCCCCCAGGTAAGGCCTCTCGGGGCTCTCTCACGCCCCCCCCCACCAGAACGCGGGCCATTCCTCCCGGGAGGGGCTTGTGAGCCCACCCCTCCTTCCACACCCCTCATCCTGTCTCCCTGACTGGCACAGAACACATCGCGGCGGGGGGCGGGTCTACCGGCCACGGAAGGGTCTGGAATTGTGCCGGCAGCCCCTGGTCACAGGCAGGGATCTTTCCGGGTGTCACACAGACCTGGTGCGGGAGACTAGGGAAGCTCCTGGCGGGTTTGCCCAACCAGGAGGAACCGGGGACTTGTCTGTCTCCCTGGCAAAGGTCTGGGTAGAAACTCCTCTCCCCCAAGGCCATGTCCCCTCCCCCTGCCTGGCCTGGGACTCTCTCAGGGGGAGTCCCATCTGGGGACTCTCTCTGGCCAGGGCTTACCCTGTGGGAAAAGAGGGCTTTGTTTCTCCCTCTCTCTCTTTTGAAATTTTTATTTAGTTTTTTGCAAACCCTTGTTCAATTTTTCCTTTGCAATAATTTTAATGCAATGTGTTTTATTTAAGCTTCTCTCTCTCTCTCTCTCTCTCTCTCCCCCCGCCCCAGACTGGAGCGCAGTGGCCGCTCCCAGCCACCGCAGCCTCGACCCGCCTCACCCTTCCAAACGGCCGGAACTACAGGCGTGAGCTACCACGCCTAGCTCATTTTTGATTTATTGCAGAGACGAGGTCTCGCCATGTCACCCTGGCTGGTCTTGAATCTGCAGGCGAAGGCAATCCACTCGCCTCGGCCTCCCAAAGTGCTGGGATGACAGGCTGAGCCACCAAGCCCGGCCTAAGCTTCCTTCTCTTAAATAACTGGGCTTTTAAAAAAAAATGTTTAATGTTATTCATTTAGTTTCGAGATGGAGTGTTACTCCATTGCCTAGGCTGGAGTGCAGTGGCTATTCGCACTCACCACACTACAGTCTCCATCTCCTGGCCTGAGGGGATCCTCCTGCCTCAGCCTCCCTCTAAGCCGGGGCAGAAAGAGGTCTTTTGATGCAGATTTTGGTCTTTTGTTTCCTGATCCTTGTGGCATGTTTCAATCCTTTTGTAGAAAAAATACCTGCCAAGTGTGGTAACTGACACCTGTAATCCCAGTATTTTAGGAGGCAGAGGTGAGAGGATTGGCTGAGCCCACGGAATGAGACCCGCCTGGGCAACTTGGTGAGACCTCATCTCTGCAATAAATCAAAACATCAGCCGGGCATGGTAGCGCATGCCTGTAGCGCGCTACCATGCCCGGCTGATGTTTTGATTTATTGTAGAGATGAGGTCTCGCTGCCCAGGCGGGTCTCGAACCCGTGGGCTCAGGCAATCCACTCACTTCAGCCTCCCAAAGGCGCGGGATTACAGGCTGAGCCACCGAGCCTGGCTCCAACATGTTATTTTAAAACAACTTCATTGAGGCCAGGTGTGGTGACTCGTGCCAGTAATCCCAACACTTTGGGAGGCCAAGGCAGGAGGATCACTTGAACTCAGGAGTTCGAGGCTGCAGTGAGCTATGACTGAGCCACTGCACTCCAGCCTGAGCGACAGAGTGAGACCCTGTCTCTAAAAATCAAATCAAATCAAATCTTCAGTGAGACAGAATTTACATATCACACTATTTGAACATATAATGTATGATAATGTTAAAAAAAATAAAGTGCTGGCATTACAGGCGTGAGCCACTGTGCCCGGCTTACTGGTATTCTTTTCTTTTCTTTTCTTTTCTTTTGAGTTGGAGTCTCACTCTGTCACCCAGACTGCACTCCCGGCCACCGCAGCCTCGACCTCTGGGCTCCGGCGATCCTTCCGCCTCAGCCTTCCAGGTAGCTGGAACTACAGGCGCGTGCTAGCACGCCCAGCTAATTTTTTGATTTATTGTAGAGATGAGGTCTCGCCAAGTTGCCCAGGCGGGTCTCGAACCCACAGGCTCAGGCAATCCACTCACCTCAGCCTCCCAAAGGCGCGGGATGACAGGCTGAGCCACCGAGCCCGGCTGCTATTCTTTTTAATGTAGCTGCTGGGAAATTGTAAATAACATTTGAAGTGGAAAATGGTCTGGTGGTTCCTTGATATTCTCAAGAGATACTTACGACATCACCCAGCAATTCTGCTTCTAGGTGTATGCCCCAAAGAATAATAGCAGGGCCTTGAACAGAGACTTGAACTGTAATCCCAGCACCTTGGGAAGCCGAGGTGAGAGGATTGCCTGAGTCCAGGGATTCGAGACCAGCCTGGGCAACTTGGTGAGACCTCGTCTCTACTATAAATCAAAAACAGCTGGGCGTGGTGACACATGCCTGTGGTTCCAGCTACTTGGAAGGCTGAGGTGGAAGGATCGCCCAAGCCCAGCAGGTCAATGCTGCAGTGGCCGCAAGCGTGCCACTGCCCTCCAGCCTGGGCAACAGAGGGAGACTCTGATGCAAAAAAGAAAAAAAAAAAAGAAAGAAAGAAAGAATACCTGTAAATTTCATTTTAACGATACATTACTTTATTTCAGCCAGGACTTCCAAAGCGGTATTTCAATATGAAATCAATATAAAAGATCGTGAGTGAACTATTTTACGTTGTTTCTTTCATGTGAAGAATTGACAATCTAGTGTGCATTTGATACTTTAAGTATATCTGTATATAGACACTATATTTTCTTTTTTCTTTTTTTTTTTTTTTTGAGTGGGAGTCTCACTCCGTCGCCCAGACTGCAGTGCAGTGGCCGCTCCCGGCCACCGCAGCCTCGACCCGCTGGGCTCCGGCGATCCTTCCGCCTCAGCCTTCCGAGGAGCCAGAACTACAGGCACGCGCCACCACGCCCGGCTCATTTTTGATTTATTGTAGAGATGAGGTCTCGCCAAGTTGCCCAGGCGGGTCTCGAACCCGCGGGCTCAGGCAGTCCCCTCGCCTCAGCCTCCCAAATGGCGGGATTACAGGCTGAGCCACCGAGCCCGGCCAGTTTTTAATTAAATTTAAAATGTGCTGGACACGGTGGCTTATACCTGTAATCCCAGCAGTTTGGGGGGCCGAGGTGGGAAGACTGCTTGAGCCCAAGAGTTCAAGACCAGCCTGGGCAACATGGTGAGACCACATCTCTGTTAAAAAATCAAACAATTAAGTGGGCATGGTAGTGCGCTCCAGGGGTCCCAGTTACTTGGGAGGCTGAGGCAGGAGGATCACTTGAGTCCAAGGGGTCAAGACTGCAGTGAGCTGTGATTGTGCCACTGCACACCAACCTGGGCAAGAGAGTGAGAGATCTGACTCAAAGTAACTAACTAAATAAATACATTTAAAATTTCAAATCCTCCACCCCAGCCTCTGAGCCTTCTCCCATCCACCAAGAAAAAAGACCCAGGATTCCCTCTTTCTTCCCTTACACCATCTCAGCCTCTCTGAGGATTTTCTTGGGGTCACCCCTGGCCCCCTCCAGCCCCCAGATCCCCCCAGGGACGCCCACTGCCCCCTCTGGGTCCCCACGCTTGCTTGTTCTCCCACCTGTGAGTCCCCGGCTCTCTCCCAGCCTCTGGCCCTCCCCCGGACCGAGAAGGAGTGTCTGAGGAACCAGAGAGGCTGACTTGGAGCGCATGTTGAATGAAACCCCAAGTGAATATGAAATCAAGTTCAAACTGGCATCCCTGAGCACGCGCTTTGCTTTCCTGAAAACAGGGGTCTCTTTCCTCTAGGGTTTTGCACTGGCCATTTCGTCTTCAGGAACACCCTTCCCCCCAACTCCTAGTCGATCTGGTGAGCTCTTATGTTACCTTCAGAACCCAATCTCGTAGTACCCTTCTATGGCAGAGTCGTGGATTCAAGCCTTGACTCAGGGGCACTGGGAGTATTTATGACTGGCTCTGTCTCCTCCCCAGACTAGGGAAGAGTCTGGGAAAGGGCTTGTGAAGAGGAGGAAGTGGACGCTGTAGCCAGGCCGCCTTTGTTGAAATTCCAGCTCTGCTGGGTTTTTTTTGTTTGTTTTGCTTTTTGTTGTTGCTGTTGGTTTCGAGTTAGAGTCTCACTCTGTCACCCAAGCTGGAGTGCAGCGGCACCACCATCACGGTCACCGCGGCCTCCACCTGCTGGGCTCAGGCCATCTTCCCGCCTCAACCTTCCAAGTAGCCGGAACTACAGGTGCGCACCACCACGCCCGGCTGATTTTTTGATTTATGGCAGAGACGAGGTCTCGACAAGTCGCCCGGGCTGTTCTCAAACCTGTGGGCTCAGGCGATCCTCTCGCCTCGGCCTCCCAAAGCGCTGGAATCATAGACGCCCGGCCTTTCTGCTGATTTTTGCCGTGAGGCGCTTGGTCTGTTTTCTCATCTGTGAAATGGGAATCATGACGAAAGTTGGGTGAGTGGGTGACCGTCATCCGTGACCCTGACTCCCTGCTCCTCTCCTTCCAGCCACCCGGACCCATGGAGCCACCTGGCCCGGCCAAGCGACTGTGTCCCTGGCGTCCGTGTCTGGCAGTGTTGCTCCTGCAGCTTCTCCTGGCGGTGTGTTTCTTCTCCTACGTGCGCGTGTCTCGAGGCGATCTCACTGGTTTCCTGCAACTGGGACCCGGTGCCGTGGAATCTGCCAAGGCAGCTCCCAGCAGGTCACCGGAACTCCCTCCCCAGACCACCCCGGCGACCCTCACCCGCCGCCCCCTGCAGATCCTGCTGTGGACGTGGCCCTTCCACATCCCCCTGACTCTGTCCCCCTGCTCCGAGTTGGTGCCCGGCCTGGCCGACTGCGACATCACGGCCGACCGCAAGGTGTACCGACAGGCGGACGCGGTCATCGTGCATCACTGGGACGTCATGTTCAACCCCAGGACCCAGCTCCCGCCCTCCCCCAGGCCGCCCGGGCAGCGCTGGGTCTGGTACAACATGGAGCCGCCCTTGAACTCCCGGCAGCTGAGAGCCATGGACGGGCTCTTCAATCTCACCATGTCCTACCGCAGCGACTCGGACGTCTTCGTGCCCTACGGCTGGCTCGAACCCTGGTCGGGCCGCCCCGCCCACGCCCCGCTCAACCTCTCGGCCAAGACGGAGCTGGTGGCTTGGGCGGTGTCCAATTGGCGGCCGAGCTCCGCCCGGGTGCGCTACTACGAGAAGCTGAAGGCTCATCTCAAGGTGGACGTTTACGGTAAAGGCCACACGCCGCTGCCCAAGGGCGCCATGATGGAGCGGCTGTCCCGGTACAAGTTCTACCTGGCCTTCGAGAACTCCCTGCACCCCGACTATATCACCGAGAAGCTGTGGCGGAACGCCATGGAGGCCTGGGCCGTGCCCGTGGTGCTGGGCCCCAGCAGGGGCAACTACGAGCGCTTCGTGCCGCCCGACGCCTTCATCCACGTGGACGACTTCCAGAGCCCCCAGGACCTGGCCAGGTACCTGCAGGAGCTGGACAGGGACCCCGAGCGCTACCTGAGCTACTTCCGCTGGCGGGAGAGGCTGCGGCCTCGGTCCTTCAGCTGGAACCTGGCTTTCTGCAAGGCCTGCTGGAAACTGCAGCAGGAGTCCAGGTACCAGACGGTGCGCAGCATAGAAGCCTGGTTCACCTGAGGGGCAGCCTGGGGCTGGGCTGCAGGTTACCTGCCTGGGATCAGAAATACCTGGGATCTCAACTGCCTGGGGCCTCACTTACCTGGGGACACACCTACCCAGGGATCCACCTACCCGGGGACCCAACTACCTGGGAACACACCTACCTGAGGCCTTACCTACCTTGGGCCTCACCTGCCTGGAACCTCACCTGCCAGGGTCCTTGGTTGCCAGAGATCTCCCTTACCTGAGACTTTACTTGCTGACCTCATTGATGCCAGGAACCTCACCTGCTGGAGACCTCAGCTACTAGGGACTTTACCTGCTGGGAACCTGATACCAGAGACCCTGCCCTACCAGATGTCACCTGCGAGGCCCTCAGCTGCTGGGTCCTTCACCCACCAAAGCGCTGGGCCTTGGGGTGACTGGCTCCCTTGGGTTTCTGCCCAGGGGCCACGGTTTGGGGTGATTCGCTTGTGGTGTTGTGTGCAGGTCGACAATGTTGCTCGTTTTCCAGACAAGAATGTTTCAGGGGAAACTGAGGTGCGTCCCTTACTTCAGAACAGGGCTTCTCACCCAGGCCCTTTGAACCCAGGGGGCTTGTCAATGTCCAGAGACACGTGTGGCCGTCCCAGTGGGGTAAGGAGGACTGACGTCATTTGCTGGGCACCGGCCAGGGACACTCAAAACACCTTACCATCCACAGGACAGGCCCCCCACATCGAGAATGACCCAGCTCCCAGGTCCAGAGATGGAAATGCCTGTTCTAGAATTTTCCATGGCCCTGGAGGTGGGTATTGGGGAGGAGGGACTTCTCTTTCAGCTGGCCCCTGGGGTCTCCAGCAGAGGGGGAGACCTGACCCAGCGGGGGCACGGGGTGGGGCCCAAGCTGTCCTTTGGTCAACGTGGGCAGGGCTGGGACAAGGGGACCTTCTCTGCCCAAGACATAGGGTCTGGTGCGGATGGATATGTTGGCCAAGGTGTCTGTCTGGAACGGGACAGAGATAGACCGAAGTCCCCAGGAAGGAGGGTGAGGGGGGTGTGAGGCCATCAGCATGACGGGATCTATGGCTGGAGGTCGGTGTGGACGTCACACACCCACCACTGAGTGACCTCTGGTGAGTCTGGCTGTGCGTGCACGTGCGTTGTGACGAGCACACATGGCTCTGGTGTGTGTCCGTGTGTGGTGGTGATTCTGACCATGTGGCCCTGGGAGCATCTTTGAGGGTGGGTCGGCACGGGGTCCTCTCTCACTCTGTCTGGACGGAAGCGTGTCAAGTCTTTGGAGGTGATTAAATGGATGTTGGGTGATCTCATGTGCATTTGTTGATAAGCAGCACCACACGTATGAGCAGGAAGAGGCTGGATTCTTAAAATATTACAGGGGGCGGCCAGTGGGATGATTCACACTTGTAATCTCAGCACTGTGGGAGGCTGAGGCGGGAGGATCACTTGCGCCCAGGGGTTCAAGACCAGCCTGGGCAACATAGCAAGATCTCTATAAAATAGCATATATATATTTTTTCTCTCTCTCTTTTTTTTATTTTTTTGAGTAGGAGTCTCAAACACTGTTTTGGAGTGCAGTGGCACGTTCACCACCACCATAGCCTCAACCTGCTGGGTTCAGGCGATCCTTCTGCCTCAGCCTTCCAAGTAGCTGGAACCATGGGCACACGCCACCACACCTGGCTAATTTTTTTGCTTTTTTGTAGAGATGAGGTCTCGCCAAGTTGCCCAGGCTGGTCTTGAACCCCTGGACTCAGGCAATCCTCTTGCCTCTGTCTCCCAAAATGTTGGGATTACAGGCATAAGCCACCATGCCCAGCCCAATATAATATTTTTTAAAAAGATAAACTATTACAGGAGGGGAAACTGAGGCCCAGAGAGGGCCAGGGCTCAGGCCTGTGGGGTTCCAGCCCCTGCCCACCATTCCGCCCGCAGAGAGGGTATGCAAAGACCCTCCAGGGTCAAAGGAGGATAATCCTCACCTCCCAGTCACCTTAGCCTCCGGAAGGAGACGCCGGCGATGGCCCATTCTGCAGACCAGACAGCTGAGGCCAGGAGGCGGCGTAACTCGCCCAAGGGCACGCCGCTGCTGGAGGTCAACGTCGGTGCTCATTGCTCTCGGGGCCAGGCGCTCTGAGGTCCGGCGAGTCCGGGTTCAAGTCCAGCTCCACCGTGTAGGGGCTGCAGGTGGGTACTGACGGTGAATGAGGACTTCCAGAACATTCCGGAACATTCTGGGGTTGGGGGAAACTGATTCTTCCACAGAATATCAAGGGGACCTGGCGGTGGGGAGTGAGGACGGATCCCAGGTGCTCTCTGTGCCTCAGTTTCCCCATCTGAACCATGAACGTGCAGAGATGCCATCTCCGGGGCGGGCAGGAGGATGGACAGGCGTAGGGTGGGTGAGGGTGTGGAGGCCTGAGTGTCTCTGCCAAGCCCGCTGGTGACCCCGGTCCTGAGCCAGCCCCACTGGGCACATCACTCACCTGCCACCCACACCACACACCTGGGCCTGTTCCCCCCCGCCTGGCTGGGAGCCAGGGCCCCCGGAGGCCAGGCCAGGGCTTCCTCACTGGCGGGGCGGGGCTGGTCCCCAGCTGTTGGGGGATGGGGATACCTGTCCCCAGCGCCCCTGGGACCCCTGTTGAAATCGTCTCTGGGTGGGTGAGAATCCTCTGTGGCTCCAGCAAGGACCAAGGCTCAGCACTGGCCAAATGAGGGAACCCCAGGGTGCTCCTTCAAGCTCAGCACCGCCCCCAGGCTCCGGTCACCTCCCCACATGCTCCAAGTCTCTCGTGGGACACCTGGGTCCCCACCCCCGCCCAGGGTCCTCCTCCCACCCGCTGATCTGCAGCCCACCTTGGTTCCCCACCCAGGCCCCAGGGGAGAGAAGTATCCAGCGGCTGGCACCTCCATCACTACCCGGCCCAACCCAGATGCCCTCACCGTGCACCCCGGGCTGGTCCCAGCTCATCCTGAGCCTGACAGAGGACTGTCCCATGTCCCCCACTCTGGCTCAGCCCTTTTACAGGAAGGCCACATCCAGCAGCAGCCTAGTGTGTCTTGCCCAGAGAGGGTCAGGAACTACTCAGGTCACACAGCAGATTCAGAATGAGCTCAAGTCTCTGGCACCACGCCAGAGGCCAGCCCGGTCATCTAGCCACTCCTTGCCCGGGATCCCATCTGTGGAATGGGCAGACCCCTGTGGCCCTCCACCAGAGACCTACTCTTGGTTACTGAATCCTTGTGACACCGCCTGCCTGATTCCTTGTACCCTCTTCCCCACTGTGTTGTTCTTTCAGCTCTCCTGCCCCCACGGGGCTGCCATCCCAGCAGGGGAAGGGACACAGTGTGACCTGAGCTAGGATGGGAGACGCATAGGCAGCCGTGGGAGCCAGGGGAAGAATCTGCTCCAACTCTCAGGGCCGGGAAGCCTCCATCTGCGGGGGGCTCCCTGGAGGAGGCGGCTTCCCTGAGCCCTGAAGGATGATAAGAAATTAACCAGGGAAGCCACCTCCTCCAGGGAGCCCCGGAATTAACCAGAAGCCGGGCTCGGTGGCTCAGCCTGTAGTTCCATGCCTTGGGAGGCTGAGGTGAGTGGATTGCCTGAGCCCGCGGGTTCGAGACCCGCCTGGGCAACTTGGCGAGACCTCGTCTCCACAATAAATCAAAAAATTAGCCGGGCGTCGAAGCACGCTCCTGTAGTTCCGGCTACTCGGAAGGCAGAGGCGGAAGGATCGCCGGAGCCCAGAGGTCAAGGCTGCGGTGGCCAGGAGTGGCCACTGCACTCCAGTCTGGGTGACAGAGTGAGACTCCAACTCAAAAAAAAACAAAACAAGAAAAGAAAAGAAATTAACCAGGAGGCAGAGAGTCCGGTCGTCCCACCGGACACAGCTGGACACTTTTGAGGTCCCAAGTGACCCGGGGCAACAAGCTTCTCCCTCGGGCATCAGTTCACATCAGCGGGTGGCTTTGAAAGGGTGAAGGTGATCCCATCAACGCCTGGCCCTGCGCCCAGGACACAGTGACACCGTAACTGACAGCCCCATGAGTTATGATTTAATAAGTCACAGCCAACCCCACCAGTCCGGGCATGAGCGGCGGGTAGATCCGGGTCAGCCTCTTCTGCAAAGGCCCAGCCAGGGGAGATCCAGCCTCCCGGACCCACCCTGCACCCTGGAGCCTCCGCGGGCCTGGAACTGGCTGGGCACTCAGCCGGCGGAGCTGCGGGCAGCATGGCTGGCCTCCCCGACGTGAATTCTAGCACAGGGAGTCGTGCCACCAGGAGGAAGACCTCGGGCTGGGAGGCCTCGGCCCCTGGCGTGGGATCGACAGGCCTGACGACCGTCGTCTCCAACTCCAGCCTTCCACGTCCGCCCTCCCGCCTTCCAGGAAGCTCGCCGGACGCCTGGGTGGAACGGTGACCCGCCCACTGGGTAGGAAGAGCGAGTAGCTTTCAGTCCCCCGGAGGGGCTTGGTCTGGCCACCAGACCCCACGGGACAGACGGCCACCCCTGAATGCCAGGACACCTGCAACAGTTGTCCTTCTGGCCTCTTCTGTGTTCCCGAGAGCCTGTCCTCTGCGTGTCCTGAGAGACATCTCAAAACACACGTCAACATGGTAACCCCTCTACCTGAGGCCTCCTATGGCTCCCTAGGACCCCGGGGCTAAATACTCCTTGTCCGACCACGGGCAGACCTGGCTGGACTTGGCCCAGCCTCTGCGAACACTCAGCCTCACCCCTGCTTGGGAAGACCCAGAGCGCTGAAACTCCGCCCCTTCCTCCGATGTACCTGGGCCTTGGCGGCCTCAGAGCTTTTGCACTCGTTGTACCCTCCACCTGGAATGCTCTTCCCTCCATGTCTTCCTTAGAGGGCCATCTATTTTAACTGTCCGCTCCTTTAGGAGGGTGGTGTGTTGTCCGATCACCCACTGGATCCCTGTAGTATCCCCTGGCCTGACACATAATGGGTGCTCAAGAGATGTCTGTTGATGGACCTACCGAATGGGAAGGTGCGATCGGAGGGTGTGAGGCTGGAAATTATGCTCAAGTTCCTGTCCCACCCCCCAGGAAACCCTTGGTGCGCCTGTGGAACCCACTTTGAGAACCAGATGTTTCGCTTAGCTTTTTCCCTGGATATTCAAAGGTACTTCGTTGTTGTTTTTTTTAAGTTGGAGTCTCACTCCGTCGCCCAGACTGGAGTGCAGTGGCCGCTTCCGGCCACCACAGGCTCGACCTGCTGGGCTCCGGCGATCCTTCCGCCTCAGCCTTCCAAGTAGCCGGAATTACGGGCACGCGCTACCACGCCCGGCTGATTTTTTCATTTATTGTAGAGATGAGGTCTCACTGCTGCCCAGGCGGGTCTCGAACCCGCGGGCTCAGGCAATCCACTCACCTCAGCCTCCCAAAGGCGTGGGATGACAGGCTGAGCCACCGAGCCCAGCTTTCAAAGGTACTTCTTATTGTTATTTTTTTTAGCTGGGGAGGTCCCAGTCTGTCACCCAGGCAGTGGCACAATTGCAGTCACCACAGCCTCGACCTGCTGGACTCGGGCAATCTTTCTGCCTCAACCTACCGAGTAGCTGGAACGACAGGTGCGCACCACCACACCCGGATCGTTTCCTTATTTATGGTAGAGACGAGGTATTTTGGAGTTTTTTTTTTTGTTTGTTTTTTTGAGTCAGAGTCTCACTCTGCTGCCTGGCATGCTCCCAGCCACTGCAGCCTCGCCCTGATGGGCTTCGGCGATCCTTCCATCTCGGCCCTCAAAGTAGCCGGAACCACAGGCGTGCACTACCACGCCTGGCTAATTTTTGATGTATTGTAGAGACAAGGTCTCGCCAAGTGGCCCGGGTGGGTCTCGAACCCGCGGGCTCAGGCGGTCCACTCGCCTCGGCCTCCCAAAGCGCTGGGATGACAGGCTGAGTCACGGAGCCCGGCCGAGCCACGTCGCTTTAAGGCCACAGGTGGCGCCAGGGCCACAACCTGGGCTCCCAACTTCTTGCGCCCTTGCCTGGTTCCACAGTGGAGATTAAGGAATCCCCAACGTTTGCTTCCAGGTCATGGTCGGGCTACAGGACAGGACACCCTGGGTCACCTGATGACAGGTGTGGTGGCAGCTCTGATCCTGGCTTGAGCCCCAGGTGCATTTCCTCTTTCCTCCTCCGGCCTCGCTACATCCTCAAAACCCAGCTGTCTCTCGGTCACTGGCCTCCTAGGGAGCCGTGCTGGTGCCTGACACCCTCCGTCCCCCGGGTGAGTCCTCTCGGGGCACCCTCACCCCCCACCCAGAGCACGGGCCATTGCTCCCGGGAAGGGTTGGTGACCCCGTTCCCCCTCCCCAGGCCCCCTTCCCGTCTCCCCTGACTCAGGGAGCAGCTGGGGTGGCACGGAACGCGCCGTGGGGGGGATCTGCTAGCCATGGAAGGGCCTGGAACTGTGTGCCGACAGCCCCTGTTCGCAGGCAGGGGTCTTTCTGGGTGTCACGCCGACCGTGGGGGGGGAGACGAGGAAAATTCCTGGCTGATTTGCCCAACCAGGAAGAACTGGGTGCTTGTCTGTCTCCCTGCCAAAGGTCTGAATGGAAACCCTCCTCCACCGATGCCATCAGCAGCCATGTCCCCTCCCTCTACCTGGCAGGTGGTGGGGGTGCGTCTTTCTGCCCCTGCCTGCTCCGTGGGAAAAGAAGATTTGGACGCAGATTTTTGGTTGTTTTGTTGTTTGTTTGGTAGTCTTTGTTTCCTGAGCGTTATGGCCTGTTTCAGTCTTTTTCCAGAAAATGTGTCTTAGGTAGAATCTCTGCCCTGCCGCCACAGTTTCTCCCAGCCTACCTTCCTAAAGGTCACTGGCAAAGCCATCTTTGTTTCCTAGGAGAGGCTGTCATAAACCAGGGTCCACGTGACGCCACCTCGATAATTCAGAGATAATGACATCTCTAAATGGAAGCCATTTTTTGTGGCCTAAAAGCCCAAGGTGCAAAACCGTCACTGGCCAAAGTTCAATCTGCCCCACTCCTGGCTCAGACAATCTCCCTTAGGGCCTGTCTTTGAGTGTTTTTCCAGAACCCCGGTGTGAGCTTGAACCTGGCCATCTCACTAGCTTTTTTTTTTTTAGTTGGAATTTCACTTTGTCGCCCAGGCTGGAGTGCAGTGACACACTCACGGCCACCCCAGTGTCAACCTGCTGGGCTCTGGCGATCCTTCCGCCTCAGCCTTTCGAGTATCCGGAATTACAGGCATGCACTACCACACCCGGCTGATTTTTGGTTTATTGTAGAGATGAGGTCTCGCTGCCCAGGCGGGTCTCGAACCCTCGGGCTCAGGCAATCCACTCACTTCAGCCTCCCAAGGCGCAGGATTACAGGCTAAGCCACCGAGCCCGGCAAATCCTGTTTTCTTAACAACAACAACAAAAATTAATTAAAATATTTAAAAATTATTTATTCTAAAATTAAATTTAATTTTGACCATCTAGTTTATTTCACCCAATACATCCAAAGCATTATTTCAATATATAATCAGTGTAGATTATATAAATACATCAAATTGTTTTTGATGTACGGAAAAGAGCCCTTCTAAGTTTAAATGAACATCAATCCCAGCACTCTGGGAGGCCAACTCGAGAGGATAGTCTAAGCCTGCGGGTTTGAGACCAGCCTGGCCAACATGGTGAGACTTCGTCTCTACAATAAATCAAAAAATTAGCTGGGCATGGTAGCGCGCACCTGTAGTTCTGGCTTCTTGGAAGGCTGAGGCGGAAGGATCGCCGGAGCCCAGCAGGTCAAGGTTGAGATGCCCGTGAGCGTGCCACTGCCCTCAAGCCTGGGTGACGGAGTAAGATTCCGACCCACAAAAAAAAAATTAACGTCAAATATCAGCTTCTTGGATGCTACAGACTCGGTCTGAAGGGCTCAGTAGCTGCTAAATGAGACTGTGGAGATAGAACATTTCTTCGTCCCCTCCCCTCTCCTCCCCCCACCCTCTCTCTTTCTTTCTTTCTGTCACCCGGGCTGGAGTGGAGTGACATGATCACAGCTCACTGCAACCTCTTCCTCCTGAGCTGGCCTCAAGCGATCCTCCCACCTCAGCCTCTCGAGTAGCCGGGACTATAGGCACACGCCACCACGCCCGGCTAATATTTTGAATTTTTTGTAGAGATGGGGTCTTGTTATATTGTCCAGGCTGTTCTCAAACTCCAGGTTTCAAGCAATCCTCCTGCCTCAGCCTCCCAAAGCACTGGGGATTATAGGCACGAGCCACTGCACCCAGCCTCTTTCTGCATCTATTGATATAGTCATAAATGTTTTCTTTTTAGCCTGTTGATGTGATGGATTACATTCATTCATTAATTTTTTTCTTTTTTAATTTTTATTCTTGAGTCACAGTCTCTCTCTCTCTCTCTCTCTTTTTTTTTCTTTGAGTTGGATTCTCACTCTGTCGCCCGGGCTGGAGTGCAGTGACACACTCACGGCCACCCCAACTGGGCTCTGGCGATCCTTCCATCTCAGCCTTCCAAGTAGCCGGAACTACAGGTGTGCGCCACCACACCTGGCTAATTTTTTTTTTTTTACTGTAGAGACGAGGTCTCACCAAGTTCCCCAGGCCGCTCTTGAACTCGTGGGCTCAAGCAATCCTCTTGCCTCTGCCTTCCAAAGTGCCGGAATTACAGGCAGGAGTCACTGCACCTGGCAGAACATTTTCTTTTTTCTATTCTTTTCTTTTCTTTTCTTTTTTTTTTTTTTTGAGTTGGAGTCTCACTCTGTCGCCCAGGCTGAAGTGCCATGACACACTCACAGCCACCACAGTGATGATCTGCTGGGCTCCGGCGATCCTTCTGCCTCAACCTTCCAAGGAGCTGGAACTACAGGCATGCGCTACCACGCCCAGCTCATTTTTTGTTTATTGTAGAGACGAGGTCTCGCCGAGCTTCCCGGGCTGGTCTCGAACCCGCGGGCTCAAGCAATCCACTCGCCTCGGCCTCCCAAAGTGCTGGGATGACGGGCTGAGCCACCGAGCCCGGCTGAACATTTTCATCATCACAGAAAGTTCTGTTGGACAGGGCTGGTCTGGAGACGTGACTTCAGTTGTAGAGAGGAGTTGGGGTTCCATGAAGGAGGAGACTTTGTTCTGGGTCAAGATGGCGCTGGCTGTGTGTCCTCAACAAGACACAGAGGTGTTTCTCTGAACCTCAGTATTCCCATCCATAAAATGGGCAGCATCGGGGCTTCGAGGAGCAGAGAGGGGTGGGGCTGGGGTTCCGGGAGGGCGCGTGAGCACCTCTGGGAATGGGAAGAGCCTGGGAAGGGAGGAAAACTGGCCAGATCTTGAGGCCCCGAAAGCTGAGGGTTACGGACATTGTCCCTTTGAGCCCTGAGGTCTGCGGTGTCACCCGCTTGCACGCAGAAGGACCCCTCTCCAGACCCGAGGTCCCTCCAGTGTCTCCCAGAAGGCGACAGCACTCTGCCACTTCCGGGGGCAGCAGAGCATTGTCATTGTCCAAGGGTCCACTCAGCCTCTGAGCCTTTGCTGCAACCACCAAGAAAGGAAGCCCAGGTCTCCCTCCTGCTCTGCGCTGTCTCAGCCTTTCTGAGGGTTTCTTCCTCAGGGCCTCCCTCGGCTCCCTCCAGCCCCCGGGTCCCCTGTTGCTTATCTCAGGGACCAGCATTTCCCCTCCCCCTTGTCTCTGGCTCCTCCTCCAAGTCCCCATGCTGGCCAGTTCTCCCTTCTGTTCATCCCTACCTCTCCCCTGGCCTCTGTCCCTCCCCCAGGATGGAGAGGGGGTGTCTGAGGGACCAGAGAGGCTGTCTTTGAGCCAGATGAAACCCTGAGTGAATATAAAGTCAAGTTCAGGACAGGACGCAGTGACTCATAACTGTAATCCCGGCACTTTGGGGGACCAAGGCAGGAGGATACTTGAGCCCAGGAGTTTGAGACCATCCCGGGCCACACAGAGAAAACTTGTCTCTACATAAAAAATTTTTAAATGGCACCTGTTGTCCTATAATCCCAGCACTATGGAACCCGAGGTGAGAGGATGGCCTGAGCCCACAGGTTCGAGACCAGCCGGGACAACTTGGCGAGAACTCATTTCTATGATAAATCAGAAACTTAACTGGGTGTGGCGGTGCGTGCCTGTAGTTCCAGCTACTTGGAAGACTGAGGCGGAAGGATCACCTGAGTCCAGTAGGTCGAGGCTGCGGTGGCCATGAGCATGCCACTGCACTCCAGCCTGGGCAACAGACAGCCTGGGTGACAGAGAGACTCCCATTCAAAAAAAAAAAAAAGGCACCAGTTGTCCCAGCTACTCAGGAGGCTGAGGCTGAGACAGGAGGACTGTTTGAGCCCAAAAGGTTGAAACTGTGGTGAGTTATGATTGCATTGCTGCACTCCAGCCTGGGCGACAGAGCGAGACCCTGTCTCTAAACAAACAAAATCAAGTTCAAACTGGCGGCCCTAAACACGTCCTTTCTTTCCAGGAAACCTGCTCAGGAGTAAAGGGTCTAGGCCCTTTGCACCGGCCCTTCCTCTCCCAGGAACTCCCGTCCTGCCAGCTCCATTCAACCGTCCCCTGGGATGTACCTTCCAAACCCAATCCCACGTGCCCTCCCCCAGCAGTCATGGACTCAAACCTTGACTCAGAGGCTCTGGGGGCCTTTTGGCCCGACCATGCCTCCTCCCCACACTGGGGAAGAGTCAGGGGACATTGGGAATGGTCAGGATCAAGGTGGGCCGGGGATGGTGGCTCAGGCCTGTAATCCCAGCACATTGGGAGGCCAAGGCGGGATGATTGCTTGGGCCAAGGAGTTCAAGACCAGCCTGGGCCACATGCCAAAACCTCTTGTCTACAAAGATCAAAAAATTTTGGCTCAGCCTGTCATCCCGCGCCTTTGGGAGGCTGAGGTGAGTGGATTGCCTGAGCTCGAGGGTTCGAGACCCACCTGGACAACTTGGCAAGACCTCATCTCTACAATAAATCAAAATGAGCCGGGCGTGGTACCGCGCGCCTGTAGTTCCAGCTACTCGGAAGGCTGAGGTGGAAGGATCACCGGAGGCCAGTAGGTCAAGGCTGCGGTGGCCGGGAGCGGCCACCGCACTCCAGTCTGGGTGACAGAGTAAGACTCCAACTCAAAAAAAAAAAAATCAAAAAATTAGCCAGGTGTGGTGGAACACCCCTATAGTCCCAGCTACTCGGGAGGCTGAGGTGGAAGGACTGCTTGAGCCCAGGAGGTAGAGGCTGTGGTGAGCTGTGATCGTGCCACTGCCCTCCAGCCTGGGCAACAGAGTAAGACCCCAACTCAAAAAAACAAAACAAAACAAAACAAAAAACAGTGGAAGCTGGAAGTCCTTGGGACCCATCTCGCCTTCCTGGGAACCCTGCCAGGGAAAGAGACCCATCTTCTTTTTTTTTTTTTTTTTTTGAGTTGGAGTCTCACTCTGTTGCCCAGACTGGAGTGCAGTGGCCGCTCCCGGCCACCGCAGCCTCGACCTACTGGGCTCCGGCGATCCTTCCACTTCAGCCTTTCAAGTATCCGGAACTACAGGCGCGCGCTACCACGCCCGGCTAATTTTTGATTTATTGTAGAGATGAGGTCTTGCCAAGTTGCCCAGGCGGGTCTTGAACCCGCGGGCTCAGGCAATCCACTCACCTCAGCCTCCTAAAGGCGCGGGATGACAGGCTGAGCCACCGAGCCCGGCGCCTTTTTTTTTTTTTTTTACCATGAGCCACTTGGTCTCTGTTTAATCACCTGTAAAATAGGAATAAAAACAGTTCACGACCATGAACTTCAGTAACTCAAGTTTACACAGTAGACATGGGTGATCGTTGTCACCCATGACCCTGACTCCTCTCTCTTCTGGTTCCAGCCACCCAGACCCATGGAGCCACTTGGCCCAGCCAAGCGACAATGTCCGTGGCGCCCGTGTCTGGCCGGGCTGCTACTGCAGCTGCTACTGGTGGTCTGTTTCTTCTCCTACATGCAAGTGTCTCGAGATCTGAGGTGGGGGGCAAGTACCGTGGAACCTGCCACCGTGACCCTCAGTGGGTCCCACAGCCAGGCCCGTCACCCCCTGCAGATCCTGCTGTGGACGTGGCCTTTCAACAGCCCTGTGATTCTGTCCCCTTGCTCAGAGTTGGTGCCTGGCATGGCCGACTGCGACATCACGGCCGACCGCAACATGTACCGGCAGGCGGACGCCGTCATCGTGCATCACCGGGAGGTCATGTACAGCCCCGGGTCCCAGCTCCCGCCCTCCCCCAGGCCGCCCGGGCAGCGCTGGGTCTGGTTTAGCATGGAATCCCCCAGCAACTCCCGGCAGCTGAGAGCCATGGACGGGCTCTTCAATCTCACCATGTCCTACCGCAGCGACTCGGACGTCTTCGTGCCCTACGGCTGGCTCGAACCCTGGTCGGGCCGCCCTGCCCACGCCCCGCTCAACCTCTCGGCCAAGACAGAGCTGGTGGCTTGGGCGGTGTC
Organism: Cephalopachus bancanus; assembly: GCA_027257055.1. NCBI lineage: Eukaryota > Metazoa > Chordata > Mammalia > Primates > Tarsiidae > Cephalopachus > Cephalopachus bancanus. The sequence goes on from JAPVLO010000700.1 coordinate 449,345, forward strand.
CAATTGGGGGCCGAGCTCCGCCCGGGTGCGCTACTACGAGAAGCTGAAAGCCCATGTCAAGGTGGATGTGTTTGGGGCATCCCACTTGCCGCTGCCCAGGGGTGTCATGATGGAGCGGCTGTCCCGGTACAAGTTCTACCTGGCCTTCGAGAACTCCCTGCACCCCGACTATATCACCGAGAAGCTGTGGCGGAACGCCATGGAGGCCTGGGCCGTGCCCGTGGTGCTGGGCCCCAGCAGGGGCAACTACGAGCGCTTCGTGCCGCCCGACGCCTTCATCCACGTGGACGACTTCCAGAGCCCCCAGGACCTGGCCAGGTACCTGCAGGAGCTGGACAGGGACCCCGAGCGCTACCTGAGCTACTTCCGCTGGCGGGAGAGGCTGCGGCCTCGGTTCTTCAGCTGGAACCTGGCTTTCTGCAAGACCTGCTGGAAACTGCAGCAGGAGTCCAGGTACCAGACGGTGCGCAGCATAGAAGCCTGGTTCACCTGAGGGGCAGCCTGGGGCTGGGCTGCAGGGACCTTGCATGTCCAGGATCCCACCTGCCTTGGGACGCATCTACCTGGGACCTCACCCACTGAGACCTCACCTCTCCGGTCACCTACCTGGGGACCTGCCCGGGGCCTCACCTGCCCAAGTTTCCACCTTCCTGAGACCTCACCTGCCTTGGGTCCCAACAACCTGGTACCTCACCTGCCTGTGGTCTCACCTACCTGGGACCCACCTACCTGTGTCCCACCTAAGGACTGACCTACCTAGGCCCTCACCTGCCTGAGGCCTCACCTACCTGTGGGCTCACCTACCTGGGACCCACCTACCTGAGATCTCACCTAACTGGGGACCCACTTACCTGGGGACCCATCTACCTTGGTACCCATCTATCTGGGGCCTGACCTACCGGAGACCTCACCTGCCTTAGGACACATCTACCTGGGGACCCACTTACCTGGGAACCAACCTATCTGGAGCCTCATCTAGCTGGGACCTCTTCTACTTGGAGACTCACCTGCCTGAGGTTTCACCTACCTTGGGACTCATGTACCGGGAACCCACTTAATCTGAGGCCTCACCTACCTGGTGACCTGTCTACCTGGGACCCCACCTACCTGGGGCTTCATCTACCTGAGAATCCACCTACAGGGGACCCACCTGCCTGGTCCTCACCTACTTCGGGACCCGTTGCCTGGGGCTTCATCTACCTGAGGCTTCACATATCAGGGGATCCACCTACCTGGGACTTTATCTGCCTGAGACCTCACATGCCTGGGACCTCATCTGCCTGGGGCCTCACCTACATGAAGACACACCTACCTGGAGACCCACTTGCCTGAGGCCTCACCTATCTGGGGATCCAGCTATCTGGGGCTTCACCTACCTGGGCTTCACCTATCTGGGGACACATCTACCTGCTGGGGACCTGATACCAGAGACCCTGCCCTACCAGATGTCACCTGTGAGGGCCCTCGGCCGCTGGATCCTTCACCTACCAAGGCACTGGGCCTTGGGGTGACTGGCTCCCTTGGATTTCTGCTCAGGGGCCGTGGCTTGGGGTGATTCGCTTGTGGTGTTGTGTGCAGGTCGACAATGTTGCTCGTTTTCCAGACAAGAATGTTGCAGGGGAAACTGGTGTGTGTCCCTTACTCCAGAACAGGGCTTCTCACCCAGGCCCTTTGAACCCCCAGGGGACTTGTCAATGTCTGGAGACATGTTTGGCCGTCCCAGTGGGGTAAGGAGGACTGACGTCATTTGCTGGGCACAGGCCAGGGACACTCAAAACACCTTACCATCCACAGGACAGGCCCCCCACATCGAGAATGACCCAGCTCCCAGGTCCAGAGATGGAAATGCCTGTTCTAGAATTTTCCATGGCCCTGGAGGTGGGTGCTTGGGGGATGGGGGGGTGGGCGCCTTTCCTATAGCTGGCTCCCATTGTGAGCTCCAGCAGAGGGGTAGACCTGGCCCAGTGGGGGCAGGGGCTGAGGCCCAAGCTGTCCTGCGGCCAACATGGGCAGGGCTAGGAATGGGGGCCTTCTCTTCCAGGACGCAGGGTCTGGTGGGGTTGGTCATGCTGGCCGCGGTGTCTGGGGCGGGACAGAGAAGGGCAGGGTCCCCAGGAAGGAGGGTGTGGGGTGAGACTGTCAGCATGGGGGGACCCCCGGCTGGGGGGGTCAGTGCAACGTCAGCGTGTGGTTGCTATGAACGCACCGAGTGACCTTGGGTGACTGTGTGCATGTGCACTGTGACGACCACATGGCTCTAGTATGTGTCTGTGTGTGGCGGTGACTCTGTGGCCCTGGGAGGCTCTTTGGACGTGGGACAGTGCGGGGCCTTCAACGCACCAGGCTTTCTGTGTCCGTGCGCGTCTCTCGCTGTGTCTGGACAGAAGCATGTCTTTGGGTGTCATTAAACGGACAGTGTGTGCGGCTCCATGTGAGATTCTAAGGGCGTGTCTGTGCGTGCGACTGTGGGCGTGACCCCGTGGCCTTTGTAGATGAGTGTGACTTGAGAGTGTCCCTCTGGGTGTGCGAGTCAGTGTGGGTGACAGACTCGGCTATGCATGCATGCGATCCTGCTAGCTGAGTCTGCGTGGATGGTGTTCCCTGCACTGTGTGTGTGTGTGTGTGTGTGTGTGTGTGTGTGTGTGTGTGTGTGTGCACGTGTGTGTGTGCGCGCTGCGACCCCCACCGGTGTGTGGCATGCACTGCTGAGAACCCCAGCCCCAGGGGCCTGTGGGGGCTGCCCTGTTTACGTTCCAATTCTCCAGCGGGCTGGGCCAGCGCCGTGCGGTCGGGATGCTGGATCTGGGTAGGGGACTGGAAGGCCGAGGTCCCGGGAGGCCTGAGCAGGACGCACACGAACTCGCGGGCACAGGAGCCTGGGAGCCACACACCCGGCTTGAAGGCCAGTTTTCCCTCTGTGTGTCCTGGGCTAAACAAGTGTCCTCTCTGAGGCCTGGGGCCTCCCAGGCCACCTGGGGTGAGGAAACTGAGCTCTGAGTTAGCACCTCTTCAGCTCCTGCAGCGTCTGGGGACCCCGGCCTCTCTACTGAGGCCGAGCTGAGTCAGCCAAAACGGAGGAGGAATCCACCACCCGAACCTCAAAGCCAGAAGACTGCGGGGGTGGGTGGGGACCCCGGCCAGCCACGGCCCTGAAACTGCCTTCCAAGCAGACCACCCACGGGCTGGGGTCTGGCTGCCAAGCCCTGCTCTCAGGGATCTCTGGAAGTCCTGCTGGTTAGCTGCCTGGAGTGTCTCCAGCTGTAGCTGGGGTCCCGGGGAGTTCCTTTGGGCCTGGGTAATTCTCCCTGGGGACAGCTTCTGAGCTGGGTCCCCCAGCTTTGGGCTGGGGATTGAGTCTAGGAAGGCCACTGCGGTTACAGGGTGGTCCCAAGGCAGATGTGTGGGGAAGAGGGGAGGGGTCCAGTCTAGAGAAAGGGTTGTGCTCTTGGGAGACCCAATCTGGGGGAATGGTGTGAGGTGACAATTCCTTAATCAGAGACCCATCCGAGAGAAAGGGGCACCCCCCAACACGGGGTACAGGGGAGGAGGGCGTGTCCTTGGGAGCCCTGATCCCCGGGGTGGGAAGAGAAAACAGGAACCCACTATTAGGGGAGCAGTGGTGGGGAGGGGGAGTTATGTCCTTGAGCCCTCCTCTCTGAGAGGGGAGGCGGACCCACCCTGTGGCCTCCGCGGTGTGCGCCTCCCCCCCAAGCGCCCGCCCCTCTTCAGACCGTGGGACCCGCAGTCCCCTCCCTGCTCTGGGAACCGAACACCCGGGCCTGCCAAGCATCAAGGTGACACCGCGGGCAAATCTAAACACCGGGCTTTTTCCACCCTCCGCGGGGGCCCGTCGTAAATCCCCCCTCGAGGCCCGGCCTGGGCTTTTATGGGCCCAGGACCCAGGCCCCTGGGGACCCAGCTCTACCCCAGCAGGCGCCGGCTCCGGGCTGGCGCCCGCCCCAGGCCTCCCCCCACCGGGAGGTGGGCAGCGCGCGGGTATTTTTAGCTGGCGAAAGGAGACAGCTCACCCTGGTGGGGCCCGGGAGGAGGCCCGTCGGGCTAGGCAGGCCTGGGTCCACCTGCTCAGTCTCCCCGTCTGCAGAATGGCTCCCTCTCCGCCTCCCCGAGGCCCACAGCGTGGAGACGTGCGGATGGGGACACGCGGCGGAGGGCAGAGGGCCCCGCGGGGAGGTGGGAAGGATGGTCCCTGGCCCCTCGCCGTTCGCCCCGTCTTCCTTTTTGTCCCCCCCAAGCAGGTCCCTCTTTGCATACGGGATCCACCCACCACCCTGCAGGTGGGACCTCCCACCGCTCACCCTTCCCCAGCGGCAACGGCGCTGCACACCCGCCCAGCCTCATCCCTCGCCGCGTGTAAATCACGAGCCCGTTCGATTTCCCACGTTTTATCTTAATACAGTTATCGCGAGAGTCCCGTGGCCTCGCCGGCATCCTCTGCACATGCGCAGTCTGTCTCGGAGCCGGCCGGGCGGTACGGCGGCTGCCGTCGGGGCGGGGGGCGTGGCCGCCGCCTCGTCGGGCCCGGTGAGGTAGGGTCACACGCAGGCGCACTCGCGCGCCGACAGCTCGTGCACCGTGTGGTAGCGGCTGTGCGCGTCCAGGAAGGACACCTCGTCCTCGTAGGCCGTCGGGCGGCAGCAGGGCTGCGCGCGCACCCGCTCCCGCCGCAGGCGCCGCCGCTGGCGCAGGCGCCGTAGCCCCAGGTCGTAGACGCGCGCGGCCGCCTCGCACGCGCCTGCGCAGTAGCGGAACAGCACCGTCTCGTCCGACGCGTAGCCCAGGCCCAGCTCGCTCACGCGCACCTCCAGCTCGCGCAGCCCGCACGGCCGCGTCCCCGACCGCGCACGCGCGCGCCGCCGCCGGGGCCCTGCCCGACGGCGCGGACCCGGGGGGCGCCCGGCCCAGGGCGTCAGCTCGCGCAGCTCCACCGCGTCCGGGGCGCCCTGCAGCAGGGCACGGTCTGCAAGGGGAGAGAGTGTGGGGTCAGAGGGTGGGAGGGAGCCCCCCCACCCTCGCCGTACCCCCTTGCCGGGACGCCAGGCTCGACGGCTTCTCATCTCACTCCCAGATCCCACCCCCCTTTGCTGGGCTGCTCATGCACCCTCTCTGGGCGGCTTTGGGGGTAGGGACCCCCCCATGCTGAGTCTCCAGGGGTAGCAGCCCCCGTCTCTGAGCCTTGCTCATACCCTGGGCTGCCCAGAGCCTGGCTCTCCCCTCCTGGATGCCCGGGGCCACTTCCAGCCGGCCCCACCTGGAGCTGAGTACACCCGGGTCTCTAACGCACTTCCCCTGGGCTCCATCTCCACCCCGTCTGCGTTCTCTCCCCCTCCAGCCCAACCCTGTCTGGACCCATCCCTATGCTGGGCCGCTCTGGGATGGGGGCTTCCTTTTCACCGATCTGTTTCCCCCCACCCGCCTCGCTGCAGAAGAGAGAGGGCTGAGCAGAGCGGGAGGTGACCCAAATCCCTGTCCCCAGTGGGTCCCAGCCGCCCCCACCTCTTTGCTGCTTTGCTGGGCTACCCTCGGGCACTGGCACACCCTCTCTGGGCAACGTTGGAGGTCTGCTTCCCACACCCCGTCTCTCACCCTTTAGTAAGACTCTCTGACTCCCTGTGGGCATGCCACCCAAGGTCTCCACATCTTCTCCCCTATCCCTGCCGCTCCACCGTGCGGTGGGCCTCGGTTTCCCACTCTAGAAACTAAATCAGGGAATTTGGGCTTCTCCGCCGAGCAGCAGTGCTGCATTCAAGGCCTCCGTGGGGACGCCACCCCGTGGGGTGGCAGCAGCAACTGTCAGGGCCACCCCTAGGGGACAGGTAAGGAAGCAGACCGTCCAGGAGGGCAGAGACTTGTCCAAGGTCACACCCCTGGCAGGCAGCCCCGACAGGGAGGGGGACCCAGAGGACATTCTTCTCACCTCCATCGTTCCCCCGAGTTTGGCCCGAGCCCAGCCTTCTGCTCCCACACTCGCCAGGAGGTGCCCAGAGCCAAAGATTCCCAGGGCCCTCGGCCTAAATTTATTACCCAAGCGGCTGGCCCTGCCCCAGTGCCCGGCAGCCCCAGGAGAGAAGCCACGTTGGAAGGGCGGGCGGCGCTCCCAGCCCCAGCAGGTGGCAGTCATGCCTGTGGTCAGGAGCGGAAATCCTGCGCTTAGTCCCCGCCTGTCCCCAAGGCCGGTGCACCTGGCTGTCCAAGGAATGAGCCCTCTGGGGGAGGGGAGGAGGTGGGCCGGGAGAGGGCTGGCCGTCGCCCTGGTTTGGGGGGGGGTGTCTGTTCTCCCTGGGGGGAGTGGTGGTCTCGGAAACCAGCAGATCCAGGCTCCGAACCTGGCTCTGCTGATTTCACCCTGTGCGACCTGCACGGGAAGGGGGGGGCGGTTGCCTCAGTTTCCCTTTCTGTTGCATGAAGTTCGCATCATCCCTGGACTGGGGCTGAGAGGGTGGGACTGGGTGGACGACTTGAGCAGCCTGGTTCGGGTTCTTTGAGCCCAGAGGTGGGACTGAGGTGGCGGGGACAGTGCTGTGCGGTTAGGGGCTCACACAGCTCACTGCAGGTGCCTGACACCCCACCACTGCCCATCCGGAGGTGCGCGTTCCAGGCAGTCCCTCCGGGGGTGCCAGATATAACACAGATGCCCAGTTAAATCCCCAGTTCACATAAACAACGAGGAATCTTCCAGTCTATCCATTCCTCCCTCCCTGTAGCCGGGCCGGCTCGTGCAGGGGGCCTGGAACGCGGAGGGAAAGCCCCAGCCCGACGTTCTGCCACCCAGGCGTCAGCCCCAAGCCTAGAACACGGGGACCTCGGGGACTCAGGGAGGATCCAGGGTGGGCGGGCACCCACCCAAGGGCCAAGACCCTCCCGGGGCCAGAAGTTCCTCCTTCGTGCTTTGCCCCACCCCCCAGCCTGGCTTTTGGGGGCCCTGCCTGGGTCTCTGTCCCGTGTCCTAGGAAGGATGTCGCGCCACTTGCAGAGGGGCGTGGTGGAGACGGAAGTGGCGCTCCCGCCCGAGGCCACCCTTGTCCATTGTGAGGACAAGAAAAGAGGACTGTGTGGGCGACAGGGCGGGTGCAGACGGGCACACGGACCCGCTGACAGTCTACACCCCCAGGCGCTGCACACGAGTCCTGCCCGTGTCTACACGCGGCAGTCCCCAAGGGCGCATGTGAGGTCAGGGCCTGCACACCGCCCTTGGCCCATCGCACCTGCAGCTGCAAAGGAGTGGGCGCCAGGGGCGGGTGGGGAGTTGGGGCTAGGGTCTCACCCTCGGGATGTTTTCCAGTTCTCTACCCCAGGGCCATGGCTGTGTCTCCCAGTCCTGTCTGTCTCTGTCTCTGCCTCTCTCTGTGTGTCTGTCTCTCTCTCTCTCTCTCTTGCTGGCCTCTCCCGGGGTCTCTCCTCACTTCTGGGTCTCTTTCTGTCTCTCCAGGGGCAGGTCACTGGGACCTCGGATCCAACCTCTTCCACCCCCCTCCCCGCGCCGCGGGGGCCGCCCAGGCCAAACGCCCAGGTCTAATCTCCATCTGGCCCCACACGGCACCTCAGGGCCAGAGCCTAATTCCTTGTGACAGCCGAGCCAAAAGACCCCGGGTCCCAGAGGCCACCCTAGCTCTGCCAGGCCCCGGGGCGGGGTGGGGGCGGGATCTGCAGCTTCCCTACCACCCGTCTAAAAAAAGAAACCAAACGCCTCCGTGGCCCTCCCCAAATCCCACCGCCGCATCAGGGGCGTCTGGCCAACACAGGGGAGGGGCTTACACTGGGCCAGGCGGGCGATCCGGGCGTCCAGGGCGCGGGGCGGGCGGCGCAGCGGGGCCAGCCCGGGCCTCAGACGGTGGCTGAGCAGCAGACTCTCCCGGCACATCCAGAAGGACAGCACGGAGCTGCACAGCACCGAGGCCAGGGCCGCCGCCTTCCAGCGCTGCATCCTCAGCCTGCGGGCACGGGACGGTCAGCCGCGCGCCCCCCGTCCGTCCGTCCGTCCAGCAAGCGCCGGGCGCTGAGGGCGCCGCGGGGCCCTCGGCTTTGAACGACTCCTGCTCAGTGGTCAATAGTCACATAGAAATGATTCATCAAGGAGCCCCAGGGGACCCCAAGGGACAGGGCTGTGGAGAACGTGGCCGGGGCGGGGGCTGGGCTCGGGGCTGGGGAGGACCCACCCCCATCTGGGGACCCCGGAGCACTTTCCTGAGGAGCTGGGGACAGAGTCCGGACTTGAACCAAGGTAGAAGCTGGCCAGGCAGAGGACAGTGGCATCGCAGGCGGGGACACAGCCAGTGCAATGGCCCTGAGGCTGGCCCGAGCTGGGTGTCCCAGGAGCCCAGGGGAAGAGCAGCAGAAGGTGAAGACACTCCCGGCAGGTGGCACTGTGGGACAGGGCGAGGAGGTGGCACTTAGGGCGGCCTGGGAGGCCGGATCCTGGGGTGGACCCTTCGTTCCCTGCCTTGGGTGACTCCGTTCCCCCCGGGCCTGGGTCCCCTCCACCCGGACAAACTGGCATCCGGAAGTGGGCAGGGACGGACCAGCTGCCCTGACATCGAGTCCCACCTCCCCGAACTCTCCTTTCCCTCCCTCTTCGCTCTCAGTCTCAGTCTGGACGGCGCCTCCTCCGGGAAGCCTTCCCTGACTGCCCCCCCACGTCCCTCCCCCCAGTCTCAGGCCAGCGCCGGGATGTCCTGGGGGCCCCCGCCCACGCCCTGCGCGTTCCCCACCAGGGCACTGGTTACTGGGCGCTGCGCCGGCCTGGCGGCGTACGGCTCGCCGCATACAGTCGGTGCTTAGCAGCCCGCGCGCTCCCCCCACTCCCACCCGCCCGGCCGCTCCCGAACGCCCCGCGGCCCCCGGCCCGGGTTTACATTCCCCGCCCGGCCGCCTGGTGTCTGCCTCGCGGAGCCTGGCGCCCGGCCGGCGTAAACATTTACACGGAGCGCCGAGGGCCCGACGCGGGTCGGCGGCCCGGCCGGCTCCGCGCCCGGGCGAGGCCCGCGGGCGGCCGGGCGCCCCGCACGCGCGCGCCCCGGCCGCGCCGGAGCTTCGTTTGCGTGCGGTTCGCATGTCGTTTGCATGCGATTTGCATGGGCCGCGCCCCGCGCCGGGAGACCCGAGGCGCCGCTCCCCGGCCCCGCCCCCGCCCACGGACGCGTGGGCGCCGGCGCGGCACCCGGCACCCGCCCGTCCCCCCGCCGTCGAGCCCGCGCTGGCCGCGTGCCGGGTGCCACGCCGCGCCCACGGGAGAGCATCTCCATGTTTCAGCCGGGGAGACCGAGGCACGGGGCGGGCGGGGGCTTGCCCCAGGGGACAAGGCCGGGCGCGGCGGGGGGTCACGCCTGTCATCCCGGCACTTGGGGAGGCCGAGGCGAGAGGATGGGCTGAGCCCGCAGGCTCCAGACGGGCCTGGGCGCCTTGGCGAGACCCCATCTCTACGATGAATCAAAAAACCAGCCCAGCGTGGCGGCGCGCGCCTGTCGTTCCAGCTCCTCGGAAGGCCGAGGCGGGAGGATCCCCGGAGCCCAGCAGGTACGCCGGGTACCCGTGAGCGTGCCAGTGCGCTCCAGCCTGGGCAACAGAGACTCTGACTCAAAACAAAAAACAAAAAAAGGACGTGGGATTGGAACCCGGGTTGTTTGACATGGCACATGCCACAGGGGCGGGGCTGGACTTGGGAACGATGCTGGAGTCACCCCAGGACTTGCCCCTCCGGGTGGCATCTGATACTACCATCCATGTTTGCTACTGTTGGTGGTGCCAGTGGGGAGTGAGCTCCCCAACACAGGGGCATGTAAACAAATCCTGCACCAGCCTGGGGGTCTGATGAGAGAGGGTGACTCCTCCAGGGCCTGCCCACCTGGTTCCTTGGCACATAACAGGTGCTCAGAGACATTTGCTGGATGAATGAATGAACCAATGAACGCAAGAGACACTGGGTGGGTCATACCCCAAACTGGAAGGTCCAGGGTTTCCTGTCTCTCACTTTAATATGGCACCAGCCCCATTCAGGAAACCGGCTTCATTTATTAAGCACTGACTGTATACAAAGCCCAGAGATTTCTTTTTTTTTTTTTTTCAGTTGGAGTCTCACTGTGTCACTCAGGCTGGAGTGCAGTGGCACGCTCACAGCCACCACGGCCTCAGCCTGTTGGGCCTAGGCGATCTGCTTCAGCCTTCCAGGTAGCTAGAACTACAGGCGTGCACCACCATGCCCAGCTAATTTTTTGATTTATTGTAGAGATGAGGCCTCGCCATGTTGCTCAGGCTGGTTGCGAACCTCTGGACTCAGGCAATCCTTTTGACTCCGCCTCCCAAAGTGCTAGGATTACAGGTGTGAGCCACCATACCTGGCACCACACCCAACTAATTAAACATTTTTTTTGTAGAGAGGTCTTACTAGGTTGCCCAGGCTGGTCTTGAACTCCTGGCCTCAAGTGACCCTCCCACCTATGCCTCCAAGTAGCTAGGACTGGCTTTTTTTTTTTTTTGAGTTGGAGTCTCACTCTGTCGCCCAGACTGGAGTGCAGTGGCCACTCCCGGCCACCGCAGCCTCGACCTGCCGGGCTCCGGCGATCCTTCCGCCTCAACCTTCCAAGTAGCTGGAAATACAGGCGTGCGCTACCACACCCGGCTGATTTTTTTGATTTATTGTAGAGATGAGGTCTCACCAAGTTGCCTGGGTGGGTCTCGAACCCGTAGGACTGGCTTTTGATTGCGATTTTAAAACTAGCAAACAGCTGGGCTCGGTGGCTCAGCCTGTCATCCCACTTTGGGAGGCCGAGGCGAGTGGATTCCTGAGCCCGCAGGTTTCAGACCAGCCCAGGCAACTTGGCGAGACCTTGTCTCTACAACAGATTAAAAAATTAGCTGGGCGTGGTGGCGCGTGCCTGTAGTTCCAGCTACTTGGAAGGCTGAGGCGGAAGGATCGCTGGAGCCCAGCAGGTCGATGCTAGGGTGGCTGTGAGTGCACCACTGCACTCCGGCCTAGGTGACGGAGTGAGACTCCAACTCAAAAAAAAACACAAAAACCTAACAAACAGTTTTAAAGTTAGTCAGTTTTGCCGGGCATCATGCCTGTAATCCCAGCACTTTGGGAGATGGAGGCGAGAGGACTGCCTGAACCCACGGGTTTGAGACCAGCCTGGGCAATGTGGTAAGACCTCGTCTCTACAATAAATAAATAAATTACCTGGGCACGGTGGCACATGCCTGTGGTTCCAGCTACTCGGAAGGCTGAGGCGGAAGGATCGCCAGAGCCCAGCAGGTCGAGGCTGCGGTGGCTGTGAGCATGCCACCGCCCTCCATCCTGGGTGACAGGGTGAGACTCCGACTCAAAAAAAAAAAAAAAGCTACTCAGTTTCAATTTCTAAATGGTCAATATTAGTAGCTATAATTCACATAAATCATCATTTTTCTTTTTCTTTTTTTTTTTGAGTCGGAGTCTCACTCTGTCGCCTAGGCTGGAGGGCAGTGGCCGCTCCCGGCCACCGCAGCCTCCACCTGCTGGGCTCCTGCGGTCCTTCCGCCTCAGCCTTCCGAGTAGCTGGAACCACAGGCATGCACCACCACGCCCGGCTACTTTGTTTTATTTATTGTAGAGACGAGGCCTCACCAAGTTGCCCAGGCTGGTCTCAAACCCCTGGGCTCCGGCAATCCTCCCGCCGCTGCTTCCCAAAGTGCTGGGATGACAGGCCTGAGCACTGCAACCGGCAAAGCCCAGAGATTTCAATCATGATCCGTTTCATCCTCCCAATAAGTCCGTCCACCCATCCACTCGTCTAACATTTACTCACTAGAGGGAGAGACAAGCAGGGAAACCCAAGGCCTCCCTGGACCGCCCCACCCTGCCTTGAAGTAGCGTGCCTCGGTTTCCCCATTGGGCTAGACCAAGCCTTGGTCTCTAGTCATTGGTTTTGATCAAGGGCTTCACAGAGGCCTGGGTCTGGATGCAGAGGCGCAGGCCTACAGTCCCGGCTACTCAGGAGGCTGAGGCAGGAGGATCGCTGAGGCCAGGAGTTCAAGCCGAGCCTGGGCAACCTAGCAAGACCTCATCTTTACAGAAACTTCCAGAATGAGCTGGGCGTGGTGGTGGTGCATGCCTGTAGTCCCAGCTACTTGGGAGGCCAAGGCGGGAGGATTCCCCTGAGCCCAGGAGGTCCGGGCTGCAGCCTCGCGCCACTGCACTCCAGCCTGGGCGACCGGGCCAGACCCTGTTTCTAAAGCAAAGCCAAACAAAACACAGGGCTGAGAGGGGGCTGGAGGAGCCAGCCCCAGGCGGTCCTGGCCACCAGAGCCCCTGGTGGCCTTGGAGCTGCAGACCCCCCCACCAGAGCTGGGGGGGCAGGAGAGAGGGCGTTGGAGGAGGGAGCCTCCCCCCCCAGCAGGAGCAGTCGATAAGCCACCATTAACAATGGGCCTTTCTGTGCGGGGGTCACCCAACTGGTTTGTCTCTGGCATGGACCCGCCGGGAGGGGTGATGAGGGTGGGCGTGGCAGAGGGCACGGGGAAGGGGACAGGGAGGGGGACAGAGGGGGCCGTGTGTGTGCGCGGTTCCTGGGCCCCCAACCCAGGGGGTGCACTCACACGGGCTTGCCAGCTCACCCACACGCATGCACACTCACGCCCGGCCGGGTTGTGCTCTCACGCGGTCACACACAACGCACCCGCACACCATCTCACACGCGCGGGCATTCTCACGCACACCTGGGTGTTTTCACAGTCACAGGCTCGCAGGCGTGTTTTCACATCCCACACTCAAATCGGGTCACACGCACGCGCTGGCGTGTTTTCACACACACACGCGCATGTGGGTATTTTCACCCACCCTGAGACGCCGTCACACAGGCGGACACCACCACACCCACACGCTGGGGGTTTTCACACCCACACTGGAACGCGATCGCCCCCACACGCCGTGAGGTCTTCACACTTACACTTGAAGGTGATCACACCTGCGTGCTGGGGGTTTTCACACCCACTCTTAAACGCGATCGCGCCGGCACACTCCAACGAGATCACATTCACACGCTTGGGTGTTTTCACACTTGCGCCCACACACGATCACACACACACAGATGTTCTCACAGCCCCACAGTCAAACACAATCACATGCACACTCGACTCATATCACCCACGCACTTAAACACGATCACACCCACATGCCAGGGTGTCTTCACACTCACCCACGTGGAAGACTTCACACTCACTCAAACACACGATCACACTCACACTTGAAGATACACACCCACGAGTGCATTTTCACACACACACTGGGGGATTTTTCACACTTATTCCCAAACATCACACCCACACACTGGGACACTCCCCACAGCCTCACACCAGGGTGCCTTCTTTTCTGCTTTTTTTTTTTTCCCTTCCTTTTTTTTTTTTTTTTTGAGACGGGGTCTTGCTCTGTTGCCCAGGCTGGAGTGCGTGGCAAAATCATGGCTCACCGCAGCCTTGACTTCCTGGGCTCAGGCGATCCTCCCACCTCAGCTTCCCAAGTAGCTGGAACTGCAGGTGCCTGACACCACACCCAGCTAATTTTTTTTTTTTTTTGAGTCAGAACCTCACTCTGTCGCCCAGACTGGAGGGCAGCGGCCGCTCCCGGCCACCGCAGCCTCGACCTGCCGGGCTCCGGCGATCCCTCCGCCTCAGCCTTCCGAGTAGCCGGAACTACAGGCGCGCGCCACCACGCCCGGCTGATTTTTTGATTGATGGTAGAGATGAGGTCTCGCCAAGTTGCCCAGGCGGGTCTCGAACCCACGGGCTCAGGCCATCCACTCACCTCAGCCTCCCAAAGCGTGGGATGACAGGCTGAGCCACCACGCCCGGCCATAATTTTTCTTTTTTAAAGAGGCGAGGCCTCACCATGCGGCCCAGGCTGGTCTTGGCACCCGTGGGCTCAGGCCGCCCTCTCGCCTCCTCCCTGAGTGCTGGGATGACAGGCGTGAGCCGCTGCGCCCGGCCCCGGGCGTGTCTTGAGCTCCTGGGTTTCAGGGATCCTCCCACCTCAGCCTCACACCAGGGCGTTTCCACACTCGCACGCAGACATGATCGCACACAGGCTGTTTCTCCACCCACACACAGTAGGCCGGTCCCTCTGTCTCTCTCTCCGCTGACTCAGAAATGGGTACAACCCCCCATTCCCAGGCACGGCCTCGGAGCCCTCCCAGAAACACGCGTACCTGTCCAGGTGCGCAGGGACACACACCTCTGGGGACAGGTGACCGCCATCCTTTGTACTCCGCCCTAGCCCGGGCTGGGTCTGCCGCCTTTTTGTCCCCGAGACACCCACGTCCTGGCCACAGGCTCACACGCAGGGGTGCACGGGTGAACACGCTGCCGGGGCCCACGGCTGCAGAGATTCTGGGGGGCACGGCTGGGAGGGGTTGGGGACAAGAGGAGGGGAGACGGGAGGGAACTGCTCTGTCCTGACCGTGGCCACCCGGCCCGGGGCCACTCCTCTGCCATCTCGGGTGCCACTGCACTGCCTTGGCCTGTCTTGGCCCGCGGGCCCTTCCCAGCTCTGGAGGAGTCAATACCCAAGCCTCAGAGACTCCTCTCCTCCTTGGGGGCCGCACCAGCCTTAACTGCAGCAAGAAGAACCCAGGATAGACTTTTTTTAAGGTCGAGGTCTTGCTGTCCCCCAGGCTGGAGTGCAGTGGCATGCTCACAGCTCACCTCAGCCTCGACTTCCTGGGCTCAAGCGGTCCTCCCACCTCAGCCTCCCGAGTAGCTGGGACTACGGGTGCACACCACCACACACAGCTAATTTTTAAATTTTCTGGTAGAGCTGGGGTCTCACTATGTTGCCCAGGCTGGTCTTGAACTCCGAGGCTCAAGAGATCCTCCCTCCTTGGCCTCCCGAAGTGCTGGGATGACAGGCGTGAGCCACTGTGCCCAGTCTGGGCCTCCACTTCTAGCTGAAGGCTGTGGAATCCCCAGTGCTGGGCTTTGGAAGGAGGGGAAACTAAGGCTCAGAGAGGGTGATGAGGAACTCAAAGTCACACAGCGGGACAGGTCCTTTCAGTGACTCCCAGGAACAGTGCCAGTGTGCATTTCTGGCAGCTTCCTTGGCAGTGCCAGGAAATGTCGCTCATTATTTTTCCGCCCAGGCAACCCCCCGATCTCACCAAGCCTCCCAGGGGACACCCGCCCAGCCTACCCAGGCCCAGGGTCAGGAGCCTCCCTCCTGCAGAACTCCTGGCCTCAAGGGGTAGCACCGAAGAGAGGGAGAAGGGGCGGGGTTCCCTCGCCCCATCCAGTCAGCTCTTCTCATCTGGGGGAGGCCTGGACTTGGGGTCTGTTCCCATCGGGCAAACTCCTACGCTTTCCTCAAAACCCTAGCGCCTATGGCCCCACCACTGAGAAACCATCCCTGCTCCCGATCTTGGCCGCCTCCAGTAGCAGGTCCCTTCCTGCTGCCCAGCCCTGCCAGCATGGTGTCTGTGTCCTGTCTGTCCTCGCTGGACCGGGGCTTCCGGGGGGGACATCCTGGGCTGAGTTCTCTCAAGGCTCAGGGCCGATTTTGAGGATGCGGTTTACAGCCATGAACTTGCTGCACATCCTGGCCTGTGGGCAGCCTCCTCCCATGCACACCCTTCTCTCTCTTCTCCACCTCACTCCTGGGCCCTCTGGGACTCAGTTTCCCCCTCTTCACAAGGGCCCTGAGGTGCCGCCTAGCATTGTGGGAAGGTCAGGGAGGACCGGGAAGAGTGTGGCCAGGCGGCTCCGGGCCCTCATGGCCGCCCACAGGCGGAGCGGTCCAGGCCTCGATGCCAGCCCGTGCCAGTGAGGAGACCTGCTCTGCCTCTTCCTGGCTAGGTAGCATGGGGAAACCCTTTCCCCCTCCGAGCCTCAGTTTCCCCATCTGTACAATGGTCTGCACAGCACACTTCCTTTATTTGAAGGGCCATGTCCTTCCGTGAAATCCTGGAGGCCCGCCAGGGGGTGGCAGCCAGGCCTGAGCGCCACACGCGTGTGTGCCTGTTTCCCCATCACGCCTATCATCCCAGCACTTTGGGAAGCCGAGGTGAGAGGACTGCCTGAGCCCACGGGTTCGAGACCGGCCTGGGCAACTTGGTGAGACCTCATCTCTACAATAAATCAAAAATCAGCCGGGCATGGTAGTGCGCACTGCAGGCGGGCCTGTTCCTAGGGCAACCGCTCACTCAGCTCCTGTGCCCAGATGACCCCTGGGAAGCCCCCGGGGTTGCCCTGATAGGGAAACTGAGGCCCCACAGGGTAGGGGGGCGGCTTGGCCAGGGGTCCAGGCCTCCCTCCGGACTTGATGATTTCCCCAAACAAAAACCAAATTCCACAGCCCACAAAAATGTGCCCCTTCCCTCGGAGGGCCCCAGGGCCCGGCCCCATCCCACGGGGGACAGGCAGGCCGGGACAGCCGCGAGCTGGCGACGCACATCTGGGGGCAAACCAGGAACATCTGGCAAGCACAGCTGGTTCCGATGCCGTGTCTGCGGGGGCTGGGGGCCAGGCGATGGGGCGGCCGCGTGGAGGAGGGCGGACACACCCCCAGCTGCCCCTTCCAGGCCTGGCGAGGGGAGGGGCCCCGCCCCCGCCCCTCCTGGTCGCCCCACAACACAGACGCGGAGTGCTGCCTGACCGCTAGAACCATCGCTGGCTCCCGGCTTCTCCGAGCATCAAGTCCCAGCCCTGGAGCTTGTCCTGAGGGGCCCCGGATGGGTCTTCGCCAAAGTGAAGCTGAGGACGCCCGGTGCGGTGGCTCACGCCTATCATCCCAGCACTTTGGGAAGCCGAGGTGAGAGGACTGCCTGAGCCCGCGGGTTTGAGACCGGCCTGGACAACTTGGCGAGACCTCGTCTCTACAATAAATTTGCCGGGCGTGGTGGCGTGCGCCTGTAGTTCCGGCTACTCGGAAGGCTGAGGCGGGAGGATCGCCGGAGCCCAGCGGGTCGAGGCTAGGGTGGCCGGGAGCAGCCACTGCACTCCAGTCTGGGCGACAGAGTGAGACTCCGACTCAAAAAAAAAAAGAGGCAGCATTTGAGCCGAGACCTGCAGGACAGGGAAGAAGCAGCCCACGGAGATCTGGGGAGAGTGTTCCAGGTGGAGGGAAGAGCAAATCCCACGGCTCTGAGGCTGTCCGGGTGTGGTGGCCCATGCCCATAATCCCAGCATTTTGGGAGGCCGAGCCAGGAGGATCGCTTGAGGCCAGGAGTTCGAGAACACTGAGGGCCATTTAGTGAGACTCTGTCTCTAAGCAAAAAAAAAAAAAAAAATTCTTTTTTTAATTAGCCAGGCATGGCGACCCACGCCTGTCCCCGTTATTTGGGAGGCTGACACAGGAGGAGCACTTGAGCCCAGGAGTTTGAGATCAGCCTGGGCAACATAGTGAGACACCTTCCCTGCAAAAAAAAAAAAAAAAAAAGACCAAAAAAAACCCCAAAGGCTTGGAGGCCATGCTCGTTGGAGGCGATCTGTGTGGCCGGGACGGCAGGAGCCAGGGGACAATGTGGGCGGACGAGGTGGGAGGTCATGGGGGACCCTGGGTCCCCTCCCTCCAGCACCCGCCACCCTGGTGTGTCTGGGAGGCACCCGCGCGTGCACGCAGGGCCACCGGCTTCTCAGACCCCCCGTCCCTGTCCCAGCCGGCCCTCTGCGATTGGCCCGTAACGTTCCCACCTTGACCGCGCCAGGCTGGGCCGGCTGGCCTCGCGGGCACCTGGCGCTGGCAGGAAGGATGAGGATCATCCTAATGAGGCTTGGCACAGCTCTAAGCAGCTGGCACGAGGCCCGGCGGGAGGCCCGAGAGACGTGGGTCCCGCAGGAGCAGTCCAGAGCACGCCACGGGACGCCGGCGTCCAACGGAAGGGAAACTGAGGCGTGGAGCCCAGGTGAGCCCCAACCCGGGGAACCGCCCCTCCGCTTCCTGGAGACCCGGGCACCGGCATCTCCTCCATCTCTCCAGACTCACCTTTGCCTCGGGCCCTGACACACTGAGCAGTTTATTTTTTTTTTTTTGAGTCGGAGTCTCACTCCGTCGCCCAGACTGGAGGGCAGTGGCCGCTCCCGGCCACCGCAGCCTCGACCCGCTGGGCTCCGGCGATCCTTCCGCCTCCGCCTTCCGAGTAGCCGGAATTACAGACACGTGCTACCACGCCCGGCTGATTTTTTTTTTATTTATTGTAGAGATGAGATCTCGCCAAGTTGCCCAGGCGGGTCTCGAACCCGCGGGCTCAGGCAATCCACTCACCTCGGCCTCCCAAAGCGCTGGGATTACAGACTGAGCCACCGAGCCCGGCTCACCGGCACCTCTCTCTGGGCCTCAGTTTCCCCACCTGGGAAGTGGGAGCCACAGGCGGCAAGCAGGGCCCGCTGTCTTATTTCTTCCAGGGCGTGCCCGGAGCCTGATTTCGTTTAGTCTCCGAGAGTCCTTTTCTGAACGTCCCACCCGGGGTCCCGGGGCCACGTGGACCCCCGGGGCCACGTGGACCCCCGTTCCAACTTCTTCCACGGCCGTTACCGCCCCCTGCAAGGTCAAGGCTGGCTTGGGAGCCTCCTGCCTGTCCCCTCACCCTCCCGACCCCTCGAAGTGCAGCAGACAGCAGGCCCGGGATGTCCTTGGCTTCATCCTAGCCCAGAGCCTGGCACGACTTCGGGCCCAGGAAACACCAGCAGCAGGACAGGAAAGCCCTTCCGCCTGACCCAGCCTCAGCGTTCTCAGCCGCAAAATGGAGAGAAGCAGGCCTCCTGCGGGGTCCACCTGGCTCCCTGCAGATGCTCCCTCCGCAGAAAGGAAAGACCCCGCCCCTCAATCTCGCCTCCTTGAGGCCGGGAAGCCCCTCACCTCGGAGGACCAGGCACGATGTCTCTGCAGAGGAGACCCTCAGCCCCTCGGCCGTGACAGCTCGGCCCAGCGTCTGGCTCCTGGCTCCCCTGTGTGTCCAGCCCCTACCTCCAGGGATCTGTCCTTGAATGCCCCCGTCCAGTTCTTCCTCTGCCAACCTCACTTCCAGAACAGTCAAGCCTCACCCTCACCAGGGCACCTTGAATAGTCCAGAACGACCCATGCTATTTCCTGCCTCCAGACCTCGTGCGCAGTTCCTGCCACCTGGAATGCCCTTTCTTGTCCCACTCAGTACTAGAAAACTCCTACTCATCCTTTACAGCCCCACCTCCAAGGCCCCTCCTCCAGGAAGCCTTCCCTGACCCTCCTACACTGAGACAGACTCTCTGCCCACACTGGCCTGTGCCCCTGGGTAAGTCTGGGTCCCTTGAAGGGCAGGGCCCAGGAGCCCTGACACCACTCAGCCACACTGTTGAAACAATCTCTTGACTGTGTGCTCTTGTGCCCGGCTGCGGAGTCTCTGGTCCCTCCGGCCAGCCTCTTGGAAGCGATATCCTCGGTTGCTCCCTAAAAACAGAGGCCTGGGGCCCAGGAGCCAGCGCTGATGGTGGGACTTGAGACACCACGCCCGGGGCGGAGGGGGGTGTCTGGTTGTCTTTCCTGCACCCCTCGAACAAGCTCTGTGCAGCTCACAGGCGGTGGCCTCAGTTTGGAACCTCAGGAGTCTCAGGACGCAGGGCGCGGGGCGGGGTGTCGGAAGAGCCCCGGGGCCAGGAGCCGAGGGTGCAGGGACCCCGGCAGGGCCCGCACCCCGCCCTGCACCGACATCCGCCCGGCTGGTCACGCCCACCGGGGCTTCCTCAGCCCGGGGCGCTCAGAGACAGACAAAGAGAGCCATGGAGCACACACAGGGTCGCGGGCCAGGGAGCGGGCAGGGGAGACGCCGGGGCGCCCGGGGTGCTGCCTCCTGCAGCCCCGGCCCCAGGCCCCCGGCCGCGCCCCCAGACCTGGGCCGGTCCCCAGCCTGGCAGGTGACCCCGGGCCCCCCGAGCCTGGCGGGGACCTCCCGGGGAGGGGCGGGGGCAGCCCCCACCCCGGAGGGGTCACGGCTGTCCCTCTCCCTCCGCGCGCGCCCCCCGGCCGAGGGACTCCGGGCCGCCGCCGCCTCCCGGGCAGGCGCTGGGACGTCCGGGGACGCCTTGCACGGAAGGCAGGGGAGGCGCGCCCGGCGCTCCCCGCTTCGCATCCCGGCTCTGCCCGGGGCGACCCCCGCCTCGGAGGGTCTCACGCCCTCTGGCGGCCGGCGGGCGGCGCGGGCGCGGCGAGGCGGGCCCTCGCCGGAGGACACCGCGTCCCCGGCGGCGGCGCAGGGAACGCGGCCGGGACGCGCGGC
Source organism: Cephalopachus bancanus (assembly GCA_027257055.1). Taxonomy (NCBI): domain Eukaryota; kingdom Metazoa; phylum Chordata; class Mammalia; order Primates; family Tarsiidae; genus Cephalopachus; species Cephalopachus bancanus. The sequence goes on from JAPVLO010000700.1 coordinate 469,567, forward strand.
TGACAGATGTTTACTCTGCGCGCAGCCGGGCCGCGACGGCAGCCCCCGCCCGGGCTGCGGGGCCCGGAAGCCCCCACGGCCCCGCGCAGACCGCGCGGCGAGGGGCGTCCGGGGCGCGCCCTCCGGGAGGCGCGGCGCGGACCCCGGCCGCCCCGGCCCCGGCGCACACGCCACGCGGGTCCGGGCGGCGGGCGCGCCCGCCCCGTCGGGCAGGGCGGCAGCGCGCTCGGGCGGCCCTCCCGCCCGCCCCCGCCCCGCGCGGACCTGCCGCCCCGCCCGCGCCGCGCGCCCCGGGCCGCGAGCCGCGGGCGCCCGGGCCCCCGCCCCGCCGGCGCCGCTTACCTGCTCGGGCCCCGCTCGCCGTCAGCGGCGGCCGCGCCGGCCGCCCGCGCCGGCCCCGGCCCCGCGCCCTGCCGCCGCGCCCGCCCTCCGGGCCGCCTGCGCCCGCGGCGCCCGGGGGGGCCCGGGCCGGAGGGGGCGGCCGCGGGGGGCGCGCGGCGCGGGCCGGCCCATGGCGCCCCCCCCGGGGCGCCTAGCCGCGGGCCGCGGCCACGCCGGCCGGGGCGGGGCGCGCGAGGGGCCGCCCTGGACGGCGGCGGCGCGGGGCGCGGGGCGCGGCGGGGCTCGGGCGGCGCGCGAGGGGCCCGGGCGCTCGGAGCGGCTCCCCGCGCGCTCTCCCGCCGCCTCCGCCGCTCGCGCCGCGGACGGCTCGGCCGGCGGGGCGGGGCGGGGCGGGGCGGGGCGGGGCGGGGCGGGGCCGGCGGCGGCTCGGGTTTCCCGGTCCGGAGCCGACCGCCCCGCCCCCGCCGAGGGCGCGAGGCGCGCAGGTGCGGGGCCGGGGACCCCGACGGCGCTCCTCGGGGAGAGCGGGGCGCCCGACGCCCCCTCCCCGGGGCCCCCGGGAGCCGAGACCCGCCACGCCCGACGCGGCGCCTGCGGCCCCCGCGCCCCGTCTGTTGGGGACCCGGCCTCGCCGAGGACCCCAGTCCTGCTCCGGCCCCCCGGCCAGAAAGCGGCCCAAGCGGAGCCCCCAGAGAGGCGCCCCCGAAGGCCCAGCCCCCCGCTCCGAGACCCCCGACGGCGCCTCTTCCGCGAGTCCAGGACCCAAGACGAACTGAGCCACAGCACCCACCTCGACGGCCGCGGCCGCCGCCCGCGACTCCCTGCCCCACCGGGGGTCGCCCCTAGTCCTGCTCCAGGCCTTCCTTCCAAAAAGCCGAAGCAGCCCCCTGCCAGAAAGCCCCTCCGGGAAACGGAGACGCCAAGGCTTCCCCTGAGACGCCCGCTGTCCTCAGCGCCCCCCTCGAGAAGCAGCCCCCCGAATCTGGCCTCCGCTCGGCAGGGGGCCCCCCGCTCACGCCCGGCTCCCGCCGGCGCCCCCTCCTGGGCACCGAGACCCGCCGCGCCCTGCGAGGCTCCCGGGCCCACCCGGCCTCCCCACGGCGGCTCCGCGTTCCCAGAGCGCCCCCTGGCGGCGCCGGGCTGGCCCGGGGGGCGGGCTTGGCGGAGTGGGCGGGGCCGGGTCCGCAGCGGCCCCGCCCCCAGGGAAACGCCCGCCCCGCAGCCCCGCCCCCGGCCCGCGGCGTAGGCTCCTCCCCGCGCCGCCTGGTTTCTTGGGCCCGGCGCTCTGGTTTCTCGCTCCCGCCGCCTGCGTTCTTGGGGCCCGGCGCTCTGGTTTCTCGCTCCCGCCGCCTGCGTTCTTGGGGCCCGGCGCTCTGGTTTCTCGCTCCCGCCGCCTGCGTTCTTGGGGCCCGGCGCTCTGGTTTCTCGCTCCCGCCGCCTGCGTTCTTGGGGCCCGGCGCTCTGGTTTCTCGCTCCCGCCGCCTGCGTTCTTGGGGCCCGGCGCTCTGGTTTCTCGCTCCCGCCGCCTGGTTTCTTGGAGCCCACGCTCTGATTTCTCCTGCCACCTAGTTTTGTAGGGCCCACGCTCTGGCTTCTCACTCCCGCCGCCTGGTTTCTTGGTTCCCCGCGCTCTGGTTTCTCGCTCCCGCCGCCTGGTTTCTTGAGGCCCGGCGCTCTGGTTTCTCCTGCCAACTAGTTTCCTGGGGCCCACGCTCTGGCTTCTCGCTCCCGCCGCCTGCGTTCTTGGAGCCTCCTCCAGACTCCTGGCCCCCGGCTGCCTGCATTTCCCTGACCCCAGGGGCGTTCGGGTGGGGATTAGGCCTTCCCAGGACGCCCCAACACGCAACGGCCCCGTGCAGTTTGCCGTGTATGCGGCTTGGGAGAACCCTCGGGCAGCCTCCCCTGGAGCTTGGGGGGTACCGGAATGTGCCAACGAGCCTGTGACAAGAATGGAGCTTGTGGCCCGGTCCAGGATGGAAAAGGACAGAGATCTGTGTTCTGTGGGGCCTTGCACCTACGTCCCCTCCCTTGCCTCAGTTTCCCCACTTGCAGCACGGGGTAGGAGTAGATCCTCACAGGGCTGCAGTAAGCATCGAATATGAGTGACCCTGCAAGGTGCCTGGCAAGCCATGCCCGTGCCAGGGGCCGCCATTCTTAGTGTTGCCAAATGCTCACTCCCGGGTACCCGCTCCAGCAGCCCGCACACCCTGGTGGAAGCAAAGGGCGCTGGCGCCCGCTCACGCACAGACCCCAGGCAGGTCACGCCCACTACCATCCCCCCATGCTCACCCAAACCCAGACATCCCGATGACCTGCACAGGGTCACAGCCACCCACGTCCTCACGCGTGGCCACGGCTGATACACTATCCACCCCTCGACTCACACTATCCACCCCTCCACTCGCTTCTCTTCTGATCTTCCTGTGTTCTACTTTTATTATTTTGAGTCAGGGTCTCGCTCTGTCCCCCAGACCGGAGTGCAGGGGCACGATCACGGCTCACCGCAGCCTCGACCTCCTGGACTCAAACAATCCTCCTGCCTCGACCTCCCAAACTGCTGGGATTCCAGGCTGGAGCCACCGCGCCCGGTCTTCTTCCATTAGGATTGCAATTTTATTTTATTTTATTGGGGTTTTTTTTGAGTTGGAGTCTCACTCTGTCGCCCAGACTGGAGTGCAGCGGCCGCTCCCGGCCTCCGCAGCCTCGACCTGCTGGGCTCCGGCGATCCTTCCGCCTCAGCCTTCCGAGTAGCCGGGATTACAGGCATGCGCTACCACGCCCAGCTGATTTTTTGATTTATTATGGAGATGAGGGCTCGCCAAGTTGCCCAGGCAGGTCTCGACCCCGTGGGCTCAGGCCATCCACTCACCTCGGCCTCCCAAAGCGCTGGGATGACAGGCTGAGCCACCGAGCCCGGCCAGGATTGCAATTTTAGAAACGAGGCCTGGCTCACCGCAGCCTCGACCTCCTGAGAGAAAGCCACCCGCCCTCCTCGGCTTCCGGAGTCGCTGGGACAACAGGCCCACACTACCACCCTCGGCTAATTTTTTTTGCAGAGACGGGGGTCTTGCTATGTTGCCCAGGCTGGTCTCCAACTCCTGGCCTCCAGCCGGCCTCGGACGGGGCCTCCCACGGGGCTGGGGTGACAGGCCCCTCCCTCACCCCGGTCTCCCCGCCCCAGTCACCCCGTGCCGCCGGTGTCTCCCCCACGGCCGCACCCGGGGGTCCCGGGGACCCTGGCGCACGTGCGCGCGCGCGTGGGCGCGCACACGCGGGGCCCTTCCGGGGGAGACATCCCCCCCTGCACCCTCGCCGTCCGGCCGGGAGCCCACCCCCCGCCCGCCACCCTCCAGCTGTCACCAGCCGCCCCTCGGCCGCCTCCCGCTCACCCCGCGCCGCCTGCGCGCCCCTCCCCGCCGCGGCCGGGGGCCGTGGGGGGCGGGGGCGCCGACACATGGGGCGCGGGACGCACACATGTGCCCACCATGTGGACGCTCATAAAACGGTTGCCCGGGCAACGGCGACTTGAAAGGCTCGGGCTGCCTGGGGGGGTGGGGCGGGGGGCGGGGGGCGGAGACCCGCGGGGACACCCCCGAGGGCAGAGGTCCCTTGACCCTCGAGGACGCGGAGACGCCGCCCTGCTGGGGCCAGCCCCCCCAGGCTCTGCAGCCCGTGTGGCCCCCCACCCCCGACAGGAGGTGACAGACACACACCCCGTCGCCCTCACCCACTCGAGGTGACCGGCACGGGGCCGCTCCCGACCCCCTCCCCCGGGTCCCTGGACTCCCAGCCAGGCCGTGGACCCTCCTCCTGGCCCCCCCGACCCGGGGACCAGGACCCCCCCGACGACCACCCACCCCACCGCCCTCCAAGAAGCCGTCTGTTCTCGGCCACCTGGGAGGCCAGTGGAGTTGGACCCTGGGCGCAGGAAACACGGGAGCTACAAGGCTTTGTTTTTAAAGCTTTTTTGTCCCAGGCTTGGGCACAGGCGGGGCTCTCGCTTCAAGTCCAGCCCCTGGATAGGATCTGCAGTCTTCGCAGAGCACAGATGTAGGGAAACTGAGGCTCAGGGGACGGCCGGCGGACAACGACGAGGCCAACAGCTGAAGCCCGGGCCCTGCGGCCTGCCTGGTGTTCGCCTGGAAATTCGTTCCGCTGGGTCTCTGCCTTCTCAGGTGACTCCAGGCACACCACCCCCAGCCTGCTGTGGGCCCACTTGCTGGTTGCCAAACCAAGGATCAGAGAGGTCAAGCCTCTGGAGGAAGGTCACACAGCAGGGAAGAGGCTGGAACCTGGGATGACTCCAGACCGCTCCGCCCTTGTCCCCTGAAGCCGCCCCCGGAGGCCGCTGCTCCCAAAGGGAGTGCTCTGTTCGTGAGTGGAGACAGGCAGAGGTTCTGGGAGGCCAGCGGCTGCTGGCCAAGACTCCAACTTGGCTGGCGCAGAAATTTCCATCTTAGCGCCAGGAATTGGGCCAGGCTCAGTGGGCCCGGGGCGCACTCAGGACCCCCAGGGATCAGCCTTCGGGGCGGGGAGCGCCCCTGGCCAGCACGTTGGCTGTCCTGACACACGGAGCACCGCTCCCTCCCGCCATGTGCCAGTGCCTGAGCTTCCTGAGCCTCAGTTTCCCCATCTGTGAAATGGTGCCCACGTGTGTTCCGTGTCCAGCATCGGGCACGTGATATCTGATCGGAGACTTGGGGGTGGGGGACACCATTCTCCCATGTTCCCATGAAGGGACTTGCCCGGGTCCCTGGGACCAGGCAGGGCTCCCCAAAACTAGGCTCTGGGGCTACGGTTGCTCTCGCCCCAAGCTGGACGAGGCTTGGGCAAGGGACACGGACAAGGCCCCGGGAGCCGGGAGGAGCTGAGGCAGCCCACGGGGCCTGGGGCGGCAGGAAGGGGCCGGCCCGCTCCAGGCGAGGATGGCAAAAACAGGGATGGCTGCCGTCCCCAAGGGCCATTGACAGCCCCAGGTCACAGGTCAAGGGCCCCATCCTGGGGGTCTTGGGTCAGCAAGGTGGGAAAACGATCAAGCCAGCCAGGAAGGGGGGGGACAGGGGGACAGGGGAGTGAGGTTGTACGCGCCAGGAGCCAGGCCAGGGTTGCACAGGCGCCTGCGGGGAGGGACGGCTCTCTCCAGGGCACACACAGGCGTCACACCCGCAGTCACACACAGGCCACGGCCACCCGTGCCTACACTCGGCCCCTCCTCCACGACCCGAGCACAATAGACGCGGACACACACGGACGTGCGACGGTGTGGTGACACGCAGATGTCGCCCACGCACGTGCACACGCTCAGGGGCACGCGCTGGGGCCGCTTCCCCGGCCTCACCACCTCCCACCCACCGTCTGCGTCCTTGGCCCGGCTGCCCTAATCCCGGCTCGTGTCCTGAAACCGCGAGATAAGGTCCAGCTGCCACAGCAGATAAGGGCGTAGCTGCCACAAATCCGGGGCGGGCGTCCGCGGCAGGGACGGGCACTGAGCCCGGGCGGCACCTGCCTCGCTGTGGCCACCCCCCTCCGGCCTGGCCAGAGGGCTGGGGAGAGGGCAGGAGGGGGAGACGTGGGGGGGAAGAGACGGGAGGGGCCGTGGTGGGGGGAGAGAGAGAGATGAACCCTCCGAGAGGTTCGAGAGGGACCCAGAGACATTGAAGGGAGATGAACCCAAAACATGTCAAGGTAGAAACAGAGGAGGAATGAAAGAGACAGGCCGGGTGCGGTGACTCACGCCTCTGATTCCAGCACTTTGGGAGGCCGAGATGAGGGGATCTCTTGAGCCCAGGAGTTTGAGACCAGCCTGAGCAACATAGTGAGATCCTGTCTTTACAATTAAAAAAAAAAATTAAGTTAATTAACAACAAAAAAAGAGGTGACCGGGCTCGGTGGCTCAGCCTGTCATCCCAGCACTTTGGGAGGCTGAGGTGAGTGGACTGTCCGAGTCTGCGGGTTCAAGACCCACCTGGGGAACTTGGCGAGACCTCATCTCTACAGTAAATAAAAAATGAGCCGGGCGTGGTAGCGCACGCCTGTAATTCCGGCTGCTAGGAAGGTTGAGATGGAAGGATCACCAGAGCCCAGCAGGTCGAGGGTGCGGTGGCCGTGAGCATGCCACTGCACTCCAGCCTGGGCAACAGAGTGAGACTCCAACTCAAAAAAAAAAAAAGAGAGAGAGAGGCAGAGAGAAACAGCCAGCAGTTCTGGCCCCTCAGACTTGCCACCTCCTCAGGGGTCCCAGGGTCACCTACCTCTGTCCTGCTTCCTCTAGGCCAGGCATCTGGGAAACGACTCAGACCTGATTCAGATCAGGAGATGTCTTCCTCAATGTCCCCACACTCCAGAGTGACGCCAGTGGCCAGTTCGGAGCTCTTGAGAAGCACTCAGACCCCTGCCACGGCCTCAGCTGATGGTGGGACCCCCTGGGTCAAGTTCTCTTCCCTCTGGGCCTTATGGTTTCCCCAGCTATAATAACATGCATTCGTGGCCTCTAATGGTGTGTCATCCCAGCACTTTGGGAGGCCGTGGCGGGAGGATCGTTTAAGCCCAGGATTCAGGACCAGCCTGGACAACATAGTGAGACCCTACCTCTACAAAATAAATAAGTGGATAGCTAGATAGCTGTGGACAGCTGGGCCGCTGAGGGCAGGATGGGAAACTGGAGCCTGAGGAGAGGTGGCAGGGAGAAATGGGAAGAGGGGAGGAGCTTGAGAGAAACTCTGGAGGGACAGGACATGGTGACTCCTGGGCTCAAGTGATCCTGCTGCCTCGGCCTTCCAAGTAGCTGGGACTAAAGGTGCACACCATCTTGTATGACTAATTTTTGTTTAAACTTTTGTGGAGACAGGCGCTTGCTATGTTGCTCAGGCTGGTCTCGAACTCCCAGGCTCAAGCGATCCTTCCTCCTGGGCCTCCCAAAATGCTGGGATTACAGGTGTGAGCCACCGCGCCTGTCTCAGGGAAGATTTTGGGACCACATCAGGTGACAGCTCTCATAGGGCAGCATAGAGCTCCCCTGGTCTGGGAGTCTGGGGTCGTCTGGGGCTACTGAAGCAGGACAAGTGGGGGTCAGGGACCCTCTCAGCCCATGGGCCCAGGTTGACTTGGGACAAATGCTTGTTCCCACCACACAAGATCAGAGAAGGAAGAAATGAGTGAATCCATGACAAAGCCTTCAAATGGGGCCTGGTAGACAGTTGGTGTTCAATAATTAACTACTGATAAACAATGAATAGTAGCTGGGCTCAGTGGCTCAGCCTGTAATCCCGCGCCTTTGGGAAGCTGAGGCGAGTGGATTGCCTAAGCCCACGGGTTTGTGACCCGCCTGGGCGACTTGGCAAGACCTCATCTCTACAATTAAAAAAAAAAAAAATAAGCAGGGCATGGTAGCGCATGCCTGTAGTTCCAACTACTCGGAAGGCTGAGGCGGAAGGATTGCATGAGCCCAGCAGGTCGAGGCTGCGGTGGCCGGGAGCGGCCACTGCACTTCAGTCTGGGCGATGGAGTGAGACTCCAACTCAAAAAAAAAAAAAAAAAAAAGAAAAGCAAAAAATAATGACTAGTATACCATTATAATAATAGAACAACAAATGATTAATATGCTAGTAAACAGTTCATATTATATTATCCATACCATGGTTATCATAGCCCCCTTCCTACAGGAAGCCTTCCTGGATTGCTTTATGTCAAAGGAGCGGGGTTGTCACAGAGCAGAGCCAGGCAGCCCTGGGAGATCTCTCCTTGGAGGCTGAAGCCCAGAAAGAGAAGGTCACATTCCTGAGATTGCTCTCCGTGGGCCTCAGTTTCCCCCACTTGTCCACAATGGTCTCCTCAAAGTGGTCTGAGGCATCTGTGAGATGATGGGAGAGACAATTAGGAGAACCTCAGAGGGCAATGGACGTGAGGGCGGAGTGGGCACCCGTCCTGGAGGGGGCAGGTGGGGCTGGACACAAAGTCTCGCTCATGGGGTCTCGGGTTATATTTCCAGATTACAGCGTTTTATTCCCAGGTAGCCCCACAGAGGACAGCCAAGGCCAGAGATGGAGACAACTACCCGCCCTCCCCTCCTCTCTCTTCCCAGTCCTGGAAAAGCCGGCTGCAAGCCTGTGGTGGCCTAGGGCCAATCTCTTCCCTCTTTGCGCCTCAGTTTCCCCATCTGCAACGCAAGGAGCACAGTGTCTGCCCTCCTTCCACTCCAGGAAAAGCTGTGTCAGGTTCAGAGTGAGATCAGGCACAGTGGCTCAGCCTGTCGTCCCAGCACTTTGGGAGGCTCAGGCGAAAGGATTGCCTGAGCCGGGGGGTTTGAGACCAGCCTGGGCAACTTGGTGAGACCTTGTCTCTACAATAAAAAATAATAATAACAATAAGCCAGGGTGGTAGTGCTTGCCTGTAGTTCCAGCTACTTGGAAGGCTGAGGCGGAAGGATCGCCAGAGCCCAGCAAGTCAAGGCTGTGGTGGCCGGGAGCGTGTCACTGCCCTCCAGCCTGGGGGACAGAGTGAGACTCCAACTCAAAAAAAAAAAAAAAAATTCAGAGTGAAATGCAAGGGTAGCCAAGGAATTGGGCAAATCCACCGTGCTCAGTGTTCCTGAACTTAATTCAGAGAAAATGATCATAATAATAATAATAGTAAAAGCTGGGCACAGTGGCTCACACCTGTAATCCCAGCACTTTGGGAGGCAGAGACGAGAGGATTGCCTGAGCTCAGGGGTTCGAGACCAGCCTGGGCAACATGGCGAGAACTGGTCTCTACAGTAAATCATAAAATTAGCTGGGCGTGGTGGTGTGCGCCTGTGGTTCCAGTTACTCGGAAGGCTGAGGCGGAAGGATCGCCGGAGCCCAGCAGGTCGAGGCTGCGGTGGCCGGGAGCGGCCACTGCCCTCCAGCCTGGGCGACAGAGTGAGACTCCAACTTAAAAAAAAAAAGAAAGAAAAAAGAATAATAACTGAAAGAACAAAGATGGAGTCAATATACCCAATGAGCAGCCATTTAAACACTGCCTAGATCTGCCAAGGACAGAACCGGCTTCTCAGAGGAAGCTATTGATAATTCCAACCCCCTCCCAGCTTGTTTTGTAAAAAAGTTAATTCAATCAGCCCCCATGACCCTCATGGCACAGACCCCGCCACCACGACAGCGGTCATGCGACTAACCCACCCATCTACCTTGGTCTCTCACCTGACATCACCTGTGCTTACCTGCCCTTCGCGATGACATGAGGCAGACTGCCACATCATCTTTTTTTTTTTTTTTTTTTTTTGAGTTGGAGTCTCCCTCTGTCGCCCAGACTGGAGTGCAGTGGCCGCTCCCGGCCACCGCAGCCTCGACCCGCTGGGCTCCGGCGATCCTTCCGCCTCAGCCTTCCGAGTAGCTGGAACTAAAGGCGCGTGCTACCACGCCCGGCTAATTTTTTTTAATTTTTACTGAAGAGATGAGGTCTCGCCAAATTGCCCAGGCGGGTCTCGAACCCGCGGGCTCAGGCAATCCACTCACCTCAGCCTCCCAAGGTGCGGGATTACAGGCTGAGCCACCGAGCCCGGCTTCACCACATCATCTTAATGACCTGCCCCTCATCAAAGGGAAGGTTTAAAAGCATTGGACTTCGAGCAGTCATTTGCCATTGCTTTTGTTTTTGCTTTTGTTTTTTGAGTCGGAGTCTCACTCCGTCACCCAGGCTGGAGTGCAGTGGCCGCTCCCGGCCACCGCAGCCTCGACCTGCTGGGCTCCGGCGATCCTTCCGCCTCAGCCTTCCGAGTAACCGGAATTACAGGCGCGCGCTACCACGCCTGGCCGATTTTTTGATTTATTGTAAAGATGAGGTCTCGCTGCCCGGGCGGGTCTCGCACCCGCGGGCTCAGGCCATCCACTCACCTCAGCCTCCCGAAGGCGCGGGATTACAGGCTAAGCCACCGAGCCCGGCCCCACTGGGATTTTTAACCTAATAATAATAATCACATAATGTTTAAAATGTATCATTACTCATTGACTCCTAAACTTCTAAAGGAGATACATTTAATATGAATTGCTTGAGGTCAGGGGTTTGAGACCGGCCTGGGCAACAAAGTAAGACCCTGGCTCTGCAAGAAATAAAAAAGCCCGGTTGCGGTGGCTCAAGTCTGTGATCCCAGCACTTTCGGAGGCCGAGGTGAGAGGATTACCTAAACTCAGGGGTTCAAGACCCACCTGAGAAACTTGGTGAGACCTCGTCTCTACCATAAATCAAAAAATAAGCCGGATGTGGTAGCACACGCCTGTAGTTTGAGCCACTTGAAAGGCTGAAGCCAAAGGATCGCCTGAGCCCAGCAGGTCGAGGCTGTGGTGTCTGTAAGTGTGCCACTGCACTCCAGCCTGAGCAATGGAGTGAGACTCCAACTAAAAATAAAGGAATAAATAACAAAATCAGTGGAGTGTGGTGGCGCGTGCCTATCGTCCCAGCTATTCGGGAGGCTGAGGCGGGAGGATCACTTGAGCCCAGGAGTCCAAGACCGCAGTGAACTATGATCGCACCACTGCACTCCAGCCTGGGTGACACAGCCAGAACCTGTCTTTTAAAAAAAAATAATGACGCCGGGTTCGGTGGCTCAGCCTGTAATTCCGCGCCTTTGGGAGGCTGAGGTGAGTGGATTGCCTGAGCCCGTGGGTTCGAGACCCGCCTGGGCAACTTGGCGAGACCTCATCTCTACAATAAATCAAAAATCAGCCGGGCGTGGCAGCGCATGCCTGTCATTCCGGCTACTCGGAAGGCTGAGGCGGAAGGATCGCCGGAGCCCAGCAGGTCGAGGCTGCGGTGGCCGGGAGCGGCCACCAAAAAAAAAAAAATAATAATAATAATAATGACAACGATGGTAATCAAAAAGTAAATAAAAATGGAAAGAGGTACTTCTATCAGTTCCACTTTATGGATGGGGTGACTGAGGCATAGCGAGAAGACATGAGACGCCCAGGGTTCCCAGCAGGTAAGTGGAGGGGACCGGGATTTGAACTTGGCTGAGTCCAGAGTCCTGAGCTCCCTGTGAGTGAGCATCAAGCCTCCTCCAGAACAGGAAGGTTTTTTTCTTCGTTTGTTTTTTTTTTGAATTGGAGTCTCACTCTGTCACCCAGACTGGAGTGCAGTGGCCGCTCCCGGCCACCGCTGCCTGGACCTGCTGGGCTCCGGGGATCCTTCCGCCTCAGCCTTCCAAATAGCTGCAACTACAGGCGGCGCTACCACGCCCGGCTCATTTTTTAAAAATTTTATTGTAGAGATGAGGTCTTGCCAAGTTGCCCAGGCGGGTCTCGAACCCGCGGGCTCAGGCAATCCACTCACCTCGGCCTCCCGAGGCGCGGGGTTACAGGCTGAGCCACCGAGCCCGGCTCAGAACAGGAAGTTTTATGATCAGCCACACTGGAGACTGTGTCAGGCGGAGAGTGGGTCCTGCCTTCCTCTGCCCACAAGCTCGCAAGGTCCTGCATGGCCGGCCCCGTCACCTCCCGGGCCTCCCCTCCGCCTCCCTCTCTCCCTCTTCCCCTCTGCCCCAGCCACGACGACCTCCGCAAGCTCCTCTAAGAGGCCGGGACGCTTCCCCGTCTTCGGGCCTCGGTTTCCCCGTCTGTGATGCCCGGAGCAGGGCGCCCGCCCCGTGCACCCGGAAGGCTTTTTTCCCTCTGACGTCGACCTGTGACTCGCCCTCACTTCTTCCAAATCGTCTCACACACGACCTTCCCCGCGAAGCCTTCCGGGGCCCTCTGTCGAGGGTGGCATGCCCAGTTCCCTCGCCTGCTTCGTGACCGTGCAACTTGCGACTTAATTACTCGCGTGCAGTGGACCCTAGAAGAACATGGGTTTGCACCGCGCGGGTCCGATTAGGAGCGGATGTCAGAAATAGAGTCGGCTCGCTGTATCCGCAGGGCGAGGGACCGCGAGGCCTCGGTATGGGGGGATCCCGGGACAGACCCCTCGGATTGTGATTTTTGTCGGTGTTCCCCACTCCCGTGTTAACTCCTAAAGGCGAGGTTTTGCCTGCTTGGGGTTCACCGCCCTATCTCCAGCGTGCGGGACAACATCTGGCACACAGGCGACGAACAAATTGTCTATTGAATAAATGCACCGCGGAAAAGGAGCGGAATTTATAGGTCTCAAATCCCTGCAGCGAAATCCCAAAATTCCGGTGGCCGCGTTGCAGCGCACGTGTGGTCGCTTGGAGCTCTGACTTATATAGGCTCTGAGGGCCCGCCCACGCTCAGGCCCCGCCCCTCGACCGTGACGTCACGCGCGCACAATGGCGTCATTGGAGCGACCCGAGCATGCGCACTTTCCCGTCAAGCCAGAAAAGACACGCACGACCCGGAAGGCCTTCCCGCCACACTCCAGAGCGGGCGTGAGGGGTGCTGATGGCGGAGGGAGAGGCGGAGGCTCCAAAAGAGAGTGGTGGTGGCGTCGACTCAGGAGCTGGCGCGTCAGAACGAGGAGTGGCGCCTATTAAACCTCAGTGAGTCGCCGGGGCAAGAGAGAACCTGTGGGGCCTTCCCGGCCTCCGTAGCGCGGCCCGAGCGGTGCTTGCCGGGAAATTAGGCAGCGGCCTAGGGAGCGGAGCTCTCTGGCTCTACTGTCCGGGCCGTTCCTCCGCCTGCAGGGTGGTCAGCGGAGGTACTTGAGAGCGTGCATGCTGAGGGCTGTCACATGCGCGAAAGATACCACGTGCAAACTGGGGCAGGTGGGGTTTGAGGCGAGGCCCGCAGTGCATGCTGGGGACTGTAGTCCCTGCGCATGGACGTATGGCGCGTGTGCACCTCCAGCGGCAGTTACAGGTTGGACTTTGTCTTAAGCTAGCGCCGCGGGGCATGCTGGGGCTTGCGGTGTTCGTGAGGCCGCAAGGCGTGCTGGGAAATGTGGCTGCTCGGACTCCGCTGCAAGGCATGCTGGGATTTTTAGTTTTCCCTAATCTAACGAATGCAGAAATGCTCCTACCTGCGAACCTAAATTTTTGGTGCAACATTTCAGGTAGTGGGGACCCAGGGACAAAACAGGTCCTCCCTGAGGCCTTGAGGTGCTCCCGGACTGGGAATTGGATAATTTCATGTAGTGAGCTCCTCATCAGCAGAAGCATTTAAGCAGGAGCAAGTGTTCTGAGTCCCCTTTCCCATGTTCCTTGGGTCTGAGCTCAGAGGGACGACTCCCTGGATATGCCCTCCTTTCCTGTCGCTTTCTGTTGGCAGATACCTCACCACCAAGGAGCAGTTTCACAAATTCCTGGAAGCCAACGGGCAGGAGAAGAAGCCTTGCCAGAAAACCGAGGCTGGAGACTCTGGTGGCAGTGACCTGGCTGAGCCTGAGGCCAAGCGGATCCGACTGGAGGATGGACAGACGGAGGACGGGCAGGAAGAGGACAGGCAGACGGAGGAGGACGGGCAGATGCGGGAGGCAGTTGAGCGCAGGGAGCAGCTGCAGGCTCAGAAGAGGGCCCGAGGCCAGAACAAGGGCCGGCCCCACGTGAAGCCCACGCACTACGACAAGAACAGGTTGTGCCCCTCGCTGATCCAGGTGAGGGTGGCCGCATGAGCGTTCCTGCCCGATAGGCAGGGGCAGGTTGTGTTTTCTGGCATTGGGTAATTGTTAGAAGGTCCCAGGGGCTTCTCTTTGCTGCCCTTCGATCTTCAACTTCCTTATGGTATCATGATATAAGTATTGCTGTTCTTTTTTTCCTTTTTTTTAGTAAAGATGGGGTCTTGCAATCTTCTGGGCTCAAGGAATCCTCCCACCTCAACTTTGCAAAGTGTTGGGATCACAGGTGAAAGCCACTGCACACAGCTAAATTTTTTTTTTTTTTGAGTTGGAGTCTCATTCTGTCGCCCAAGCTGGAGTGCAGTGGCATGCTCACGGCCACCTCAGCGTCAACCTGCTGGGCTCAGGCATTCCTTCTGCCTCAACCTCTAATTAGCTGAAACTACAGGCGTGCGCTACGCGCCTGGCGAATTTATTTATTTATTGTAGACATGAGGTCTCACCAAGTTGCCTGGGCTGGTCTTGAACTGGTGGGCTTAGGCAATCCACTCACCTGCAAGCCTCTGCTGGGATTACGGGCTGATCCACAGAACCTGGCCCACAGCTCATTTTTTTTTTAAGGTAGTTTTATTAAAGAAAAGATACATTGAAGGACACAACAGGCAGGACAGCAGCAAGAATGTCTGCTGTTCACTGACAGTTAATTTTTTAAAAACGTTTTTTGTACAAGCAGAGTCTCACTATGTTACCCAGGCTGGTCCTGAAGTTCTGGCCTTAAGTGATCCTCCCACCTTGGCCTCCTAAAGTGCTGGGATTACAGGCATGAGCCACCACACCCAGCCATTTGATGTCATTCTTTTTTTTTTTTTTTGAGTTGGAGTCTCCCTCTGTCGCCCAGACTGGAGTGCAGTGGCCGCTCCCGGCCACCGCAGCCTCGACCTGCCGGGCTCCGGCGATCCTTCCGCCTCAGCCTTCCGAGTAGCTGGAATTACAGGCATGCGCTACCACACCCGGCTGATTTTTTGATTTATTGTAGAGATGAGGTCTCGCTGCCCAGGCGGGTCTCGAACCCGTGGGCTCAGGCAGTTCACTCACCTCAGCCTCCCAAAGGCGTGGGATTACAGGCTGAGCCACGAGCCTGGCTTGATGTCATTCTTATTAAGAGGAAGACACCAGGCTACTTGGAAGGCTGAGGTGGAAGGATTACCTGAACGCAGCTACGGTGGCTGGGATGGAGCCACTGCACTCCAGCCTGGGCAACAGAGTGAGACTCCAACTCAAAAAAAAAAAAAGATGAAGATACAGACCCAGGGAGGTCGCCGATTTGCCCGAGGACATAGCCAGGAGGAATGGTTTGGGGATCCAGCCCGGTCTGTCCCAGCTTCTCCCTGCTGGCGACCTCCCTGCCTCCCTGCAGGAGTCAGCTGCCAAGTGTTTCTTCGGCGACCGCTGCCGCTTCCTGCACGACGTGGGCCGCTACCTGGAGACCAAGCCTGCCGACCTGGGGCCCCGCTGTGTGCTGTTCGAGACCTTCGGCCGCTGCCCCTTCGGCGTAACCTGCCGCTTCGCCGGGGCCCACCTGGGGCCCGAGGGCCAGAACCTGGTGCGGGAGGAGCTGGCGGGCGGCCGTGCCCCGCCCCCGCCGGTGCGCAACGGCCTGGACAAGGCCCTGCAGCAGCAGCTGCGGAAACGCAAGGTCCGCTTCGAGCGCGCCGAGCAGGCCCTGCGCGAGCTGAGCCGGGACCCTTCACGCGGCCCTCCCCCCGCCGCCGCTGTCCCCGAGGTCACCTCCGAGGTCGCCGCCACAGGGCAGAGCAACTGTGACCCGCAGGCCACGGCAGGGCCCAGCACCGGCAGCCCTCCCTGCAGCCCCCTTCGGACCTGCGGGCCCCTGACGGATGAGGACGTCGTGAGGCCGCGGCCCTGTGAGAAAAAGCAGGTGGGTGTTGTAGGCGCTGTGCTTAGGGCGCTGCTTGTGGCAGACCTGGCCATCCGGTGCACCCTGAGTGGGCACCAGCCACGTCCGTGATCCTATTCTAGGTGCCTGGGAAACAGAGGCTGTGCCCTTGAGAAACTCCTGGCTGAGACTCCCTCTCTGTACTCTGCCCTGGGCACATCCCTTAGGGAGCCCAAATCATCTAGGCACACACTCTCAGTCCTAGAAGGTCAGGGCTGGGCAGAGGGATGTCGTCTGGAAGGTCTCCTGGAAGAGGAGGCATTGGGACTGGGGTTTTGATGGTTGAGTAGAAGCTCTCCAGTGGAGGAGAATATGGGGAAAGAACATTCCCTATAAAGAGATTGGCTGGCATGTGCAGAGGCCCACAGGTATAAAGGGACCGGGCCAGTGGGGGCATGTCCTAGACTGTGGCGACAAAGGCGGCCCAGGGCCTCAGAGGCTAGTTGGAGGGTAGAGCCTCACTGCCTGGTTTTTCCCCCTCCAGCTGAATATCGGTGGCAAACTGTACCTGGCGCCCCTCACCACGGTAAGACCTGGCCAAGGCAGCTGCTGGGGTGGGCTGGGTGGCAGCTGTGGTCCCTCCGCCAGTGCCCGGTGCCCGTCCCCGCCTGCTGGGTCTCAGTGCTGGGACGGGGTTCGGGTTCCTGCAGCCAAAGCCCCTCTCATGGGCATGGCCCTGCCGCCCCCAGTGCGGGAACCTGCCCTTCCGCCGGGTGTGCAAGCGCTTCGGGGCGGACGTGACCTGCGGGGAGATGGCCGTCTGCACCAACCTGCTGCAGGGCCAGATGTCTGAGTGGGCCCTGCTCAAACGCCACCAGTGTGAGGACATCTTCGGCGTCCAGGTCAGTTCCCCGAGGCGGGAGGGGCTCCTGGCCCCGGTGTCCCGGGCCGGTTCAGGATCAGCCGTGGGGCAGGGCTGGAGGCCCTGGGGTCCGCGTTGCGCAGAGGGGAGGCCCGAAGAGAGGAGGCGGCTGTCTCGGCCCGCCCAGCGGGCGGCGAGTGGTGGCCGGCAGCGTGTCCTTGGCCCTCACGCCCTGGCCCCCACAGCTGGAGGGCGCCTTCCCCGACACCATGACCAGGTGCGCCGAGCTGCTGAACCGCACCATCGAGGTGGACTTCGTGGACATCAACGTCGGCTGCCCCATCGACCTCGTGTACAAGAAGGTAGCGGCGGGCCTCGTGCCTCGGCTTCCCCACCGAGACAGCGGGGCCCCCCAGGATCTGGGCACGGGTGTGGCCCCGGCGCGCCCGTCTCCCCGGGCCGCCGTCCCCCGGGGGCCTCGGGCAGGGCGAGGGCGTCGCCGGCCCTGCCCTGCAGCTGCCGTCTCTCCCAGGGCGGGGGCTGCGCGCTCATGAACCGCGGCACCAAGTTCCAGCAGATCGTCCGCGGCATGAACCAGGTACGGCCGGCGAGAGCCGCGTTCGCCCCGCCGGCCCGGTCCCCGGCCCCGCGCCCCGCCGACCCGCCCTCCGCCGCCCGCAGGTGCTGGACGTGCCGCTGACCGTGAAGCTCCGCACGGGCGTCCAGGAGCGCGCGAACCTGGCGCACCGCCTGCTGCCCGAGCTGCGGGACTGGGGCGCGGCGCTGGTCACGGTGGGTCTGGGGCGCCCCTCCCGGCGCCCTCCCTCCCCCGCCCGCCGTCTGCTCGTCTCCCCCGCCCGTCTCCGCGTCTCACGCGCTGCCTCCCTCGCCCAGCTCCATGGCCGCTCGCGGGAGCAGCGCTATACCCGGCTGGCCGACTGGCAGTACATCCAGCAGTGCGTGCAGGCGGCCGGGCCGCTGCCCCTGTTCGGTGAGTGCCCGGGCGGCCCCGCCCACCGCGGCCCCGCCCACCGTGCACCGCCCCATGGGGGCCGCCCGGTTGGCGGAGACTCCGCAAGGGCCGGCCCGCGGCTTCCCTGGGACCCCAGCCTCTGTCCCCTCAGGAAACGGGGACATCTTGTCGTACGAGGACGCCAACCGCGCCATGCAGACGGGCGTCGCCGGGTCATGATTGCGCGGTAAGTGCCCGCCGGAGGCCAAAGAAGATGGCGTCCGCCAGTACGGCGGCCCGGACGGGACACGCGCTCGCCCCCCCAGCCCGGGCGGGAGGGGCCGGGCAGCGCCTGGCCGTGGGGTCGGCGGCCGGGACCCGCCGGCCGGAAGCGGAGGCCCCGCGTCCCAGGCGGGCCGGGCGGCTTGCCCACCGTCCCGCGTCCGCAGGGGCGCCTTGCTGAAGCCGTGGCTGTTCACGGAGATCAAGGAGCAGCGGCACTGGGACATCTCGTCCTCCGAGCGCCTGGACATCCTGCGCGACTTCACGGCCTACGGCCTGGAGCACTGGGGGTCGGACACGCAGGGCGTGGAGAAGACGCGGCGCTTCCTGCTCGAGTGGCTGTCCTTCCTGTGCAGGTGGGCGGGGCCCGAGCGCGCGGCGGGCGGGGCCGGGGCAGGGTGGGCGGGGCTGGAGCGTCGGGTGGGCGGGGCCGGGGCAGGGAGCGGCCGCAGCGGGCGGGGCCGGAGCCCTCCGGTAGCCAGGCTGGCCCTGTCCCTGCCCGGCCCCCAGGTACGTGCCCGTGGGGCTGCTGGAACGGCTCCCGCAGAGGATCAACGAGCGGCCGCCCTACTACCTGGGCCGAGACTACCTGGAGACGCTGATGGCCAGCCAGAAGGCCGCCGACTGGATCCGCATCAGGTGCTGGGGTGGGGCCGGCTGAGGGGGTTGCCGTGCGGTGGCGGGGACGGGGGTGGGGGGCGGCCCAGCCTCCGGGCCTGACCCTGTTCCCACCACCCTCCCACAGCGAGATGCTGCTCGGGCCGGTGCCCCCCAACTTCGTCTTCCTGCCGAAGCACAAGGCCAACGCCTACAAGTAGCCACAGGGGAGGACGTGGGGAGAACAATAAATTCTATTCTTTTATTCACTTGCTTGGCTATTGATTTTTGTAGACACAGGGTCTCACCCAGGCTGGAGTACAGTGGCGTGCTCATACTTCACTGCAGCCTCGAACTCCTGGGCTCCAGGGATCTCTTCTGTCTCAGCCTCTCAAGTAGCTGGGACTATAGGTGCATGCTCCCACGTCTGGCTAGTGTTTTGAGTTTTTGCAGGGATGAGGTCTCACTATGCTGCCCAGGCTGCTCTCGAACCCCTGGCCTCGAGTGATCCTCCCATCCCAGCCTCCTGCAGTGCTGGGATTATAGGCATGACCATACCATTTAGCCTGTTTTCTTTTAAAATGCAGGCCTTTCTGTGACCCTGAGGCTGTCCTTTCCTATCCTTCCCTGGGGCTATCCTTGGCTTGTTCTTGCCCCAGCAGCTCCCTCCTTCCCTCCTTGCTCATTCATTCCTCACACCTTCCGCCCATGCCTATGCCTGTGGGCCCAGCTCCTGGGTGCTGCTGGTGCCCAGAGAGGCTTGGACTGCTAAGAAGGCAACGGGGCGGGGCTTCAGCCTACCTAGGTGTGGATCAGGGCCGCCTTCCTGGAGGAGGCAGCCTCGCAACTGCTAGGTAGGTGTCGCTGGAAGAGGCAGAAGGCCAGGAACCTGGCCCAAGCTCCACCTACCCTTGGTGACGCCTGTCTCTGATGGCCACGGGTTCCCGGTTTGCCCCTAGCCCTCCCCCGTGTCTGGAACCTCGATCCATGGTTCTGAGCCACCCGTCACCCGAGTAACAGGGCAAACAGAACCCGGCAGGACTCGGCCTGTTCTGGGGTGCGCTGCCCGTGCTCTGCTACCCTCCGGGCCTGCCGGGTCGCCGCCTCCCCATGCAGCACCATGCACCCTTTTACGTGCCCGGGGCTCCCCAGGAAGGCTTCAGCCCCCAGGGCCTGGAGGATGCTGAGAGCCAGGTCACGCCCACCGGTCCCGAGCCTCTTCCCGCCGTGGGTACGAGTCGGCGGGGCGGGCAGCTGCCGGGTCGGGGCCGGGCTCCTGCCCACCCGCCGCAGGGCCCACCCACCAGCCCCTTTGTCCGCAGGTTCCTTGAACCTGTACCGCCCTCTAAACCCAGAGAAGGAGGTGCTTGCGGCCCCTCCGGCAGGTACCGGCTCCCCCAGCCCTGGACCTCGAGCAGGCCCTCAACCCCGTCCCAGGAGGGAACCCCAAAAGCAGGGCCTGTGATCTCACGCTCTAGACAAGCCTCCCAGAGCAGGGCTCATATCACCTCCCCTGAGCCGACCCCAAAGACAAGGCCCGTGTCCCCTGTCCCTTCAGAGACAAGATCTGGGTTCCCATTCCCAGACAGGCCCTGAGGATGGTGTCTGTGACGGCTGCCCCAGCTGGAGCCCAGAGCAAGGCCCAAGTCCTTGTCCCCCACCAGGCCCTGCTGGTGCTGCCTTCCTGGCTGTTCTCGCCCTGCAGGCTTCCAGATGGCGCCCTGCGGGTGCTTCTTTGACCCCCGCATCTACCGCATCGAGTGGGCCGCCCCTGATTTCGGCCCGTCGACCCTATACAGGCTGGCAGCAGGCAGCATGAGGGCGGGGACCCCCGGCTCTGCAGGCAGCTTCCTCCTGGACCCTCAGCGCCACCTCAAGGCCCTGGGGCCACCCCTGTACCCCCACTACCAGTCAGTGTCCCCGTACCTCGTGCCCTGCTTCCCGCCAGAGGGGTCTGGGCCGGACACGCCAGGCTTCGTGGGGGATGGGGTCCCCCCGGCCTTCGTGGAGCTGGCCCCGCCGCCAACCCCCAAGGACAGCAAGCCGCCCCCCGTGTCAGTCGTGCCGCCGGCTGAGCCCACCCTGCCCCCTGGCACCTACAGTCACCCGCAGGGCCACCCAGGCCAGCGCCCCGGGCCCCCGGCCATCCCCTCCAAGGAGCTGCCGGGAGTCGAGGCCAGGCCAGGTGAGCCATGCCGGCCAGGGAAGGCCACCCAGCCCAGGAGGCAGCCCCGCTGGGTGCAGGTGAGGCTGCGGCCCCCGAGGCGGCCCGGGCCCTGGCGCTGCCCGACAAGGTCCTGCTGGAGGACGCCTTGAAGCTCTTCGACTGCCTGCCCGGGGGCCCCGGGCCCGGGGGCCCCGGGCCCGAGGCGCCCCTGCGCAAAGCCCCGGCGCCGGGCCTGCCTGACAGCGGTGGCGGCGACTCAGCCGGCGACATCCGCTCACTGCACCTGCCCGACGAGCTGCTGTCCTTCGACTACAGCGTGCCGGAGATCCTGGACACCGTGTCCCACGTCGACTACCTCTTCACCTTCAAGGCGCTGGACGAGGACCCGCCGCCCGGCCCGGGGCCCCTGGCTGCCGATGTGGCGGCCCCCGCCCTGCCTGGCAAGCGGAAAGCGGGAGCCGCGACCCCCAAGAAGGGGAGGCCAGGAGGGAAGGCCAGGCAGCCCGCAGGCGGCACCGCCCCCCCAGGGCCCCGGCAGGACCTGGGAGCCACCCCCCATTAAAGTGATGTCATGTCTCTCTGAGCTCTGCGCCCCCTCGGTGTCCCAGGGCCTGGGGGCTGGACGTGGATGCCTGTCCCCTCGCCCAGTTGTCCGGTGTCTGGGCCTCGCGGTGAGGCCTCTGGGGTCCCAGGGCGTCCTAAATCTCTCAGAAAATCACACTCGGCCGGCAGGGATGGGGGTGCTTCCTGGGAAGGGGATCTGCCACCCAGACTCATACTTCCTAAGGATTCTACCCCCAAGGCTGCCCAGAGAGGGCGGATACTTGCTGGAGACACACAGCAAGCAGGGCAGATCCTCAGATTCCTGCCCAGCCGCCTCTCCTGCCCCTCAAGAAGCTCCGGCCACTGGGAGGAGGGTGAAGGGACCCTCTGCCTCTGTAAGGCCTTTGGGGGGACCGTGCCAAGTCGTAGCCCAGCGGCCCAGGCAGGGAGTGGAGACGCCATGGTGGACCAGAAGCCCACGCCTGTTCTTGCAGACACGCGGGCTCACCTGATGGTCTGAAGGTGGATATGGTGGGGGTTGGGAGCTGGGGCAGGGATGGGGGAGACGGGCCCATGTGGGCGGGAGCAGTGTTCAGAGGGTGGGGTGGGGGAGACAGACCAGCAGACGATGGCCCCAAAGCCCAGGTGGGGGCCGGGCCAGCCACGCCGTGAGCAGCAGAGACGGCCTGACCGCCAATTCTGAAGCAGGGATGGGTGAGACCGGGAAAAGCAGGTACTGGTTCCCTCCCCGGCTCAGGTGACCACTGGCCTTCCTGGGTTCCAACAGGGGCCAGCCATACCCTCCCTCTGAAGCATGCACGACCCTAGGTAACATGTAAGCTAACGGGGCACAGCCAACGCCTCATGTCTGCAAAACTTAAAAATGAGCTGGGTGTGGTGGTGGCACCTGTCATCTCAGCTACTCGGGAGGCTGAGGCGGGAGGATCGCCTGAGCCCAGGAGGTGGGGGCTGTGGTAGACTGATCACGCCACTGCAGTCCAGCCTGGGCCACAGTGTGAGACTCAAAAAAAAAGAGAAACAGGAAGCCAAGTTCATCAGCACCTCCTCTGAGGACACCCTGTGTGGGACCCTTCACCCGGGCTGATCTCCTGGACCTTTGGGTTTTGGGGCCCCGAGAGCTCTGCTGGGGGAGCCCCAGGAAACTCCCCTGGAGTCCAGGAGGCCGATGGCTTTGGAGATGAAGCTGAGACCAGGAGCCCCCCCAGGCCGAACTCCCAGCCACTCGCTGCCCATGGCTCCTCTCCTGGAGCCAGTGTCTCAAGCCCACACGGCTGCCGACGCCAGGCAGGGTCCCTCTGTCCCAGGGCTGTGCCGTGTGCTCTTCTGGCTTCTACAGTTCTCCCCACTTGTCCCCATTTCACGGGCTGGGATGTGGCCTGCAGGGCTCCAAGCCTGCTTTTCTGCCTGCCCTCTGAGCTCTCCTCCCCTCGGCTTCCGTAGGGGGATCTCTGAAAGGAAAGCCAACGGTTGGCGCAGGGGCTCATGCCTGTCATCCCGGCACTTTGAGAGGCTGGGGAGGGAGGATCACTTAAGGCCAGGGGGTTGAGGCCAACCTGGGCAACATAGCAAGACCCCAATCTCTACAAAAAGTACAAAAATATTAGCTGGGCATAGAGTTGCCTGTAGTCCCAACTACTTGGGAGGCTGACATAGGAGGATTGCTTGAGCCCAGGAGGTCGAGGCTGCAGTGAGCTATGATCGTGCCACGGCACTCCAGCCTGGGTGACAGGGCAAAACCATGTCTCTTTAAAAAAAAAAAGCCGGGCTCAGTGGCTCAGCCTGTCACCCCATGCCTTTGGGAGGCTGAGGTGAGTGGATGGCCTGAGCCCGCGGGTTCGAGACCCGCCTGGGCAGCGAGACCTCCTCTCTACAATAAATCAAAAAATGAGCCGGGCGTGGTAGCGCGCGCCTGTAATTCCAGCTACTCGGAAGGCTGAGGCGGAAGGATCGCCGGAGCCCGGCAGGTCGAGGCTGCGGTGGCTGGGAGCGGCCACCGCACTCCAGTCTGGGCGACAGAGTGAGACTCCAACTCAAAAAAAAAAAAAAAAAAAGGTAAAATCAAGGGCCCCAAACGAAGAGGAGGCCCTGGCAGTTGAGAAGGTGGGGACCAGAGGCCGGGTCACTTTCAAACAAATGTGGACTGAGGGTCACAAAACAGATGTCTGCCAAGGACCCGAGCAGAGAGTGTCAACAACCGAAGCCAGAGCCCTTAAGAAAGGCGCGGAGATGATTACTAACAGGTGACTTTGGGGGTTGGACGAAGTGAGCAGCAAACAAAGGAAAAAAGAAAAGGGCGTAAGATTAGGCCGATGGGGAGGGGATCTACTTCGTTCCCTGAAACCCTGGCTGGAGGCTCTGCAGGAGGCAGAGGCCCGGATGACCACAGAGCTGGGCCCCAGCAGCCCAGGAAGGAGCCACCTGGTCCTATTTTTTTTTTTTTTTTTGAGTCAGAGCCTCACTCTGCCACCCAGGCTAAAGCGCAGTGGCACGCTCACGGCCACCCCGGCGTCGACCTGCTGGGCTCAGGGGATCCTTCCCCCTCAGCCTCCTGAGTAGCTATAGGTGCTTGCCACCACACCTGGCTAATTTTTGGGTTGTTTTTGGTTTTGTTTTGTTTTTGAGCCGGAGTCTCACTCTGTCACCCAGATGGATTGTAGTGGCACACTCGCAGCCCCCACAGCCTCGACCTGCTGGGCAATCCTTCCGCCTCAGCCTTCCAAGTAGCTAGAACGACAGGCACACACCACTACACCTGGCTAATTTTTTGATTTGTTGTAGAGATGAGGTTTCGCCAAGTTGCCCACGCTGGTCTCGAACCTGTGGACTCAGGCAATCCTCTCACCTCTGCCGCCCAAAGTGCTGGGCTGACAGGCATGAGCAACCACCTGGCTCCCACTTTTCTTAGAATGAGATGACTAGGCCATGCTGCCTTGGACTGGCAGTTGGGAGTAGTGGAATCCCCCTCACTGAGAAAAAAAATATGTATAGTATGTAGGTATTACAGGTATATACACATACTGTCTATACAACGTATACATGTATGTACATTGTATACATATGTGACATATTATCCATATGTATACATATTACACACACACACACACACACACACACACACAACACACATCTGTATTTCTTTTAGAGACAGGATCTAGCTCTGTGGCCCAAGCTGGAGTGCAGAGACCCAATCACAGCTCACTGCAGCCTCAATCTCCTAGGCTCAAGGGATCCTCCCACCTCAGCCTCCCAAGTAGCTGGGACTGCAGGTGCATGCCACCACACCTAGTTAATTTTTTACATTTATTTGTAGAGACAGGAATCTCACCGTGTTGCCCAGTCTGGTCTCGAACTCCTGGCCTCAAGCAATCCTTCCACCTCAGCCTCCCAAATTGCTGGGATTACAGGCGTGAGCCACCACATCCAGCTAATTTTTTTTTTTTGAGTTGGAGAACTCTGTTGCCCAGGCTGGAGCGCAGTGGCACGCTCACAGCCACCGCAGCCTCGACCTACTGGGCTTAGGCGATCCTTCCGCCTCAGCCTTCCAAGTAACTGGAACTACAGACGCATGCCACCACCCTCAGCTAATTTTTTGTGATCTATTGTAGAGACGAGGTCTCACCAAGTTGCCCACGCTGGTCACGAACCACCCCCCCGGGCTCAGGCAATCCTCTCGCCTCGGCCTCCCAAAGTGCTGGGATGACAGGATGAGCCACCACGCCCAGCCTCCCCCGCTAATTTTGAAAAACGTTTTCTAGAGATGGGCTCCCCCCTCCCCCTCCATCGCGCAAGCTGGAGTGCAGTCTACACTTGCAAACACACACCTGTTCGTATTAGCGCCAGGTTTGCATCTATGAGGTGTGCTTGCCAGCTGGGGAGTTGTGTGCTGTCTCCCGGAAACAGCTGGCCCGGGGCAGGCCGGTCCACAAGATGCCAAAGCCGTGATGAACACACACCCGCTGCCTGCTTTGTTATGGAATCACTTTACTGGAAGAGGGCGGGGGACCCAGCACTGGGGGGTGGCGGTGGTTTCCCCGGGGTGGGGCTGTGCTCAGGTCCTGGCCCAGAGGGATGCTGCAGCCTTCGGCATCTCCTGCCCAACTCGTTCACAAAACGCGCGACCCTGTGGCCTTGGTCGGCGTGCAGCTGTTGGGGAATCGCGTAGGCCAGCCACACTGACAGCAGGGTGGAGGTCGTCACCAACGCCATGATGACGCCCCCGTAGTACATGGCCATCGGGTACGCCCCATACACGTAGACGCTAAAGGTGGTCTCCAGGTGACAGTAGCTGCGGGGGCGGGTGGGGACAGGTCGCTGGGCGCTGGCTTCGAGCCCCGCCCCAGCCAGCCCTTTGGCCCAATCAAGGTATTCAGACTCAGAGTTAGCAGAGCCAGCCTGGCGACCGTGACCTTGTATGCCCTTCTTGAGTCGTTTTTTTTTTTTTTTTTGAGTCAGGGTCTCACTCTGTCACCAGGCTGGAGCGCAGTGGCAGGATCACACCTCACCGCAGCCTCTGCCTCTGGGCTCAGCTCAGGCAATCCTCCCGCCTCTGCCTGCTGAGTAGCTGGGACTAGATGCATGTGTCGCCACACAGTGATAACTTTTTTTGTGTGTGTAGAGACAAGGTCTCGCTACGTTGTCCAGGCTGGTCTCGAGCCTCAGCCTCCCAAAGCACTGAGATTAGAGGAGTGTGCCAGCCATGAGTCCAGCTCAGCGGTAAATATTTAACCAGCTGGCAGAGGGGAGAGGTCCTGTGTGCAGTGTTTGCCAATTCCTGTGGTGTAAATAGCCCCACGGTGGCTGATTTCAAGCTATCCATGTGAAGTCGACCAGCTTGCAAAATCACTGAGTATTTGAGCATTGGCTCTTGTGCCGGGCCTGAGCTGGCTCGGACCCGTGGCCATCAGCAACCTCTTGCCACCGGGAATGGGAGAGGGCAACTCTGGCCACCAGGGCAGGGATGTGGCCGCTGGTCACCGCTGTACCCCCAGCCCCCAGCGCAGACTCTGAAATGAGTTATTTAGTTAACCAGGGAACAGATGTCACCCAGAACATAAAACATCCCTCGTCCTGGTGGGGTGGGGGGTGGCTGGGCTGTTGGGGCAACTGAGTTTTAGCCAGGACCTGCCCAAACGGAGGGAGAAGTGTGCCCCGCCCCCAGGGCCAAGAGGGCCCGCTCACCTGTAGTAGGGGTCCACAATAGAAAGGTGGAAGACGTAGATGCCATTTCTCTGGCTGAAACGACCTCGTTCTGTGTCCGGCCGCCCAGGATCTCATACCGAGCCTGTGGCCACCTCAGGGGGGCCTTGTTGTCGGGGTCGTGGCAGCTCACGTAGTTCTGGGGAGGGGGACAGAGGCGTGCCCAATGGGCCTGGGGACTAGCAGGGGCCTGGGCCCTGGCTCCCTCTCCACAGGGGGGGAGTCTGGGGGGGTGGCCTCAGCCTCCGACCCCCCCACCTCCCTCCTGGGTTACAGAGGCAGGAGGCTTAGTAACACCGCCTGGCTGAGGACCAGGCACTGTTGACGGCCCTGTTGATGGCGGGTCAGCGTGTCCACTTTCCAGAATCATGTGTGTAAGTCCTGACACTCAGGACCTCAGACTATAACCTCATTTGGAAATAGTGTCCTTTTTTTAGAGAGAAGCCTCACTCCGTCGCCGCCCAGGCTATCATAGCTCACTGCAGCCGCGATCTCCTGGGCTCAGGCAATTCTCCCACTTTAGCCATCCAAGTAGCTGGGACTACAGGCTTGGCCATTTTTTTTTTTTTTTTTTGAGTCGGAGTCTCACTCTGTCGCCCAGACTAGAGTGCAGTGGCCGCTCCCGGCCACCGCAGCCTCGACCTGCTGGGCTCTGGCGATCCTCCCACCTCAGCCTTCCGAGTAGCTGGAACTACAGGCCGCGCTACCATGCCCGGCTAATTTTTTTTTATTTTTATTGTAGAGATGAGGTCTCGCCAAGTTGCCCAGGCTGGTCTCGAACCCATGGGCTCAGACAATCCCCTCACCTCAGTCTCCCAGTGTTGGGATTACAGGCTTGAGCCACTGTGCCCAGCCTACCTGGCTAATTTTTTTTTTAATTTTGTAGCCATGAGGTCTCACTATGTTGCCTAGGCTGGTCTGGAACTCTGGCCTCAATCACTCCTATTACCTCGGCCTCCCAAGGTGCTTCGGTTTAGCGGTATGAGCCACCTTGCCTGGCAGGAAATAGTGCCTTTATAGAGGTCATTAAGGTAAATGAGGTCATTAGGGTGGCCCTAAATCAATAAGCCTAGTGTCCTTATAAGAACAGAAAGTTTGGGCATGGCTTTGGATACAGACATGCACGCCCAGGGAAGATGTCAGGTGGAGACAGAGGCAGAGATCAGTAATCAGGCTGATGCCTCTGCAAGCCAAGGGTCGCCGGCCTCCTCCCAGGAGCGGGGAAAGGTCCCAGGACAGAGCCGCCCTCGGCCTCAGAAGCACTCAGCCCACCCGTGCTCTCCCAGACTTCTGGCCTCCAGAACCGGGAAAGTGTGAGGTTCATTTTGTTCTGGGCAGCGCTGGAGCCGTTATCCATGCATCCCTGCAGCAGCCGTTATCCATGCATCCCTGCAGCAGCCCGCATGAGGCTTGTCACCGGCATTGCTGCCACAAAAGGTCATGGCATCCAGAGGGGACTGGCCACAGCGGCTGTCCACCCCTCGGATCCCAGGATTTCCCCTTGAAGGGGGAACGAGTGACCTTGAGCCAACAGTTCCAGGTGGCCTTCAAGTCTCCCCTGCCTGTTTCTGGTGGCAGTGGTAGCTTCCTGGCAGTCCCTTCTGGGACCAACATCTTGAACCGGTTCCTCCAGCCTGGTCAGTGATGACTTTAAAAGTTCCCAGGAATATCATGCAGGTCATCCTGACCAAGTTGTCCCCGTCTGGTCCAGGATGCGCATCATCTGCCCTTGACCGTTACGGCATCATGCCACCTTCCAGCCTTCATTCTGGCCTTCTGCTCTGTCTGTTATAGACCCAGAAAGGAGGGGGTCAGCCTTGTAGACATTTACTGGAGGTCGAGGCTGCAGTGAGCTGTGATTGTGACACTGCACTCCAGCCTGGGCAACATAGATTGACAGAATGAGACCTCGTCTCAAAAAAAATTAAATAAAAATGGTCAGAGAGACCAGACTCAGTGGCTCGGCCCGTAATCCCGGGACTTTGGGAGGCCGAGGCAAGTGGATTGCCTGAGTTCGAGACCAGTCCGGGCAACTTGGCGAGACCTCGTCTCTACAATAAAATAAAAAATTAGCCGGGCACAGTAGTGCGCAACTGTAGTTCTAGCTACTTGGAAGACTGGGGTGGAAGGATCACCAGAGCCCAGGAGGTCGATGCTGGGGTGGCCGTGAGTGTGGCACTGCACTCCAGCCTGGGTGACAGAGTGAGACTCCAATTCAAAAAAAAAGATCAGAGAGGCTCTGGTTGGGCAGGGCTGAATACACTAGTCCACAGAGTTGTAGACTTTAAAGTCGCTAATTGCATGGCATGTGAATTTCACTGCAGCTTTCAAAAAGAAAGAGTATCCGCCACCACCAACCACAACAAAATCAATGATCAGACTCACTTGACGGAAGGCGGTGTGAGGAAGAGGTGAGGCTGCCCAGCAAAAAAGCAAACGCCAGAAATTGAGCCCCAAGGTCCCACGCAAGCACGGGCAGCAAGTGTCGGGGGCACCCTCTGCTGGTGGCTTTGCTACATGCATCATGTTTGTGACCTCGGCCTTGACTGGCTCTTAGTTGACGAAAACATTAGCGTGCCTCCGGAAAATGCATATGTGAATGGATACAATTTCTTCCCTATGCAGATAACACTCCCTTCTTTTTTTTTGAGTTGGAGTCTCACTCCATCATGGCCCAGGCTGGAGTGCAGTGGCATGCTCACAGCCACCCCAGTGTCAACCTGCTGGGCTCTGGCGATCCTTCCGCCTCAGCCTTCCAAGTAGCAGGAACTACAGGCATGAGCTACCATGCCCGGTTAATTATTTTGATTTAATGTAGAGATGAGGCCTCACCAAGAAGCCCAGGCTGTTCTCGAACCCATGGGCTAAGGCGATCCTCTCACCTCTGTCTCCCAAAGTGCTGGGACTACAGGCTTGAGCCACTGCGCCCAGCTTAACACTCCCTTTAAAAAAAAAAAAAAGTACGGGTTAAGCCATACGAGGTGGCTTATGCCTGTAATCCTAGCATTTTGGGAGGCGAAGGCAGAAGGCACTAGCCAGGTATCGTGGTGCATGCCTGTAGACCCAGCTACTTGGGAGGCTGAGATGGGAAGATTACTTAAGCCCACATGGGCAACAGAGAGAGACTCTGTCTCTGAATAAAAATTGGGGCGATCTTCCTCGTTCCATTAAAGCTGGGGTTCCCAACCCCCACGAGCCAGGACTGGTCTGTGGCCTGTTAGGAACTGGGTCACACAGCAGGAGTGAGTGGCGGATAAGCAGAGCTCTGCCTCCTGTCAGACCAGCTGTGGCATTAGATTCTCATAGGAACCAGGTGCAGTGGCTGACATCTGTCATCTCAGCACATTGGGATGCGGAGGTGAGAGGACTGCCTGAGCCCAGGGGTTCAAGACCAGCCTGGGCAACTTGGTGAAACCTCGTCTCTACAGTAAATTAAAAAATTAGCTGGGTGTGGTGGCACTCACCTGTAGTTCCAGCTACTTGGGAGGCTGAGGTGGAAGGATCGCCAGAGCCCAGCAGGTCGAGGCTGGGGTGGCCATGAGTGTGCCACTGTACTCCAGCCTGGGGGACAGTGTGAGTCCCTGACCCCCTCCAAAACAAGGATTCTCATAGGAGTGTGAACTTTATTGTGAACCGTGCACGTGAGGGAACTAGACTGCACTCCTTATGAGAATCTAACGTCTGAGGATTCCCGCCCCATCCTCTCTGTCCATGGAAAAATTGTCATCCACGAAACTGGTCTCTGATGCCAAAAAGATTGGGGACCGTTGCCCTAAAGGGCTTTCACGTCGTAGGTTTCACACCCCATCCGTGGCCATGCTGTGCCCCCCGTGGGTGACCGACTCCTCTGGAAATAGAGGGTCACGCTACCTCTCTGTTCCAGGTGAAGGGCCTCCCGGTGTCCCAGATGATGGTGCTCCAGTTCTGGGGCTGGGAGGTGCACTGTGCCAGCTCGGCCGTCAGAGAGTAGGAGAATGTGAACTGCCCGTGCACCTCCAGCAAGACATACTCGGCTTCGATGACCTCCTGGAATTTGCCATCCTTCCACCTGGGACACAGGCATGGGGCATGGCTGCGGGGTAGGAGGGGCGTGGCAACCCCAGAGGACAGGGACACCAGCCACCGGGAGGAGTGTAAAGCCACTCTGGGCATGGGGTGGAGGCAGCAGAGAGCAGGCAGAAGCCCCAGCCTCGCCCAGCTGAGGCTACAGTAGGTTAGGGCATCGGGGACAGAGCTGGTGGATGGGCAGGGGGCAACAGCCAGCACTGAGGGTTCTTTCTGAGTCTGGGTCTCACTCTGCGGCCCAGGCTGGAGTGCAGTGGCCACACCCACAGCCACCGCGGCCTCAACCTGCTGGGCTCTGCCGATTCTCCCGCCTCAGCCTTCCAAGCAGCTGGAATTACAGGGGCGCGCCACCATACCTGGCTAATTTTTTTGATTTATTGTCGAGACAAGGTATCATCGAGGTGCCTAGGCTGATCTCGAACCCCTGGGCTCAGGCATTCCTCTCACCTCTGCCTCCCAAAGTGCTGGCATTACAGGCGTGAGTCACTTGAAGCCCAGCTTAAATCACTGTTAAAAAATACTTTTATTTATTTATTTATTTGTTTTTTTGAGTCGGAGTCTCACTCCGTCGCCCAGGCTGGAGGGCAGTGACCGGTCCCGGCCACCGCAGCCTCGACCCGCTGGGCTCCAGCGATCCTTCCGCCTCAGCCTTCCGAGGAGCCGGAACTACAGGCGCGCGCTACCACGCCCGGCTGATTTTTGGATTGATTGTAGAGATGAGGTCTCGCTGCCCAGGCGGGTCTCGAACCCGCGGGCTCAGGCCATTCACTCACCTCAGCCTCCCAAAGGCGCGGGATGACAGGCTGAGCCACCGAGCCCGGCTCAAAAATTCTTCTTGTGTGTGTAGAGATGGGGGGGGTCTCATTGTGCCCAAGGGCCCCTGGAACACTCACCTAGCAGGGGAAGCCTGTACGACAAGGGGCCCTCCAAAAGGTAATTCCAGGTCTTTTAGGGCCCCCTTGTATATGTCTGTTGTTTAAGTCCTGCATTCTGTGGCGTTTTGTTAGGGCGGCCCGAGCGCCCTAAGACAGTGGGGGAGGGAGGGGCAGGAACAGTGTTCCGGGTGGGGGGGATACAGCAAGCGCAAAGGCTGGGGGAGGGCAGTAGGGCTGGGTGGGGAGTGTGGCAGAGAAAGAGGGACTGTCGTCCTGAGGGAACTGGGGGAGGCTGGAGGGCCAGATGGGGACACCGGGACCGGGGAGCACAAGGCCCTGCCACCATCCTGAGGTGCCCCAGGGTCTCACAGCTCAATCACGGGCTTCCACGGGGTGTCATAGTAGACGAGGCGAGGGCAGCCCAGCTCCTTGTAGGAGTAGTACACGACCAGGTCCTCGGCGGCCCCCTGACCCAGGAAGCCAGGGTCGTAGAATTTCCTTCAAGAGAGCAAGAAACAGACATGGACAGGGTGCTGCGTGAGCGCCCACCTGGGGGCCAGGCCTTCACAGCCTCAGTTTCCCCTCTGCAAATGGGAATCGTTCATGTGAGTGGGTGAAGGTGGCATGTGTGGCCTGGGATTCCGGGCCATGCTCCAAATGACACTGGAACCTCCCGTTTCAGTTTATTTTAGAGACAGTCTTGCTCTGTTGCCCAGGTTGGAGTGCAGTGGTGGGATCATAGCTCACTGCAGGCTTGAACTCCTGGGCTCAGATGATCCTCCCTCCTCAGCCTCCCGAGTAGCTGGGACAACAAGAATGCACTACCGTGCTCAGCTAATCTTTAAAATGCTTTTAGAGACCAAGGTCTCGCTATGTTGCCCAGGCTGGTCTTGAAATCCTAGGCTCAGACGCTCCTTCCACCTCAGCCTTCCAATTAGCTGGAACTACAGGTGCACGTCACCACGCCTGGCTAATTTTTTGATGTACTGTAGACACCAGGTCTCACCAAAGTTGCCCAGGCTGTTCTCAAGCCCCTGAACTCAGGCAAATTCTCTTGCCTCAGCCTCCCAAAGTGCTGGGATTATAGGTATGAGCCATCGTGCCTGGCTAGTAACTCTATTTTTGTTTTTACTTTATTTATTTATTTGGGTTGGAGTCTCACTCTGTTGCCCAGGCTGGAGTGCAGTGGCACGCTCACAGCCACCCCAGCGTTGACCTGCTGGGCTCAGGTGATCCTTCTGCCTCAGCCTTTCAAGTAGCCGGAACTACAGGCACACGCTACCACACCCAGCTAATTTTTTTTTTTATTTTTACTGTAGAGACAAGGTCTCGCCAAGTTGCTGGGCTGGTCTCAAACCCGCAGGCTCAGGCAATCTACAGGTGCTGGAATTACAGGCTGAGCCACCAAGCTCAGCCTATTTTTTTTCTTTTTTTTTGAGGAACTGTTCTATTGCTTGAGCCCAGGAGGTCGAGGCTGTGGTGAGCTGTGATCATGCCACTGCATACCAGCATGGGTGTCTGGGCTGACAGTATCTGCCTGGCTCTGCTAACACTAATTCAGGTGCACAGGTGCTGAGACTCCAGGAGCCAAATACAGTCTGGTGAGGCATCAGGAGGGTGACAGCTGGCCCCTGGTTTGGTAGCAAGTGCACAGCAGGCCTTTGATGTGTGGCAGACCTGGGAAGACCCGGACCGTGGGCTCTGCCACATCGTGGCCACTCCCCAAGGCCCGGCTACCTCCTCCTGTCCCTCACCCCTCATGGATTCTCTCCAGGCCAGACTTTAGTTTAGAAGGAGTTCCTGATTAGCCTTGGTGCATGCAGGCCAGCAGTCACTGAGGGTGTCACGGGGGGATGGGTGACAGGCATGGGCTTACTTCTCGATGACATAGCTGTAGTTGTCCTGCAGGACCACGGCGTCCAGGATGCCCTTGGAGCAGGCTGACAATTGGCTGCAGACAAGAGAAGGTGCTAAGGAAAAACAGCCCGGCCTCCCAAGGATACAACCATCGTGAGCAGGACACAAGCGGAGGCCACCCCTCACTCATCAGACAAGCAGGGATGGAAAGAAACAGAGACCCCAAATCTGGCGTGGGGAGGGCAGGGTGGAAAACGGGTGCAGCACATTTTCATTGGGATGTGGCTGGTCTGACTTTTTTTTTTTTGAGTCAGAGTCTCACTCTGGAGTTCAGTGGCATGATCATGGCTCACCACAGCCTCAGTCTCTTAGGCTGAGGCAATCCTTCCGCCTCAGCCTCCTGAGTAGCTGGGACTACAGGTGCGTGTCCACCATGCCTGGCTAATTTTTAAATTTTTTTTAGAGATGAGGTTTGGATATGTTGCCTAGGATGGTCTTTTTTTTTTTTTTTGAGTTGGAGTCTCACTCTGTCGCCCATACTGGAGTGCAGTGGCCGCTCCCGGCCACTGCAGCCTTGACCTGCTGGGCTCCGGCGATCCTTCCTGCCTCGGCCTTCCGAGTAGCCGGAATTACAGGCATGTGCTACCACGTCCAGCTGTTTTTTGATTTATTGTAGCGATGAGGTCTCGCTGCCCAGGTGGGTCTCGAACCCACGGGCTCAGGCAATCCACTCACCTCAGCCTCCCAAAGGTGCGGGATTACAGACTGAGCCACGGAGCCCGGTGGATGATCTTAAACATTTGGGCTCAAGTGATTCTCCTGCCTCGGCCTCCCAGAGTGCTTGGATTACAGATATAAGCCACTGTACCTGGCCTGTCAGTTGTATATGTGGCAAATATCTTCCCCATTATCTTCGTGGCAAAAGCTTTTGTATATTGGGTCTGTTTGGGTTTGTTTTTGTTTTGTTTTTGAGTAGGAGTCTTATTCTGTCACCCAGGCTGGAGTGCAGTGGCATACTCACTGCCACCACAGCCTGGACTTGCTGGACTCAGGCGATCCTTCCGCCTCAGCCTTCCAAGTAGCTGGAACCACAGGCACACACCATCATGCCTGGCTAGTTTTTTATTTATTGTAGAGGTGAGGTCTCACCAAGTTGCCCAGGCTGGTCTCAAACTCGTCAACTCAGGGAATCCTCTTGCCTCCGCCTCCTAAAGTGCTGGGATTACAGGTGTGAGCCACTGCACCTGGCTGTATATGACTTTAAAAACCTTTAATATACATAGTTCCCCTAAAGATAGAATTTATTAATTGAATAAAACATTTCCATTTTGGAAAAAAAAAAAAAACTGGTCAAACCACCACCTGAGTTTATTATTATTACCCGTATGCAGTGAAGTGCTCTCTTGAGCTTGTCCTAGCTCCTGAGAGACAACAGTTAAATCTTCAGGAATTTCATGAGCCAGTTTAGAGTTGGCAGCTGGATGGCCACAGGGGGAGTGTTTACACCACGGGAAGTTGCAGATGCTACACACCGTGGCTTCCCCACCGGAGATGGCTGCTGCTCATTACCCATTTACCAGCACACCACCGCCTGAGGGGGGACAAGGGTGGCAGTTTGGCCAATCTTCAGGCTAAATGTTCTCAGATTTTCATAGCTGCATTTCCTGGGGGGAGCTATGGATACTGGAAACAAATTTCTCGTGTGTGTGTGTGTGTGTGTGTGTGTGTGTGTGTGTGTGTGTGTATTAGCAAGAGATTAAAGTCAAAAACCCTGAGCAATTTTAATAAAAATGAAGAATTAGTTGGGTGTGGTGACTCATGCCTGTAATCCCAGCACTTTGAGAGGCCGGGAGAGGATTGCCTGAGCCCAGGGGTTCAGGACCAACCTGGGAAACTTGGTGAGATCTCGGCTCTACAGTAAATAAAAAATTAAGTCGGGCATGGTGGCGCAGGCCTGCGGTTCCAGCTCCTGGGGAGGATGCGGTGGGAGGACAGCCGGAGCTCAGCAGGTCCGAGGCGGCAGTGGCTGTGAAGGTGCCACTGCGCTCCAGTCTGGCGACAGGGCTGAGACTCCGACAGGAAGAAGATGAAGGCGCAGGCGGAGAGTGAAGAGGAGGGCAGTTGGAGAACTGAAGGGAAGAGAAATGAGAGACACAGTTAGGGAGGAGGAAGGAAATGTGACTGTCGCCAGACAGGTGAAGGAGGGAAAGCCCGTGTGCCGGAAACTCTGACTTGCCCTGTTGGCATCAGTTATTTAGCTCTGTGTTACGGAAATGCTAAACGCATACAAAAGCGGCCAGAGTAATATCATGTCACCCCACTTCAGCAATCACCACCCGGCAGCCAATCCCGCCCCCTCCACCCCTCCCCCGCCCACCCCAACACCAACACACTTACTTTTGAATGACGATCCTCTTTGTCAGGTCACAGCCAATCGAGATGAGCGTCCTCTGTAGAGGAGAGAGACGGAGACGTGGACCCGGGTCAGCGAGGGCGCCCCAGAGCCAGACACAGTGAAAGCATGCCCCGGGGATGCCCTCACACGGGTTTGGAAACCACGAAGCCTGGATTCTGACCTGATGAACTGGATGTCTGGGACACCCCATGACCACGGTGGCCCCAGGATCGTGAGCCCGGGAGCCTGCTTCGGCTACGGGAGCAGCCAAATCCTTCACATCACCCAACCATCTCTTAGCAGCTCTGCGGGGACCAGACTAAACTTCTCTCCTTTTCTCTTTCTTTCTTTGAGCCAGGGTCTTACTCTGTCCACTTCCCTTCTCTGCGGATTTGCCTGTTCTGAACATTTCCTGTAAGTGGAATCACACACTATGTGGCTTTTTGTGCCTGGCTTCTCTCACTTAGCGTGATGCTTTCAAGGTCCAGTTATGTTGCTGCCTATGTCATTCCTTTTCATGGCTTAATGATATTCCATTGTACAGATAAGCCACATTTCTTTCTTTTCTTTGAGCTGGAGTCTCACTCCGTCACCCAGGCTGGAGTGCAGTGGCATACCCACGGCCACCCCGGCGTTGACCTGCTGTGCTCCGATGATCCCGCCCTCTCAGCCTTCCAAGTAGCTGGAACTACAGGTGTGCGCCACAAGCCTGGCTAATTTTTTGATTTATTGTAGAGATGAGATCTCGCCGAGTTGCTCAGACTGGTCTAGAACCTGTGGGCTCAGGCAATCTTCTCACCTCGACCTCCCGAAGTGCTGGGATGACAGGCTTGAGCCACCGCGCGCAGCCTAAACCACATTTCTTTATCCATTCACCTGTTGATGCACACTTGGGTTGTTTCCAGTTTTTGACCATTGCAAATGGTGCTGCTGTGAGTACTCATGTCCAGTTTTGTGTGTGGAGGTGGGCTGCTCTGAATGCTCTTGAAGTATCTAGAAGTTCTGCTACCCGAGGTGGCCAGATGCAGTTCAGGGGATGAACCACAATGAACAGGCCTCTGCTCTCAGGATGGTGAGTCATGGGGGAGACTGCCCTGGGGGACAATGGAGGAGAGGCAGTGACCCCAGAAACCAGGACAGAATCGCCTCCATTTCCAGACTGTGAACACGGGCTTGGTCAACCCTTCAGCGTCTGCCTCCATGACTCTTAACACTCATGACACATAATATGGGGCCACAGAAGTTTGAGACCTACCAGTGGCTTGATATCCACGCATGAAATTTCCTTATTGGCTACATCCACAGTTAACGTAGATATGGTGGGTCGCTTTAGACTGCAAGGCAATGGAAGCCTTTGTTATTAGAGGACAGCACTGCATAAAAATGGTGGAGACATCCAGCCATTCACCCACGCATACATCCACCTACCCATCAATCCAGCCATCCACTCATCCATCCATCCATTCATTCATCTACCAACCACTCATCCATTCACCCATTCTTCCCTCCATCCATTGATTCTTCCATCCATCCATCCATCCATCCACTCATCCATCCATCCATCTGCTCATCCACCCATCCATTTATTTACCCATCAATCCATCTATCCATCATCCATCCTATCCATCCATCCATCCATCCATCCATCCATCCATCCATCCATCCATCCATCCTTCCATCCTTCCATCCATCCATCATTTCTGAATACCAGCTGAGAACCTCTGCTCACACATGAAGATCCAAACTTCTTCTTGAGTCAGTTTTGTTAATCTATATATAATGACTAATTCAAAAGAACATATGACATCCAATTTTATGGCCACCAAGATGCAGAATTGTTTTCTCATTATTCTTTCTATCTCATAATTTCTGTTATCCTTCTGGTTCTTCCAGTTAAATGTTTAGATAATTTCTCTTTAGTCATTTTTTTCTTAATGATAAAAGTTCTTGGGGGTATACATTTCCCTCTGAGTATATTTTAGCTGTATTCTATGCATTCTTTGATTTAGGGATTATTTATAAGGGTGTCTCTTCATTGCCAAATAAAAGGGATTTTGTTATGAGTGTTGCTTTCTGTTTTGTTTTGGTTATTCTAGTTCTATGGACTCGAGGTCTGAGAATGTGATCTGAACATCTCTATTGGGAGAATCATTTTTTTATCAGCTTGTACATGAACAATTGAGTGATTTTTTTATAAGTCCACCATAAACATGAGAAAGATCGGTAGCATACAAAGTTCGATGTACAGAATTAAAACACACTTGTTTGAAATATATACATCTTCTATAGCAGAATTTTTCAACTGTGGCACCATTGATATTTGAGGACAGATAATTCCTTCTGTGGGGGACTGTCCTGTGCATACTGTCCTGTGCATAATGTACAAGAGGACCCAAAAAACCCCGAAATTATCTTTTGGAGGGCGAGTCCCTTGTAATACAGGCTTCCCCCACTAGATAAGTATTCTAAGAACCCACTGGTATCAGTTTACCAGCTAGTGTTGTTGGGAGAGACTGCATTTGGCTTTAGAGATTTTTTTTTTTTTGAGATTCTTTCAATGCGTTTGTCCATTTCATGATGGGTGATTTATGAATGCACCTACCCACTCTGCACTGAGTGTTCAGCAATTTTTGACCAAAAACAGCATGACCCCCATGTCCCACCCTCCCTATTCACCGATCTCGCCCCCAGTGACTTTTTTGTTTGTTTCCCCAGATGAAAGCAGTCCTCAAGAGAAACATTTTACCAACATGGAAGATGTAAAATAAAAAACGGCAGAAGCACTAAAAGGTATCAAAATTGGTGAGTTCAAAAACTGTGTTGAAGAGTGAAAAAAGTATTTTGACAGGTGTATTTCATCAAACGAAGAGTACTCTGAAGGTGACTGAAGTTTAAATATGTAAGAATAAATTTTTTTTTGAGTCTCACTGTGTCGTCCAGGCTGGTGTGCAGTGACACGCTCACGGCCACCCCAGTGTTGGCCTGCTGGGCTCAGGCGATCCTTCCACCTCATCCTTCCAAGGAGCTGGAACTACAGCTGCATGCTACCACACCTGGCTACTTTTTTTTTTTTTTTCCTGAGTTGGAGTCTCACTCTGTCGCCCAGACTGGAGTGCAGTGGCTGCTCCCGGCCACCGCAGCCTCGACCTGCTGGGCTCCGGTGATCCTTCCGCCTCAGCCTTCCGAGTAGCTGGAACTACAGGCGCGCGCTACCATGCCCGGCTGATTTTTGATTTATTGTAGAGATGGGGTCTCGCCAAGTTGCCCAGGCGGGTCTCAAACCCACAGGCTCAGGCAATCCACTCACCTCAGCATACTTTTTTTGATTTATTGTAGAGATGAGGCCTCGCCAAGTTGCCCAGGCTGGTCTTGAATCTGTGGGCTCAGGCAATCCTCTCATCTTGGCCTCCCAAAGTGCTTGGATTATAGGTGAGAGCCATTGCGCCCAGCAATGACTCATTTTCTGTTTTTTTTTTTGTTGTTGTTGTTGTTTTGAGTTGGAGTCTCACTCTGTCGCCCAGACTGGAGTGCAGTGGCCGCTCCCAGCCACTGCAGCCTCGACCTGCTGGGCTCCGGCGATCCTTCTGCCTCAGCCTTCCGAGTAGCCGGAATTCAGGCATGCGCTACCATGCCCGGCTGATTTTTTGATTTATTGTAGAGATGAGGTCTCGCTGCCCAGGTGGGTCTCGAACCCGCGGGCTCAGGCAATCCACTCACTTCAGCCTCCCAAAGGCGCGGGATTACAGGCTGAGCCACCAAGCCCGGCAATCACTCATTTTCATGGACTGAATCTTTTTTTTTTCCTTTCTAATTTTTAGTAGAAGTGGAAGTCTCACTATGTCGGCCAGGCTAGTCTTGAACTCCTGGCCTCCTGCCTCAGTCTCCCAAAATCCTGGGGTTATAGCCATGAGCTGCTGCACCTGACCAAGACTGGATCTTTATTCACTAAATATGCTCTCAGTCTTACTCAGTGTTATCTAATGTACTTGGCTTTGAAATTGTATTCTAGTCTTGCGATAATATAGTCACTCCTGTTGTTTGTTTGTTGTGTCTTTTTGGTATATCTTTAATAATCCATTTCCACTGTTGGGGGTTAACTTTAGATGTGTTTACTTTATTTTATGTTTGTAAATTCAACCTAGAAGTTTTATCTTTTCACTGGAATGTCAGTCTTTTCACCCTTTCCTGATTTTAGTTAGATCAGTCAATAAATTAAAATCTGACGACATTTCCAAGTCCTCCTCAGACTGCAACAGGCAAGCATTAACCTGGGAGTATCCTCACCTAGATTCCTCTCTCTCTCTCTCTCTCTCTCTCTCTCTCGTCAGAGTCTCACTCTGTCACCCAGGTGGGAATCCAGTAGCACAATCATGGCACACTGAAGCCTCCACCTCCTGAGCTCAGGCAATCCTCCCACCTCAGCCTCCTAAGTAGCTAGGACTACAACTGTGTGTCACCACACACTTTTATTCTTTTAAACCGTGAGAAAGTAGGCATAGTGTACCATGTACCATTTTACCCCTTTTTAAGGGCACAGTTCGGTGACATGGCATTAAGCTCATTCACATGGTTGTGCAACCATCACCACCATCCCCAGAACTTTCTCCTCTTCCCAGAGGGAAACACTGTTTGATGAAACACTCACTCCCCATTCCCTCCCCAGCCCCCCCGGAACCCAAAATGCTAATTTCTGTCTCTGTGGATCTGACGACTCTAGGACCCTAGGGACCCCTTTTGCGACTGGCTTATTTCACTGAGTGTGACGTCCTCAAGGTTTATCTATGTTGTAGGCTGTGTCGGAATTTCCTTCCTTTCTGCAGCTGAATCATATACTCCACTGTGTGGACGGACCATGGTGTGTCTATCCAGCCACCAGCAATGGACATGGGTTGTTTCCACCCTTTGGCTACTGTGAATTACACTGCTGTGAACATGGGTGTACAAGTACTTGTTTTCCATCATTTTGTCTCACTGTCCTGGAATTGGGGGTCTGATCTTGGCTTGGCTTCTCCCTGATCCTGCTAAGAGAACCCCCCGTAAGCAGCCAGGCAACGACATACCTGGAAGTGAAATTGGCGTCAGCCCTGTCCCAAAGCTGCTGCTGCTTCAGATAAATGTCCTGTGGGACCGAAAGAGAAAACCCCAAATCAGGCTGGTCTCGAACTCCAGGAGAGGCGGGGGTCGGAGGAGGGAAGGACCCTAGAAGCTGTCCAGCCACGCTGCGTTTGTTCTGGGGGACTTACAACGGGGTGTGACTTTGCTATCCACTTGTGATCTGCGAGACCAAAAGACACCCCTTTATCAACCAAGATGGGCCCTAGCGTTAAGGAGACCGAGGTTACTCCCAGGGTCGAGGGTGCGGGCTCGGCCAGCATGACAATTTCCTAAATTCCTACAGTTACAAGAAAACCCTCACTCTCGCTAAGAACCCTGCAAACAGGAGCTATCGGGCACATTATCAGACCACTCCCAACTCTGACTTACAGGCTAGACCACTACAGCTCTGATTGGATTGGGAATGGCCTTACAAACATGCTTTCCTGCCGGGCTCAGTGGCTCAGCCTGTAATCCCGTGCTTTGGAAGGCTGAGGTGAGTGAATTGCCTGAGCCTGCAGGTTCCAGACCCGCCTGGGCAACTTGGTGAGATGTCATCTCTACAATAAATTAAAAAAATGAGCCGGGCGTGGTAGCATGCGCCTGTAGTTCCAGCTACTCGGAAGGCTGAGGCGGAAGGATCGCCGGAGCCCGGCAGGTTCAGGCTGCGGTGGCCGGGAGCGGCCACTACACTCCAGTCTGGGCGACAGAGCGAGACTCCAAAAAAACACAAAAAACAAACCTGCTTTCCTGCAGACCTGAATCCAGTTTCAGCCAGTTCACAGAGGCAGTCACGAACTATCCTTGTGTCCTGCAGTTCACCTTTTCACATAAAGAGCCAAGTTCCACCGCACTCTAAAACCCTGCTCCTGGGATGTATGTTACATGTATGTTTACTGGTTGCGAGTACGCTCAGCCCCCCTTATAAATATGTAGAGCTCTTCTCCAAACCTGCTGAATATGCATGACCCCATTGCATAATCCCTCTGTGAGGCATGAAACCTATCTTGCCCTTTCCTTCCTTCAAGAAAACACATGGGAGCCTTTCTCTTCCCTGTTTGCAAACTGGCATCATCAATAAAGCTCTTCTTTGTTTTTTCTTTCTTTCTTTTTTTTCCAGTGGGAGTCTCACTCTGTCACCCAGGCTGGAGTGCAGTGGCATGCCTGCAGCCACTGCACCTCAACCTGCTGGGCTCAGGCAAGCCTTCTACCTGAGAACCACAGGTGTGCGCCACCATGCCTGGCTAATTTTTTAATTTATTGTAGAGATGAGGTCTCATCAAGTTGCCCAGGCTGGTCTCAAACCCCTGGACTCAGGCAATGCTCTCCCCTCCGCCTCCCAAAGTGCTGGGATAACAGGTGTGAGTCGCCATGCCCGGTCTCTTTTCTTTTTATTTTGAGTCGGGGTCTCACTCTGTCACCCAGGCTGGAGTGTAGTGGCACAATCATGGCTCACCACAGTCTCAACCTCCTGGGCTCAGGCAATCCTCTTGCCTCAGCCTCCCAAGTAGCTGAAACTACAGGCATGTGCTATCACGCCTGGCTAATTTTTTTTATTTCTTGTAGAAATGGGGTCCCACTATATTGCCTCGTCTAGGCTTCAACTCCTAGGTTAAAACAGTCGTGGTGGCCTTTGGAATGACACTCTCATTTTTTTTCTTTCTTTCTTTCTTTTTTTTTTTTTTTTAGTTGGAGTCTCACTCTGTCGCCTAGGCTGGAGTGCAGTGGCACACTCACGACCACCGCAGCCTCGACCTGCTGGACTCAGGTGATCCTTCTGCCTCAGTCTTCCAAGTAATTGGAACTACAGGCATGCACCACCAGGCCCAGCTAATTTTTTTATTTATTGTGGAGGTAAGGTCTCGCCATGTTCCCTAGGCTGGTCTCAAACCCATGGGCTCTGACAATCCTCTTGCCTCCTCCTCCCAAAGTGCTGGGATTGCAGGTATGAGCCACTGGGCCTGGCCAACATCTCATTTAGATGTGACATAACAAGCACTGCTCAAGAGAGTCCGTTGTGGCCGACTCACACCTGGCCACGCCCCTGTCCTGTGGACACTGCCTAGTGCCTCTGAAGCTCTGGGATCAAGTCTAAACTTGAGGTCTGACAGGTCTGCTTGGCCTGACGGATCCCCTCTATGTGTGGCCAAGCCCCTTCTGGTCCCCTGGTTCCACTCAATCCTGCCTCAGTTTACCCAGCTAACTCAAATCTCTAGCCCTCTGACAGGTTGGGTTAGGCTTCCTGTCACATTGTCCTAGCCTCTTCCGCGTGACACTTTAATCACATCACGTGTGTGGGTGATGGTGGCCTGCTTGTCTCCCCCAGGGTGGAAGGGGCAGGGGCTATGCGCCCTCTCAATTCCTCGGCACCTTCCCAGGTACGTGCGAAAAAGGGAAGTGGGAAGGAGGGGCCCCTCAGGGGACACCCTAAGGTGACCGGACCTGGTCAGCCTCAGTCAAGGCCACATTGCTCAGGGCTGGGGCACTCACCAGCTTGTACTTGGTGTTTCCGTCCAAGGTGCTGCCGTTCTCGTAGAAGGTGGCCTGCAGCCCCAGGGAGTGGGGGTTGCTCACCATGGGCTGGGGGGACAGGAGAAGCACATGCCAAACCCAGCCAGCATGCGCGAACAGGGGACAGACCCCCACAAGTGACCCCTGAACACCTTCAGATGAAAATCTCCTGAGTTCATTCACCCATTCACCTCCAGACAGCCCAGAGCGCAGAGCTGTGAGCCCAGACCCGTCCCGTGGAGGCAGACAGGACGGAGTCAAGGTCAGAGCCGGGCACGCCTTGGTGTCCCCACGCAGGCCTTAGTCCCAGGCCTGGGGCCTGGCTCTGCTTCCCTTGCATTTTGTGACACTCCCCTCATATGCCCACTCAAGTCACCCCCATTTCCAGCTTGATTACAGATGCTCCTTGACTTATGAGGGGGTTACATCCCAATAAACCCATTGGGAGCTGAAACACAACTTAAGTTGAAAAGGCGTTTCATAACCGAACCTACCAAGCACTGCAGCTCAGCCCAGTATCCTGACCAAGCAATAAAAAGAAAACACAGCCACTCACTGGCCACCTCTTAGACAATGACTTTGACATTCTGGGAGGCTGGGGGTGAGAAGGGTCCAT
The DNA here is from genome assembly GCA_027257055.1 of Cephalopachus bancanus. Classification (NCBI taxonomy): domain Eukaryota; kingdom Metazoa; phylum Chordata; class Mammalia; order Primates; family Tarsiidae; genus Cephalopachus; species Cephalopachus bancanus. Next base: position 513,318 of record JAPVLO010000700.1, read on the forward strand.
CCTTCCTAAATTATTGTACAGATAAAAAATAAATTTGGATAAAATGTGTCCATCTTTTTTTTTCTTGAGTTGGGTCTTACTCTGTCACCCAGGCTACAAGTGCGGTGGCACAATCACGGCTCACCCCAGCCTCAACCTCCTGGCCCAGGTGATCCTTCCGTCTCAGTCTCCTGAGTAGCTGGGACTACAGGCGCCACCACACTGGCTAATTAAAAAAAATTTTTTTGTAGAGATGAGGTGTCATTATGTTGTCCAGGCTGGTCTCGAACTCCTGGGCTCAAGTGATCCTCCTGCCTCGGCCTCCCAAAGTGCTGGGATTACAGGCATGAGCCACCATGCCCAGCTCAATTTACCTGGAGTGCAGTGGCACACTGCTCACGGTCACTGCAGCATCGACCTACTGGCCTCCGGCGATCCTTCCATCTCAGCCTTCCAAGTAGCTGAAACTACAGGCGCGCTACCACGCCCGGCTCATTTTTTATTTATTGTGGAGAGGAAGTCTCACCAAGTTGCCGGGGCTGGTCTCGAACCCACAGGCTCAGGCAATCCACTCAGCTCGGCCTCCCAAAGTGCTGGGATGACAGGCTGAGCCACCAAATCCAGCCCCACCATCATTTTTTTACATTAGCTTACCATTGGGCAAAATCATCTAACACAAAGCATATTTTATAATAACATGTCAAAAGTCTCATGTCATTTATTGAATACTGTACTGAAAGTGAAAAACAGAATGGTAGTAAGGGTAATTGGAGAAGAGTTTCCACCGAATGCATATCACGTCTGCACCATCATTAAAAAAAAAATCCTGGGACCGTCTGTACTTGCAAACCAAATCTAGGTTTTAATGCCTTGGATCTTAGGTCTGCCAAGACCCAGCACCTCCCGCAGGGTTGGGGAAGTCTGCATGAGTCAGGGCTCTTAGCTGCAGGCAACAGACACCAACTCTGACTGAATCAAGAAGTCAAGGAATTTCTGAGGCAGCACAGAAGAAGGGTGGAGGAGAAAGAGACACAGAGACAGCACAAACAGAGGCCAGGCAGGCAGAGGGACAGTCACAGATTCTTCACACCATGACCTACAGAGCCTAGTCAAGAGGAAAGACACATAGAGGCTGGGTGCAGTGGATCATGCCTGTCATCCCGGCACTCTGGGAGGCCAAGGAGGGAGGATCACTTGAGCCCAGGAGTTTAAGATAAGCCTGGGCAATATAGCAAGACCCCCATCTCTACAAAAGGTCGTTTCAAAAAATGAGCTGGGAATGGTGGTGTGCACCTGTAGTACCAGTTATCTGGGAGGCTGAGGCAGAAGGATCACCTGAGCCCAGGAGGTCGAGGCTGCAGTGAGCCGTGATTGTGCCACTGCACTCCTGCTGGGTGACAGAGTGAGACACTGACTCAAAGAGAGAGAGAGAGAGAGAGACATACATAGAGACAAATTCTATGGAGCAGCAAGACTGAGCGTTTCTGCTTGGGGGATGCCAGGGAATTTCCAGTCTGGAGGTGGGCACAAGGATATTGGAAACACCAAGAGCCAGGCTTACCAGAGGAATCGGGGCCATGCCTGGCTGGGGTATCAACAAAGCACTCAGCTCCAACTCGCTGTTCATGTCGATGGTATACATTCTGTTCGCAAATGCTCCTTCCAGAAGTTCCATCTAGTTAGGAAGATGAAAAAATAATACTCAGTCCCTGTTCCCAAAAAGAAAGGACAAGCCGGGCTCGGTGGCTCAGCCTGTAATCCCAGTGCTTTGGGAGGCCGAGGTGAGTGAATTGCCTGAACCCGCAGGTTCGAGACCCGCCTGGGCAACTTGGCGAGACCTCATCTCTACAATAAATCAAAAAATTAGCCAGGCATGGTAGTGTGCTCCTGTAGTTCCAGCTACTTGGAAGGCTGAAGCGGAAGGAATGCCGGAGCCCAGCGGGTCGAGGCTGCGATGGCCGGGAGTGGCCACTGCACTCCAGCATGGGTGACAGAGTGAGACTCCAACTCAAAAAAAAAAAAAAAAGAAAGAAAGGACAAGTTGGTGGGAAGTGATTCAGTGGTTCTCAGGGATGGAAGCTTCTAGTGCACCAGCGTGAACCTCACCCCTAGATGATGTTAGAGATTGCCCCAATCCCAGCCCCTCCCCCCTCTCTAGAAGTACCCGTCAATCCTGATTTTTTTTTTTTTTTTTTTTTGAGTAGGGGTCTCACTCTGTCACCTAGGCTAGAGGGCAGTGGCACGCTCCCGGCCACCACAGCCTCGACCTGCTGGGCTCTGGCGATCCTTCCGCCTCAGCCTTCCAAGTAGCTGGAACTACAGGCGCGCGCTACCACATCCGGCTCATTTTTGATTTATTGTAGAGATGAGGTCTCGCCAAGTTGCCCAGGCGGGTCTCGAACCCGCGGGCTCAGGCAATCCACTCACCTCAGCTTCCCAAAGGCTGGGATTACAGGCTGAGCCACCGAGCCCGGCTATCTTTTTTTTTCTTTTTTTTTTTTTTTGGTAGAGACGAGGTCTCACTATGATGCCCAGGTTGGTCTTGAACTACTGGGCTCAAGTGATCCTCCAATCTTGGGCTCCCAAAGTGCTAAGATTACAGACATGAGCCACCACAGCCAGTCAAATTTTATTTTATTTTTGAGTTGGAGGTCTCCCTCTGTCACCCAGGCTGGAGTTCAGCGGCACAGTCACGGCTCACTGCAGCCTCCACCTTCTGGGCTCAAGTGTTTGTTTTTTCTCGTTTTTTTGTAGAGATGAGGTCTTGCTATATTGCCCAGGCTGGTCTCAAACTCCTGGGCTCAAGCGACCCTCCTGCCTCTGCCTCCCATAGTGCTGGGATTACAGGCATCAGCCACTGTGCCCAGCTTGTTATGTCTTTTAAGGCTCCTTCAGTCTACAGATTTCCTCTCCGACCATTCCTTTGCCTTTTGATTTATCCTTCTTTATCTCTTTTTATTATTTCTTTTTGAGTTGGGGTCTTACTCTGTCGCCCAGGCTGGAGTGCCGTGGCACGATCATGGCTCACCACAGCACGATCATGGCTCACCACAGCCTCCGCCTCCTGGGCTAATGTGATTCTCCTGCCTTGGCTTCCCATAGTGCTGGGATTACAGGTGTGAGCCACCATGCCCACCCAACTGGTTTCTAATTGAAATTAAGGACAGGAAGTAGTTCAAGATGAGAATTCCAACCTTTGGGGGCTATGATGGCTTGAAGCTCTGAGCAAGGTTGCCAGATTTTGCCGTTGATTCAATTTTTTTTTTTTTTTTTTGAGTTGGACTCTCACTCTGTCACCCAGACTGAAGTGCAGTGGCCGCTCCTGGCCACCGCAGCCTCGACCCGCTGGGCTCCAGCGATCCTTCACCTCAGCCGTCCAAGTAGCTGGAACTACAGGCACACGCTACCACGCCCAGCTCATTTTTATTTATTGTAGAGATGAGGTCTCGCCAAGTTGCCCAAGCGGGTCTCGAACCCGTGGGCTCAGGCAATCCACTCACCTCAGCCTCCCAAAGGCGCGGGATTACAGGCTGAGCCACCGAGCCCGGCTTGTTGATTCAAATTTAACTGAGTATCCTCTGTTTTCTCTGGAAGATTCCCTTGGTGTTTTCATATGCAGTTGCTGGTTACAAATGCTCAACTCTGGGCCTTTTGGATAACCCCCCTTTTTTTTACTTTTTAGAGATAGGATCTCACTCTGTGACCTAGGCTGGAGTGCAGTAGTGCAATCATAGCTCACTGCAGCCTCAAACTCCTGGCTCAAGCAATCCTCCTGCCTCAGTCTCCTGAGTAGCTGGAACTATAGGCATGAGCCATCAAGCCGGCTACTCGGAAGGCTGAGGCGGAAGGGTCGCCGGAGCCCAGCAGGTCGAGGCTGCAGTGGCCGGGAGCGGCCACTGCACTCCAGTCTGGGCGATAGAAGGAGACTCCAACTCAAAAAAGAAAAAAAAAAAAGAAATCACCCATCATGAAATGGGCAAATACATTGAAACTCCAAAAAAATTCACTGAAGCCAAATGCAGCCTCTCACAACAACACTAGCTGGTCCAGGGGTGCCGATAGCTTCCCAGAACACTTAACTCACAGGGAAGGCCTGAGCTACAATGGGCCCGCCCTCCTAAAGATAATTCTCTTTGTTTTAGGGCCCCCTCTCATGTCAGATAAATGTAATTAAGGCCAGAGTCATATCGGACTTTGGTACCTTATTTTTTTTTTTCAGTTGGAGTCTCACTCTGTCACCCAGACGAGTGCAGTGGCAGCTCCCGGCCACCGCAGCCTCGACCTGCTGGGCTCCAGCGACCCTTCTGCCTCAGCCTTCCAAATAGCTGGAACTACAGGTGCGCGCTACCACGCCCGGCTAATTTTTTATTTATTGTAGAGATGAGGTCTCGCTGCCCAGGCGGGTCTCGAACCCATGGGCTCAGGCAATCCACTCACCTCAGCCTCCCAAAGGTGCGGGATTACAGGCTGAGCCACCGAGCCCGGCATACTCATATATTTTATGGTTATTAATTAATATAGTTTTAGCTAATTTCTGTAACACTTCTTTTTTATTTTTATGTGTGTGTATATATATATATATATATATTTTTTTTTTTTTTTTTTTGAGTTGGAGTCTTACTCTGTCGCCCAGACTGGAGTGCAGTGGCTGCTCCCAGCCACCGCGGCCTCGACCAGCTGGGCTCCGGCGATCCTTCCGCCTCAGCCTTCCGAGTAGCCGGAATTACGGGCACGCATTACCACGCCCGGCTAATTTTTTGATTTTATTGTAGAGATGAGGTCTCACTGCCCAGGCGGGTCTCGTACCCGCGGGCTCAGGCAATCCACTCACCTCAGCCTCCCAAAGACGCGGGGTTACAGGCTGAGCCACTGAGCCCAGCTTGTAACACTTCTATGAGGTTATTTTTTAATCATCTTAATTTTATGATAAAGTCAAGTCTGAGAGCTACAAAGCTCTGCATAGGTAACATGCTGATTCCAAAGGTCCTCTCTCCTCCTCCGTTCTGCATTGAACAATAGATGCCTATGACTAGGACAGGGAAATATCTTTGCTATACTTCCCTCGCAGGAAAAAGAAAGTGAGGGGAAAAAAAAGCACACTGAGATACCACCTAACTCCAGTCAGGATGGCCATCGTCAATAACTCAAAAACAACAGATGCTGGAGAGAGGATGTGGGGGAGAGGGAACACTTCTACGCTGTTGGTAGGAATGCAAACTAGTACAGCCTCTGTGAAAAACAGTGTGGCGATTCCTAAGAGACCTAAAAATTGACCTCCCATATGACTCAGCATTCCCCCTTCTGGGACTATAACCAGAGGAACGCAAATCATTCTGCAAAAAAGATACCTGCACATGCACGTTTTTTGCAGCACTACTCACAATAGCAAAAACATGGAACCAACCATGCTGCTCATTGAAAGCGAACTGGATTTTTAAAATGTGGTATGTATGCACAATGGAATATTATGCAGCCGTAAAGAAGGACAAAATTATGAACTTTGCTGCAACTTGGATGGATTTAGAGTCTGTAACACTCAGTGATCTATCACAGAAACAAAGAACTGAGTACCATATGTTCTCACTTATAAGTGGACCCTGAAAAATTATCATAATACTGTAAGAAAGGGATTGGCAGTAGTGGGAAACTGCCAGGGGAGAGAGCGGGGGTGGGGAAAAGGGTACCTGATCTCAAACCAGGTGACGTGGGAACCAAAGTGAGGCCCAAACTTTACCTGTACAAAGACCATCAATATACCTAAGCCTGAACTCCACCCCACATTTTTAAAATAAAAATTAAACAGGTCAGACACCGTGGCTCATGCCTATAATCCCAGCACTTTGGAAGGACAAAGTGTGAGGATTGCCTGAGCCCATGGGTTTGAGACCAGCCTGTGCAACTCAGCGAGACCTCATCTCTACAATAAATCAAAAAATTAGGCAGGTGTGGTGGCATGCACCTGTGGTTCCAGTTACTTGGAAGGCTGAGGCGCAAGGATCACCTGATCCCAGCAGGTTGAGGCTGCAGTGCCGTGAGCGTGCCACTGCACTCCAGCCTGGGTGACAGAGTGAGACTCCAACGCAAAAAATAAATTTTTTAAAAACAAACAAACAAAAATAAATACAATTTTCAAAAAGTGTGGTCTTACTATGTTGCCCAGGCTAGCACCAAACTCCTGGGCTCATGCAACTCTCCTACCTCCTGAGTAGCTGAGACTACAGGTGTGCGCCACTGTGTCTGGCTTGAATCTGTCTTCTTTAAGAAGAGCGCATCAGGCTTCGATCTAAATGGCAGGGTCACATACCTTGCACTTCCCGATCTGCAGTTCAGGGTTCATGAGATGCACCTGAATGTTCACGAGGCATTTCTGGAAATCAAAAGCTGCAAAAGCCGCATCAGGAAGCGGGGTCACTATTTCAAGCATCCCTGGGTTCGTGAACATCATGGCTGTCTCTGGGGACCATGTGTGCTGGTCCACAAACTAGAGGAAGAAGAGTTCTGAAGTCGTATCGCTCCGTTTCCTTTTTGAAGAGTCAAACTTTATCTTATGACGCAGAGTTAAAAGTAGGCAGCCGGGAAGGAAGGCGGGAGAGGGAGGGAGAGAAAGGAACACGGAAGGAACAAAAGGAAGGAAGGAAGGAAAAGTCACAAGCACAACGTGTGAATAAACAACCCCACAGCTTTGTTCTTCCTTTGGTAGTTAAATGAATAAATGGAAACTCTGTGTGTCCTCATCAATGACATGACCCGAGAAATAACCCTTCACTTATTCGGGGGTCAGGGATGTCTTGGAGAGTTGGACAAGAGCTGTGGAACCGCTCCCCAGAGAACACCGTCCCCAGTCAGGCCTACAGCCTCAAAAGAGATGGTTCTTGTGCTGTGCTCCACGCCCAAATGTCCCATCTCATTCCACTGTCCGGCCACTTCCAGGAAGCACAGTGGTTGCAGCTCTAGCAGGAAACACACTGAACTGGGAACCAGTAGACCTGGGGACTCTTCTGGCACGGCCACTAATGACTTGTGTGGCCTTGGGAAAGAGATGCAAACTTCCGTTTTCCTGCTTATAAAACATAGACGATATCTCCCTCCCAGGGTTAGTGTGAGGAAGACTTACGATTAGAGAGGTGTAGTGTGCAGGCTAATGTGAGGTGACACCCACACCACCCCTCAGTGCCTCTGTGACCCCAAACAAATGACTTAGCTCTCTGTGCCTCAGTTCCTCCATCTGTCACACGGGGACAATATAAAGATCTACTTCCTAAGATGATGGGTGGGGTTAGGTAACGTCACACACAGGAGGCACTTAGACCCGCGTTGACTGTTTTTTAAGTGCTCTGCAAGTTTTAGCTGTTGTTGTTATTGTTACGGTTTTACTAACTAGAGTGATTTTTGGCCTTCAGAGAAAGGATCAGAAGTTTGAGAATAAGACCTTTATTCCTCACCAACCAGGTAACAACCACACTTTGGTTTTGACCTACTTTAATTACAGAACTTGACAGGACGCCCAGACTGCCGTAATACAAATTATCCTCTTTAGTTAAGAATGCCAGTTCATCTTCATCTAGGAAAAGCAGAAATTGAAATGACGGCCACTTCCAAGGACCAAAAAAAAAAAAAAAGCTATTCTTAAAATGTTAACAGAGTAAAGCTAAATTAAGTGGACTGAAGGTCATTGCCCTAAGGCTCTGTCTGTATTTTGAGTTATCATCTAAAGAACTGCACCCTAACTTAGTACACAACCAAACCCAAACCTAATTTAGGCGTACGGTTTTGGGTAACAGAGAACCAATTTGGCTGACTGCAGTGGCTCACACCTGCAACCCCAGCACTTTGGGAGGTAGAGGCGAGAGGATTGCCTGAGTCCAGGGGTTCGAGACAAGACTGGACAACTTGGCAAGACCTCGTCTTTACAATAAAGCAAAAAATTTAGATGAGTATGATGGCACGTGTCTGCAGTTCCAGCCACTTGGAAGGCTGAGGCGGAAAGGTTTGCCTGAGCCCAGCAGGTTGAGGCTGCGGTGGCCGTGAGTGTGGCCACTGCACTCCAGCCTGGGTGACAGAGTAAGACTCCAACTCAAAAAAAAATCACCAACTTTGCAAAAGCAACTACAGACAACATTGAATGGATGTGTCTGTGTTCCAAGAAAACTGTATTTACAAAAACAATGGGTGAGCCAGATTTAGCCTACAGGTCATGGTTTGCTGACCCCTGACGTGTTGATGAACGTCCTTTCTGGCTGTTTTATGTACATGGGATCATATTATGGAACGCTTCAAGTTGCTTTTTTTTTTTTTTTAAGAAAGCAGGATTTGGCCGGATACAATGGTTCATGCCTATAATCCCAGTACTTTGGGAGGCTGAGGTAAGAGAATTGCCTGAGTCCACAGGTTCGAGACCAGCCTGGGCAACTTGGCGAGACCTCATCTCTACAATAAGTTCAAAAATTAGCCAGGCATGGTGGCACATGCCTGTAGTTCCAGCTACTTGGAAGGCTGAGATGGAAGGATCACCTGAGCCCAGCAGTTCGAGGCTGTGGTGGCCAGGACCGAGCCACTGCCCTCCATCCTGGGTGACAGAGTGAGACTCCCACTCAAAAAAAAAAAAAAAAAAAAGCTGGATTTATTAAGGGGCAGAAAAGCTCCCACAGTGGGAGGGAACCCCAGGGGGTTGCCTTCAAGCTGCTTTATAACTTGTTTTCTTTCATTTCCATGAACCTAGTTGGCTATTGGTGTTCTAGTTCCCAGATGAACCATAGCTTGAGTAACCCTCCAACGATGAATATTAGGGTAGTTTCTAGTCTTTTGCAGATACAAAGTTCCAGTGAATACAGGATGGTATTGGAAGATTTTATGAAACAAAGTGACACGAGTCCATATCTATTTTTGTTCTCTCTTTTTTTTTTTTTGAGTTGGAGTCTCACTCCTTCGCCCAGGCTGGAGTGCAGTGGCACACATGCTCACGGCTACCCCAGCGTCGACCTGCTGGGCTCTGGCGATCCTTCTGCCTCAGCCTTCTGAGTAGCTGAAACTACAGACGAACGACAACACGTGGCTTTTTAAAATTTTATTGTAGAGATGAGGTCTCGAACCTGCAGGCTCAGACAATCCACTCGCCTCGGCCTCCCTAAGTGCTGGGATTACAGGCTGAGCCACTGAGCCCGGTCTTGTTCTTTTTAAAAAGACAGCCAAGGAAGTTTTCAGAAAAGTGAGGGGCTTATGCTGGGCCTTGATAAAAGCACCTGATGTGGAGAAGTGAAGATGCATGGGCTGACCCAGGACTGAATTAATTTGGCTTAGAGTTTCTCAGGCTTGGCCCGATTGACACTTGGGGCGAATTGTTCTTTGTGGTGGGGGCTGCCTGTCATCCAATATGCCTAGTGTCCTTATGTGAAGAGACTCTTGGGCAGAGTCAGATACACAAGGAGGAAAGATGAGACCCAGGAGGCAGACGGCGTCTACAAGTCAGACGTCCGAGGCTGTGGGAAGCCAAGAGAGAGGCCAAGGACAGATCCTTCCTTCTTCTAGAGCCTCCAGAGAGAGCCTCGCTCTGCAGACACCCTGATTTTAGACTTCTATCCCCCAGAACCGTGAGACAACAATGTTTGCTCATTCTAAGCCACCTAGTTGTGACACTGTCATGGCAGCCCCTGTGAACGGATACCTGACGGATAATCAATTTCATCATTAAAGGGCACAAAGGTATATTCCCTGAATCATACCTGAAAGTGTAATAATTGGGTATCGTTTCTGAGTTTTGTCCGGGTTGAGTCTCTGGCAGGTCAGTGGTTAATAAGTCACGTATAAATATTCCCGGAAAGCTATCGCAGGTGGGGTACTCACTGGCAATGACGTTGTAGATGGTGACGTTGGCTTCAAAAATGGAAGGAAACAAGGTCTGGTTTTTTTTCACCTGGACTGTGTGGACTAACTGACCTAGGAGACAACAGGGAAGACTTACGAATAAGAAAAAGTGGCTCCTTATCCTTCTTACAACTTTTGAGTGTTTCTAATTCAAAGGATTAAAAAAATCACGAAAAATACAGACAGAGAGAGCAGAAGGAAGGAAGGAAGGAAGGGAAAAATACAGCGCTGAGATGCAATTTTGAGAAACATGACAAGGAATACATTTAGGTTTGTGAACCAAAAATAAAATTCCAAGCCCCCCACACCCCTGATTCACGGGAAACTGGGAAAACAAAATTCCGGATCACAGTGGGAAAGGAGGTCGAACATACCTCGTTACACCCCTTCCCTTTTGGAGTTTAGGCAAAACTGACTAGCATTAGCACTAAAATAGAGATCATAAGGCTGACAAAAATAAGGTACCAAAGTCCGATCTGACTCTGGCCCTAATTATATTTATCTGACATACGGGGGGGGGCAAAACAAAGAGAATTATCTTTAGGAGGGCGGGCCCAATTGTAGTTCAGGCCTTCCCTGCTAGTTAAGTGTTCTGGGAACCTATCCGCACCCCTGGACCAGCTAATGTTGTTGTGAGAGGCTGCATTTGGTTTCAGTGAAATTTTTTTGGAGTTTCAACGTGTTTGCCCATTTCATGATGGGTGATTTCCACGAACAACCTATCCACACTGCTCTGTGTCTCACCTTCCCTATTCACCCGATCTTGTCCTGAGTGACTTATTTTTGTTGTTTCCCCACATGAAAAAAGTCCTCAAAGGGAAACGTTTTGCTGATGTGGAAGAGGTGAAACAAAAAAATGGCAGAAGCACTAAACGGCATAAAAAATGGACGAGTTCAGAATCTGTTTTGAGCAGTGAGCAAAGGTGTATTGCAGCAAATGAAGGGGACTTGGAAGGTGACTGAAGTTTAAATATGTAAGAATAAGGCCGGGCGTGGTGGCTTATGCCTATGATCCCAGCACTTTGGGAGGCCTAGGTGAGGGGATTGCCTGAGCCCATGAGTTCGAGACAAGCCTGGGCAACTTGGTGAGACCCCACCTCTATAATAAATAAAAAAATTAGCCAGGGGTGGTGGCGCGTGCCTGTAGTTCCAGCTACTTGGAAGGCTGAGGTGGAAGGATCACCTGAGCCCAGCAGGTCGAGGCTGCGGTGGCGGAGAGCATGCCACTGCCCACTAGCCTGGATGACAGATTGAGATTCCTACTCAAAAAAAAAATTAAGAATAAATACACAATTCTTTATAAATAAATTCCATTTGGGGGGGTCCCCCCCTTGTACTTTGAAATAGCCCTGCAAAGCCAACTTCTGAGGGGAAGTATATGCATCTCTAGAGAACCTCCATTCACATAGCCAGGACTTTCCCCTTCCAGGCCTGCTGGGACCCAGGAGAGATTAAGCAGGAGTCTCACATCTTCGAAGTCTGAATAAGAGACATTTGCCATCTGTTCTCTCTAAGGGCTGACACCTAAAAGGCTTCCTCTATACAATAAGAACTTTGGTCTCCCTAACTCCCTTTTCCTCACTCAGACATTCCTTTTACCAATTTCAGGTCTTTAGGCAACAGCTTAATTTTTCCAACCGTCAACTAAAAGATCCCTAAAGCTGACCTATGATCCGTAAACCCCACACTTCAAGATGTCCCATCTTTCTGGGCCAAACCAATATATTCCTTGGATAAATCCTTGCATGGATTTATGTCTTTGCCTGTAATTCCTGTCTCCCTAAATTATGCAAGACCAAGCTGTAACCCAGCCAGCCATCTTGGGCACGTGTTTTCAGGACTTCTGAGGCTGTACTCTGGGCCACAGTCACTTATATTTGACTCAGAATAAACCTCTTATTCTGCAACTCCCATTAAGTCTCTTTGGTAAGAGACCTCTAAAGAATGACTGTTGAATTTATAAGAGAAATGCTTTTTCATCAACTGGAGGCTTGCACACAACAGATGCATTTTTTTTTTTTTGAGTTGGGGTCTCACTCTGTTGCCCAGGCTGGAGGGCAGCGACATGCTCACAGCCACCGCAGCCTCGTCCTGCTGGGCTCTGGCGATCCTTCTGCCTCAGCCTTCCAAGTACCCAGAACTACAGATGCACACTACCACCCAGCTGATTTTTGATTTATTGTAGAGACGAGATATTGCCAAGTTGCCCAGGTGGGTCTCAAACATGCAGGGTCAGGCAATCCACCTGCCTCAGCCTCCCAAAGTGCTGGGATTACAGACTGAGCCACCGAGCCTGGCCATGCTAATTTTTTTTTTTGAGTTGGAGTCTCACTCTGTCGCCCAGACTGGAGTGCAGTGGCCGCTCCCGGCCACCGCAGCCTCGACCTGCCGGGCTCCGGCGTTTGTTTGTTTATTTTTTGAGTTGGAGTCTCACTCTGTCGCCCAGACTGGAGTGCAGTGGCCGCTCCCGGCCACCGCAGCCTCGCCTGCTGGGCTCCGGCGATCCTTCCGCCTCTGCCTTCCAAGTAGCTGGAACTACAGGCGTGCGCTACCAATCCGGGTAATTTTTCGATTTATTGTAGAGATGAGGTCTCGCCAAGTTGCCCAGGCGGGTCTCGAACCCGCGGGCTCAGGTAATCCACTCACCTCAGCCTCCCAAGGCGCGGGATTACAGGCTGAGCCACCGAGCCTAGCTGCCCTGCTAATTTTTAAAAATTTTTGTAGACACAGGGTCCTACTATGTTGCCCAGGTTGGTCTTGAACTCCCGGACTCAGACGATTTTCCCGTCTCAGCTTCCCAAAGTGCTGGTATAGCAAGTGTGAGCCACCGTCGTGGCCGACCTGGCTCTTCCTTTACTCCCTTCTCTTCAAACATTCACCTTATCTTATGTAAAAAGGAGATTTACAAAGCCGGGCTCGGTGGCTCAGCCTGTTAATCCCGCGCCTTTGGGAGGCTGAGGTGAGTGGATTGCCTGAGCCCGTGGGTTCGAGACCCGCCTGGGCAGCGAGACCTCATCTCTACAATAAATCAAAAAATCAGCCGGGCGTGGTAGCGCATGCCTGTAATTCCGGCTACTCGGAAGGCTGAGGCGGAAGGATCGCCGGAGCTCAGCAGGTGAGGCTGCGGTGGCCGGGAACGGCTACTGCACTCCAGTCTGAGTGACTGAGTGAGACTCCAACTCAAAAAAAAAGATTTACTGGACACTAACTGAACTCCTAAGAATTTAATCAGGCCAGGCTCGATGGTTCAGCCTATCATCCCAGCACTTTGGGAGGTCGAGGCGAGTGGATTGCCTGAGCCCATGGGTTCGAGACCCACCCGGGAAACTTGGCAAGACCTCATCTCTACAATAAATTTTTAAAAAATGAGCCGGGCATGGTAGCGCACACCTGTAGTTTCGGCTATTTGGAAGACTGAGGCGGAGGGGTCGCCGGAGCCCAGTAGGGCGAGGCTGCAGTGGCCGGGAGCGTGCCACTGCCCTCCAGTCTGGGCGATGGAATGAGACTCCCACTCAAAAAAAAAAAAAAAAAAAGGAATGTAATCATTCATCTTACCATGTGCCTTCCTGCCTTTAAAGAACCGTGTTAATACTAAACCTGTAAACCTCTTCGGAAAAACAGCCACTGTGTCTGTAGCTTGTGTCTTTCCCGGATGCGCCCTTATACTGGCTTCATAAACCTCGACGTTTGAGACTTACGTATGCTTCAGTCATTCATTTCGGTTGTCACTGACTATCTGGCCCTAAACACCCAGCAAGGCGGGAGTGGAGGAGAAGGCAGTGAGGTTGAGAAAGTGAGAATGTGTGTGGTCCACTCAGGCCACGGGAACGAGAAAATAAGGGTATGGTCGAGGGGCCCTCCTCCCCCGCTCCGGGTCCAGGAGGCCACCAGGCGAGGGCAGCACCTTCCCATGGGCCTCGTGACTCACCTGCATTAGGGGACAGCAACAGACTATTCTCACACCAAAGGAGCAGGGTGCCTCTCTGGCCGGGGACGATGAGGACATCGAGGGTGCCATTGTAGTCAAAGGCCAGCCCGAAACTCCGATTAAGGGGGTGTTCTGAGTACTTGAACCTGGCCTGCGAGAAAAACACCACTAACACCGTGAGGCAACATGGTTTATCATTAAAACTTTCCCTGAACTTTACTGAAACCACCATTGTATTAACCATTTTTTTTTTTTTTTTGGTTTGGGGCCAGGGTTTTACTCTGTCACCCAGGCTGGAGGGCAGTGGCACGATCACAACTCACTGCTCCCTCGACTTCCTGGGCTCAAGTGATCCTCCTGTCTCAGCCTCCCAAGTAGCTGAGACCACAGGCATGCACCACCACACTCAGCTAACGTTTTGATTTTTTGGAGAGATGAGGTCTTGCCACGTTGCTCAGGCTGGTCTCCAATCCGTGGGCTCAGGCAATCCTCTCGCCTCGGCCTCCCAAAGTGCTGGGATTATAGGCATTAGCCACCGTGCCTGACCTTTCTTGTCTCTCTCTTTTTTTTTTTTTTTTTTTTTGAGTCGGAGTCTCACGCTGTCACCCAGACCGGAGGACAGTGGCCGGGAGCCTCCACCTGCTGGGCTCAGGCGATCCTTCCCCCCCAGCCTTCCAAGTAGCTGGAACTACAGGCGCACACCACCACTCCTGGCTAATTTTTCAATTTATTGTAGAGACAATTTCTCACCATATTGCCCAGGCTGGTCTCAGACAATCCTCTCGCCTCCGCCTCCCAAAGTGCTGGGATTACCCGGTGAGAGTTGTCACTTTTGTTTCTCCCTCGTGATTTTATTCTGGTTCAGTGGTTTCTCAGATGTAAGGGGACTCTTTTGAGACTTCAAGCTCTTTCCAGTGAATTCCTCTCCAGCTCAGCCCGCCTCGAGGTCTCCTACTCAACCTGCAAGACTTTTCAGAGACTCTCCCTCCACCTCCTCTTCCCTGACACCCCCCAAGCCACCTTGATGGCTCCTCCTCTATGGGAAACCCTTGTACTTTATACGGGCACTGATTTTGAGGGCCATCATATTGGAATTATTGTTTTATTGTGTCTGTCTCTCCTATCAGAACGGAAGCTTCCTGACCAGGTGTGGTGGCGTGTGTCT